>LPNX010964324.1:38912-288925 GCA_001517045.1 Pseudotsuga menziesii
GTGTCCCATCCAAACTCAGCATATAATGGAACTTCAAGAAAATTTTATTTCTACTTCTGTCAGCCAGATTTCCATGCATCAACGATTGGCTTTGGAAGGTAGCCAACACAAATGACAGGTTGCGTCTTCAACCCTGAGAAATAGGGATCCCTACTGTTACAGGAATTTTGAACAGACACTTTCCAGGGTTGAGGGATATGTTGGATGCATGGAGGAATGTGGGGTTAATTGGCTGGGACTCAAATTCAAATTTCCTCTCATCCGGTGGCCAAAAAAACTGTACAGGGAAGACTTCTCATTAACAAGGGCAGAAGAGGAGAAGTGTTGGAGATATTGGGTTGTCCATAAGGGATTTTTGGAAAAATAGGGAACGCTTTAATTCCCATACAACTTTTCTTCTCTCCATGAAATAAGTACAATGCCAGATTCATATTCAGAATAATGGAGGTTGTTGCATGAGGACATGCAACAGGACAGTTGGGGGGCGATGTTGGGCCCAGAAATGACCCCTTTTTGACCACCCTCACCTACCTATTTTTTCCTCATCCTACTCTATTATGTATACTAAATAGATGTTTTTCCTTCACTTGGTCCCTCAATTCATACAGGTATGGTTAATCGTTGTCTTATTTTATTAATGCTTAGGATTGTTGTAATTAGGGCTTTACATCTTAAATTATGCTAACATATGGTGGTTTTATAAAGATAATTTGAGATGTAAAGGATACATGTGTAGCAGGTCGAACATGCCAAGAGAGGGATGAACATTCATTGCTGAGATGATCTCCATTCATTCCATCGTTTCCCAAATAACGTGGTCCAAGGGTATTATTCCACGTGAGCTATACAAAGGTAGCTACAATAGGCTGCAACAGATTCAGAGGCAATAGTGCGCCACTGATAAAAAATAACTGCAATCCACGGAGTATCTTCTCAATTGATCATGATCATTATTTATGGCTTGAGTAACAGCTTTCCTATATCTTCTTCTCTCATCTTGACACGACTGTAACAACTTATCGTAATTAAGGTAGCTTGAAGATCAGAGATCTTCATGGCTGCCCGATAATAGTAGGAAGATGTTATGATTGTAATTGTATAATCCTGGGAACTATTTCGAGCCAAGGGTTGAAAAATTAATCAAATTATTGTATCAGCTGTGACTGAGGTTGTGTGCTCATCTACCATTTTAATACAAGGAGTTTGATTCTTCAGATCTCAGCGTTCTAACATGTGTTACTTCCAGCATCTCTGTGTGAAGGCTGGGCCCGCCTTCCCATAGGGATTGCTGAGTTAATTAGGCATTTATTTATTCTGTTGTGTGGTTGTATTTTGTGATAATTTCCTTCATTTATAGTGAGTTGCAATAGTCATCAATTTGCTGTGTGTCAATTGAATAATCAGTAATTGCATCTTATGTAAACTGCAGTGGTGTGGTGTGCCAGTCAACTGTATAGGTTAACTTTCTTTTATGCAACTGTGTGATAGCTGTGACAGCCCTGTTCATCCCTAGTTCTTTCAATTGCTGTTTTATTTAGATCTTTGCAGTTTGTTTCTTCACATTTATAATTGCAGAATTTAATTTCTGTACTTTGAATTTCTAAAATAAGCTGAATTCAGATAGTTGAGATGGATCTTTAGATGGTTTGGTAATTAAGGATTTAACTTTCTGCAAAATTAATCTAGATGTTATTTCTAGAATCTTTTAATTCTAGATTAAGGATTGTAAGACGGTACTTGTGATTGCATTCTTAAGAAGGTAAACTAGATTAAGTAGATTATGGGATGAATTCGGTTGAGCAGGAAAGTAGGGTCATTCATTTATAGCATCAACTACTTAGTGTTTAAAGTATATACAGTGCACATTATCCTTGAAATAAGAGACTTCCTTGGGTTGAAAATTTATATTGAACACTCTGTATGTTGGCTTTAATTAACTTGCATATAGGGTGCCCAACAGACCCTAACAAAATTAAGGCTGTCATGTAATGGCCAACTCCTAGAACCTTGAATACAATTAAAGGATTATTAGGATTACCATTTTATTACCATAATTTCATCAAGATTTATGGTCAAATACTAGCACCTCTAACAAGATTTTTGAAAAATGAGGCATTCTCTTAGACTAAAGAAGCAACCAAAGCTTTTGAAAAACTTAAAGTGGCTATGTGTACAACTCCTATACGTATCATGCCTGACTTCACAAAAACCTTTATTGTGGAATGTGATCCATCTAGGCATGGAATTTGTGCATTTTTAATGCAAGAAGGAAGGCCACTTGCCTTTGAAAGTTGCCAACTTAAAAGAAATAAACATACTCAAACCAATATATGAAAAATAAATGTTGATCGTACTACATGCAATTAAGAGATGATGCCCTCAACTAATAGGAAGATATTTCTAGGTAAGAATAGAACATGATAGTCTTAAGTACATCTTGGAACCACAATTATCTTCAAAACATAAACAAAAATGGGTTACAAAGATTCTAGGTTATGACTTTGAAATTATCTACAAAAAAAGGAAAACAAAACATGGTGGTAGATGCACTTTCAAGAAAAGAGGATGAAACAAAAGGATTACTTTGTGTTATTTCCATTATGAAATTTGATTGGATGTAAGAAGCAAAGACATAATGGAAACAATATTAGGAGGCATACAATATAGTTCAACAACTACAAGAGGGCCTTCGTTCACTAGATAAATTTGTGTGAAATAATGATTCAATATGGTACATGGTTTCCCATATTTATGTAAGAATTCTCAACTCAAATAGAAGGTCCTTTTGGGATTGCACGCTACTCATGTAGGAGGATATTCATGGTTCTTCAAAACCTACCACAGGATCAAGAAGGATTTCTTTTTTGGAAGTTCTTTAAACTGATGTCCAAAATTTTGCGACATAATGTTTGGTTTTCCAAGAAAGCAAAGGATAGAAAATCAAGGAATCAAGTCTTCTACAACCATTAGCCATACCAAGTCAACATTAGGAAGATGTCTCAATATAGTTTATCAAGGGTATACCAAAGTTAGAAGGAAATAATGTTATCATTGTAGTAGTGGATCAACTCAGAAAGTATCCCCATTTCTGCTTTCATTCTAATAATTTTAAATCAAGTAAAATAGTTGCAACATTCTTGGAAACAATTCAAAAGCTACATGGAATTCCAAAAATTATTGTAAGTGATAGAGATTCAAGTTTCAAATAGGCAGACTTGAGTATGTCAAGATGGGGAGGAGTGAATGGCAATCCTGGGCCACAGAAAATTGGAAACCACTTTTCTCCTACACTCCCACGATCAGCTTGTTAGCCAGAGGATGGCTTGTTATTGTATTTCTGGAGGAGGCTCACGCGTTGTTAGTGTTAAACTCTCTTTGGCGCATTCGGGAGGGCTCTTTAGTGCCGGATCGTTGGCATATTCACTTTGATCCATTGAGGGAATGAGTCAAGAAAAGACATTTGTGGGTCCTTCTTCCTGGACTACCATTCCCTCTGTGGAATCGCATGGTGATGGAAGGTATTGGAAACACTATTGGGTGATTTGTTGCTGTTGAAGAAGATTTCATGCATGCCTATGATAAGCGGATGGCTAAGATCCTAGTTGAAATTGACTTATCTTCAGGGCTTTCAGCTCAGATCAAAATTTTATGTTTGGATCGGCTTATCCAGCAACGACTCAACTACCTCAATATACCCTTTCGCTGCAGTAGATGCAGGGCTGTGGGTCATATTCGAAGGTTGTGTTCGGTTCTCAGACATGGGACTGCTTCTCCTGCTACCTCTGCTTCACCTCTGGCGAGAGACACTCCTCACTCCCCACATTTCAAGGACACACTCAGGGACCAGCCTACTAAAGGTAAGCTCTCGCAAGCATGCTCTTTATTTGAGGATGCATCGGAGCAAGAACTATTACTTATGGATTCTGTTGTTTCCCCGGGTCCCTCCACTCTTCTTGCCAGGAACTCTATGACTCCTATATCATATCCTTCTTCTGTTTTGGCCCATGTCCCTACCTTTTCGGAGGAAATTGAGCCCTCTGTGCTGCCATCCCTTTCTGAAGATCTCTCTAATTTTGAGCTGCTACCTCTGACAGAGGTCCATGCCACCCCTCCACTCTACTATGTGACACCTTATTTATTCACGGACTCTGACTTTCCACCTCTACCGTGACTTAGACCTCCACCTGTTTCCTCCCCTCCTCACAGCCTGGTCACTTCACCTTCTTTCACTGATCCTTCCCTGCAAGTTTCATTGGATATATTCTCTAATAAAACTCCACTAACCCCCTGGGTCCTCCTTCTTGAATCTATTCACTTTCAAAATGTTACGATTCGAAGAAAAAACAAGAAAGCACCTCCTATATCCTCTGATTCCTCTCCCATCCCCCTCCATTACACTCCTCTGTCAGCTAGGTTGAAGAATGCTGCTCATAATATTCATCCTCCTTCCCCTCGGGTTCTTAGAGTAAAGAAACCCCCTTCTTACGGTTCTTAATGAAGATTCTCACCTTAAATGTCCATGGCCTTGGAGGCTTGGCTAAGCATAAAAGTCTCCAAAACCTCTTTGTCTCTTTGTCACCTAATTTAATCCTCTTGCAAGAAACGATGACTAGCTCCCACCCTGCTCTTTTGGCTTTCTCCAAGCTATGCCCGAGCTGGGAATATTGTGCAATTAGCTCCTCTGGCCTCTCGGGGGGCATACTTGTGGCCTGGAACCCACACTGTTTTAAAGTCAAAGCATTCCACACGGTTGCTGGGATCCTTCTTAAAACTCGAATTCAGGGATCTTCCTTCAATCTCTCCCTTCTCAACTGCTACGGGCCTTATGCTAATCAGGAGTCCTTTTGGGAAAAGGTAGTACAGGGGGACTACTTAACCTACCCAATATGGTCTTAGCGGGTGATTTAAACCTCACCTTAAATAGCTCTGAGGTCTGGGGTAAAAAGGCTCTGACTAATCCTCTTGGTCCCTATTTTACTCACCTATTTTCCTCGCATCAACTCATAGATATTGCTCCTATCTATGTGGGCCCAACATGGCGCAATGGTCATTCGGGTGATGACATTATTAGTAAGAGACTTGATGGGTTTCTGCTCTCCTCCAGTCTGATATACCTCTTTCCTCGGCATAGGGTTTGGGCCTATCCCTCTTCTATCTCAGACCATTTCTTGGTCATCTTGGAATGGAAGGAGTCCACCTCTCTTTGTTTCTATCCCTTCAAGTTCAACCACTCTTGGCTGGAAAATGATGAATTTGTCACATTGATTAAGCAAGAATGGCCACACCTCACACTTGACTCCACCTCTTCAGGGATGGAGGGTTTCTCATTGAAGCTCAGACTTTTGAAAGCGAAAGTTAAAGAATGGACACACGCTAAGTCCATCGAGTTAAAAGATAAGAGTCTGTGCATTGAGACAAAGATCCATAATATCCTCTCATCATCCCCCATGGGTCTTTACACTTCTCAGGATCTTAATAAACTTCAGTCTCTTCAAACTGAATTAAAAAAGTTGAGGGAACATGAGATCCTCTCTGCTAGACTACAAAGTAGAATGATTTGGGCTTCTCTGGGTGATGCCAATACCAAATTTTTTCACTCTGTTGCATCAGCTAGAAAAAATCAAAATGCTATTTGGGGATTGGAGGATGAAGAGGGTATTTTGGTTGAACATGATCAGGGTTTGAAGGATATGGGAGTTAGACACTTCAAGCAGATATTTAGTGATGATAAACAAACATCCATTGCAGCTCAGCTGAAAGTCATTCGACTTTTCCGTTCTTTTATAACTCGAGAGGAGAGGATTGTTTTTACTTCTCAGATTACCTCTGTGGAAGTGGAAAGGGCTCTTAAGTCTTTCAAGAAAGACAAATCAACTGGGCCTGATGGTTTCCCAGTGGAGTTCTTTTTAGCTTTTTTCGACCTTCTGGGGGATGAACTTGTAAAGATGGTGGAAGACTCTCGTCAGACTGGTAGGGTTTTACCCTCACTTAACTCGACTTTTATTGCCCTCATACCTAAAAAGGATAAGCCCTTATCCTTTGCTGATTTTTGTCCTATATATCTCTGTAACTTGGTCTATAAACTGATTGCCAAGGTAGCTGCCCAACGTCTTAAGCCCTTTCTTGACAAGTTTATCTCTCCACAGGAGTTTGGGTTCCTCAAAGGTCGCCAGATATCAGAGCCCTTGGCCATTACGCAAGAAGTCCTTCACTTTATCAAAGCCAGGAACAAAAGCACCCTTATTCTTAAGCTAGATCTTACTAAAGCCTTTGACAGAGTTAACTGGTCCTATATCAGGCTCATTTTTCTACAAATTGGTGTTCCATTGGATGGGGTCAACTAGATAATGGGGTGCATTTCCTCGGTTAACTTTGCTCTGCTCATCAATGGATCCCTCACGAGTTTTTTTACGGCCTCACGTGGTATCAGGAAAGGGTGTCCTCTTTCTCCCCTCTTATTCATCCTTGTTATTGAAGGACTCAGCCTCCTTATCGATGATGCTCGAAGACATGGTTTAATCAAAGGGATCAAAATCTCACACTAGCTTTCCCTCACACACCTTATCTTTGTTGATGATGTGATTCTATACGGGTTTGGCACTTGTGAAGAATGGATTGCCTTCAAAGTATTATTGGACACCTTTTGTGAAGCTTCGGGCATGTGCATAAATTCGGATAAGTCTTGCTTTCTGTTCAACAATGTTGATGATGGGTCCTTAATCAGAATCACCCACTCTCTCCCCTTCAAGACTAAGCACATTTCTTCTGGGTTCAATTATCTTGGTTATTTTATAAAACCAATGGGATATAAGGTAAAATACTGGTCTTGGCTCATCAAAAAGTTCGATAAAAGGATTTCCCACTGGTCTTTTCGGCTCCTTTCTTTGGGGGGAATATTGGTTCTTATCAAAGCTGTTCTTACTAGCTTGCTGGTGTACTAGATGGCTTTAGTTCCATTACCTAAATCCATTCTTGGGAAACTGAAAAGCATGATTTTTTCCTTTCTCTGGGGCCCATCGGGGAACAAGAAAAAGTATCATCTTGTCGATTGGCTGTCTTTGTCCAAACCCACAGCTCAAGGAGGCTAGGGCATCAAAAATATCGAATGGTTCAACACCTCTTTGAGACTCAAAAGTTTTTTGCAAGCCCTCTGTGGAAATGGTATTTGGTTCAAATTTTTATCTATAAAATACTTAAAGAAGAGATCTGTTTTGTCTTGGATTCGCAGTAAGGCATTTTTGGTCTCAGGGGTCTCTGTTATTTGGAAGGGATTCATCAGCTCTATTACTTGGATGGGCAGTGGCTTAACTTGGATTGTGGGGAATAGAGAGAGAATTAGAGTGGGTCTGGACCCGATCATAGGTATGGGATCTTTGTTTACTCTTCCACGGGATCTTCGTGACTATCTGGAAGATTATGGTATTATTACTCTGGCTCAAGCTAAGAACTACTCTTTGGATGCACGGTCCTATTGGCTCTCAGCAGCGGATTTGGATTTGGCTGGGGAATGGCACCTCTTATGGGATGCTTATGTTAAGGGGTTGGAGTATGGAAGGATCAGACTAAGGACTCAACCAGACAGTCTTCTTTGGTCTTATAAGAGTTACACAGGATCTATATCTGCGGCTATTGCATATGATTGTATTGTGAACCACTATTTGAAACTTCTTCCTGAATCTTCTTTCGTTCACCAGATCCTTTGGAAATTAAACATACCTGAAAAGATTCGCTGCTTTATCTATCTTCTTTTAAAGAACAAAGTTTTAACATGGGAACAACTCAACAAACGTGGTATTCAGGGCCCTAGCTTTTGTTTTCTCTGCAAGAAAGGAGATGAATCGGCCCAACACTTGTTTTTGGATTGCTTATTTACCAAGAGCACCTTTGATGCTGTATTTGAGCACTTTGGCATTCGATCCTTTTATAAATCAACTGTTCGCTCGTTTCTTGAACACTGGTTTCAGTCACATCCTCTAGACTACACCAAGCTCTATATGCCCCTCTTCGTTTTCTTATCTACCTGGATGCACAGAAATGGTTGTATATTTGAAGGAAATCTCCCATCTGTATATGCGGTCTTCATACAGATAGATTCGCTCTATCACCTCTACCCTGTGCCTAAAAAAAGGGTTAAACTCAGGAACATTGGGCTGCCTCCACCGATTACCTATCCATGTGGTTATTTTGATGGTGCAGCTGCTGGGAACATTGGGGGAGTAGGTTTTGTGTTGTATTTGAACAGCTCTCACTGCTTGTACTTCTCTCTGGGCTGTGGAAGCAGTACTAACACTAGACCAGAGCTATTGGCATTATGGGCCCTTCTCAATGTTTCTAAGATTATGGGGATACCTTTATACTCTATTTTCGGTGATTCCCTTGTCAGCATCTCATGGGCAACAGGAAATGGCTCACTGAACTTACCACATCTGAGTCATTGGTGTGATGACATAAGAGACATGCTGCTTATCTTTCCAGAAATGACCATGAAGCACATTTATCGTGAGCATAACCAGATAGCTGACAGTCTCTCAAAAAAGGCTCTTTCTCTTGAATCAGGATTCGGAAATTTCATAGAATCTCTGAATGATATGGTCATTGACCATGGTAACTTTCAGTTTTATTAGCTTATGTTGGGCATTAGTCCCCTTATTTATTGCACATATCATTGTTTGTCATTTGACATTTTATGGGATCATATCAGACTTGTGAAGAGACCCTCAATTCTCTTCTTATGCTCATGATTCATTTGCTTCAGGCCATTTCTAAGTGCTAGCTCAAACCTGACCTGTTCTTGCAGGAGTGATGATAAAAGCCTGTATTTTTATAGGCTTGTGGCCATATTGCCCATCTTATGATGACGGGGTCTTGCTATTACGCACTAATGATTCCCCATTGATCTGAATCCTTTGTTGATGATGCCAGCTCTGGCTGTTTGTACATGATGATCTTTGATTCAATAGAATAACAAGATCTAGTATTTTTTTCCTTTGAAAAAAAAATTCCAAAAGATTCCTTAGGAATCCTCAATAACTTATATTATATTTATTGATTTCATATTTAAGATAATAGTGAATATATAAATTATCAATTATTTGAATTTTACATATTTATCACAATACTTACAAATGATTGATCAAAGTGGTGCGATGATTGATCAAACTGGTGCGATCGGCAACCAAATACATTTGTGTTTCTTTCCAATGAAAATACCATAACTTTATATTCAAGGGAAAAAAGGTTGCATTTAGTATGTGTGCAAATAACTAATAAAAAATATAGTATAATGTAAAGTTCATTAAACTGAAACTATAGCCAAATTCTTCTACCCTGTCAACTACATATTCTACTTAAGCTCCATATGGCACACATCCCTACCTAAAAACGATAGCATTAAAAAGGATAGCATTTTCATAATGGTGAAATGAAAATTATAGTAAAATTATTTTTCTCAAAAGTCTAGTATTTCAATAGGTCTCATCAACGAATATATATATATAACAAAAATAGGTAGTAAAAATAAGAGAATTGAATGAAAGGGATTTACTTCAAATGACAAGGAAAAACTTGTTGAACTTGGAACTTGGTTCACAATAAGAATCAATTTTAATTGGAAATTGGGATATTAATTATTAGTGGGATGTTTCATGATGGATAAGAATAAATGTCGAAATTGTGTACATTTTGACGTATTTTAGATTGTGTTAGTGTGTCGTTTCATCTACATTCGATGAACACAACCTAAAATGCATTGGAGTTACTTATCCTCTTACCTTGGTTGATCAAGTGCACTTACTATTACTCCATGAAATGATGGCGAGAGGACGTGTGAGTCCACTAACTAGAAGATGATGGTATATTTCAAATGATAATATCCATATGCAACTTGCTTAAACAATTATATCATACCAAGTTTAATAATTTACTTGTGTTGAAATAATTATCTTGGAACAAATATTAGAAGGGACATTACTATACAAAAGGGAGCCACATCTCATCCCATGGGATTTAAATTACCATAATCATTACATATCGTATGGAGTACTATAATTTACATGTTTTCATTTTTCAAAGACAGTTTTGGAAGCATGTAACATTCTAACCTGTATCCCTCTCCTAACAGGCGTGCCACCCCGCTATGCACACTTATGAATACACCGCATTCTATACCACTCGGGGCTCGATTGAGCATGCCACTAATCTCCCATACAGTCTAACGGT
Organism: Pseudotsuga menziesii; assembly: GCA_001517045.1. Lineage (NCBI taxonomy): Eukaryota > Viridiplantae > Streptophyta > Pinopsida > Pinales > Pinaceae > Pseudotsuga > Pseudotsuga menziesii. The sequence goes on from LPNX010964324.1 coordinate 49,131, forward strand.
TTAGTGCATCATGGAAAATAATCTACTCTTGGGTTAAACGTACAACTGCAATTACTCAAGTTATTGGCTTACCTTCATGAATAAGCCTATCTTAACTCTAGGAAATGGTACAAGGGCCATCATGGTTATGAGATCTAGAGCTCTCAATCCTTCAAGCACCTGGTTTTGGAATCATCATAATAGATGGGTTGCAACTATACAGATACAGACAAATTAGAGAGGCTCAATGGATAGGTATTCTCCAGGACTTATGTCTCTCTGGCCACTTTGGGTTCTTTTTGTCTTTAAAACTCTCTCCATGCTCTCTCTTTTGAAGTTTGTTATACCTCTTCCCTTGAGTTCTCCTTGTGATTGAACCTTTGTAAATTTGGAACCCATGGCCTCTGCAGGTTCCCTCCCTTTTACTAGTACAAAATGAGGAATTGGCTACTACATGAATAAAAATTCTAGTCACGTGACAGGTTTTGCAAGTGATTTACTACTAAATATGAGCAATTTTGATTGACCCAATTATAAATGACTAAAATTAGCGACTATTTTAGTCACCAGTTAACAAATATGACTAGATTATAAGTGACAGAGTTAAAAATGCCTAACATAAACGACTAATTTAGTCACGGCATAAAAAATGACTAGCTAGAAGAATATGAATTAGTCATTTATGTTAGTCATTTTTAATTGTGTCATGAAAAATTGCAATTTNTTATATTAGTAATATTGGTGGCATGCACCTTGATCTTCATAGATCCAACAAAGCAATTTCACAAATTTTCTCTCGACCATATTCATCCCTGCTGTACCATTGAAGCAAACCCAGTTAAGCGCGTGCTAAAGGAAAATTAGGTTCCTTATACATCAATTACGAATTAGGTACTAGAACCAGTACCATATCAATACCTAGGAGCATCATAGCTAGTTGTTGATCCTTCAATGTAAGACTCCATGCAATTCCCTGCATACTTAGGTGCTTTTCTAACTTCAATATAACTATCATGATATGTGACCATCGAACTAGCCACACCAGTCGACCTAGCTTCACCAGGCTCAGCTCCTTTAAACATCATAGCAGTTGATCCAATAATAATTGAACCGATGGAAGCACCAAGAACAATATTTTAACCAATCAAAGACTCAATTATAATTAAACCGGGGTGTCGACCCAGAAATAACTCAAATCCATATGCTGTATAAAGGTAGAGGCCTGACCCCATCTTGGAGTTTCAGGTAAATATTTCGATTCCTCGACCTCTCCTTATCACTAGCAAGTTAAACCTCATTTATGCATTAGTGGCTAGGTAAATTTTGCATCTCTTGTCACCACCCACCTGATTCACGATGTACACAACTCTTCTCAGCCAATGTCCTCGATCCAAGTTTATTATATATACTTATACTATAACAAAAAACACCATTAAAACAAATATTATATAATAATAAAACAATATTATATTTATATAAAACACAAATTAACTAAATTTTATATTAATCCTAATTTATAAAACAAAACAACTTATATAATAATTATTAAAAAATAATAATATATAACTAATTAACATAATTTATATAATAAAAATAGTAAAAATAAAACAAAAATATATATAACTAAAACAAAAAAATCTATATGCAAAAACCCACCTCTGTTTGAGCGGAATTCATGGCAATGTGGATGGCCGATTTTCCTCAACCCATGAAGATTTCATCCTCCAATTCAGTCAATGACTACTCAACCAGCCCGTTGGCGCCAAATAAGCTATCCAAACATAGTGTTAGCGCCAAATATTTTGAGTTGGCTGGTGGCAAAGAAGGTTTGGTGGATTATGAGGAGCCATGGCCACCGAAATGGAACCCTTGCCCCACACAACCTTACCCTATGATGTTGAAGACTTAGGCTAAGAGGACTGGATTTAGAAGCAATCCAGATTTAGAACCAATATGTCTAGATCTAAGAATATGGTTGAAGACAAATCTAAGAAGAGTAAATGGAGTTGGAATTTAGACAATTCTAAACATGGTGATGAGATTGGTGTCGGTGGACATAAATTGAAACTGCCAAATATTGGTATTCAACTTCACCGTTAAGTCTCCACTACCTCCCCAGGAGCAAGAAGAGTAAATGGAGTTGGAATTCCAGCAATTCTAAACATGGTGATGAGATTGGTGTCGGTGGAAAGAAATTGAAACTGTCAAATATTGGTATTGAGCTTCACGTTAAGTCTCCTCTTCCTCCCTAGGAGAAAGACGAGTAAATGGAGTTGGAATTCAGGAAATTCTAAACACAGTGATGAGATTGGTGTTGGTGGACAGAAATTAAAATTGTCAAATATTGGTATTAAGCTTCATGTTGAGTCTCCACTGGCTCCCTAGGAGAAAACAATGTAATTAGTCTCTTCCCAGCAAAAATATCATCCCAGAAAATCCCTAGAGCCAAGAAAAGAGAGAGGGACTCACAAAACCAAGCCTAGTTTGAAGAGAACCTCAAGCCCAGGAAGGATTCTCAGATGGTTCATATGTGTGAGCAAAACAAAATCAAGGTGCCTGAATCTATAAAGCATCATAAGAATAGCATGGATGCATCTATTTGATTCTTGGTCCTCAATTTCCTCTCTAAATAAATGACCTCGGCATCTGGGGGGAGGTTTATAAGCAAGTTTTTCAATGTGTTTCTTTCGAACATGCTCTACTTCAGCTCCCATTTGGGGGTTTTCGATTTTGAACTTTCACTAAAGGATTTGGAACAAACTATGATGGTTTTTTTATAGGAAGGGAGGGAGAAGGAATTTTCCTATTAGTGCATCATCCACTCCCCTCGCATGTGAGCCCATGCTTCTAGAACCACCTGCCCCACTTCCAGAATGGCAACAATGTTTAGACCTCTAGGTTTGTTTCCTTCAATGTTTTTCTTGATTACCTATTGTGTTTTTATTTTATTCATGGTTTTTTTCGTTGTTTTGGATGTGGTGGAGATGAAATGGCTCAAATCCCCTTGCAAGCATGAAGCACGAGCTGTCCAGGTGAACTTGGGAAATTCAATGTGAGAAATAAAACCAACAGTTATCAAGGAAAAGGAAGAAGGGAATGAGAGATTTTAATGCTTCCATGCTTATGTTTGCTTGTTGTCATTTCACCTTTGGGAGGTGATTGATCACTGGACGGTGTTGTTGTTGCTCATTCCAGTCCTCAAAGGATGTGGGGATAACATGTTTGTTGTTCCTATTCCTCTTGTTCTCGAGGATGCAAGGAAAGTGTTTGACAAAATGCCTGAATCGAATGTGGTTTTGTGGAGCCATATGATTGCAGGGTATGCTATGAATGGGAAAGATGAAGAGGCTCTCAAGATGCATTGGCAAACGTTGATGATGGGGATGAGGCCGAATGATTTCACTTTCTTGACGGTGCTTCTGATTTGTGTAAACATCACGTATTATGATCTGGGTAATCAAGTTCATATCCTCACCATAAAATATGTATTTGATTCATATATTTTTGTGGGTATTTATCTAGTTGGAATGTTTGCAAAATGTGGGTTTGTTTCTAGTTTTGTTCATTCCTTTTAGGCATCATGTAAAAATTCCCGTGAATTGACAATTCAAAGCTAGAATGTGAATGTTTTTAATAGGATATGTAAGTGGCTATGGTGTTAATTATAATACAATAACTGGTGCTCTGTGGACTCGAAAAACCAATTATCTTAGGTGCCAAGATAACTCCATGCCATGTTTTTTCTTTAAAGGGCGACCATGTATTCTATTTGAGAGGAATCTATGTTGGTTGTTACCATTTCAACAACCATTTCAATCAATGACTATTCTCCATAAAAATGTTTAACTTACGCTTCTTGTAAATATGAAAAATTTAAAATGTTGATGGTAACTGCTAGATCTCATCACTTGCTAAAGCCATACCTTTGAGAAAATTCTGCACAAAACAGTTGAAAAAGTAAAAGTCATGATGTTGTGTTATAGGATCGAAGCATGGGTTTGAGTGTGTAGGCAGATATAAAAGTGGCTATCGAAAGAAACTGTGAATGATCATGATTGAGGTTGGAAATTTGTGTCACGGCTAGTCCTAGCTGTTGATGTATTTGTAACTTCGGAATGTATTCACTTGTATATTTCATGTGTTGTACCCCGATGTTTATTTTGGGAAGTATCTATAATTTAATTGAGTCATGTCATGCCCCGATGTTCCCATTGGGATGTTCTATAATCTAAGCAAGTCATGTTAAGTTATTTTTGGTAACCCTCCTATTGTTCAAGGGTTAAAGTCCTCGCAGTTGTGGGGTCCTAGGGTTATTAGACTCTCCTAGAGAAGTCAGACCTAGTGAGTTATTGTCAAGTCAGGAATTAGTATAACTAGAGAGTGAGCCTCTCTATTTAACACACACTCACTCACACTCAGTTGCAGCACATAACTGAGAAAGAAGAAGTTGATGGGACAAGAAAGAGAGAGACTACTGCTGTCGAGAGATCATCTTACTATTTTTGGGGCTTTGCTTTTGGTGCTGATTCTATCTCTGAGGAAGTTGTGGGGTTTTCTCCTTTATGGTTTCCCCGAGGAAAATCTTTGTGTTCATTGTCTCATGTTTTTGATTGCTATGCTTGTTATTCTCTTAGATAAGATCCTAAGTTAATGCTAGCTTAAATGATAAAAATATAACATGGTATCAGAGCTAACCTGAGAAGAAGACACTGTTCAGCTGCGGAAACTAGGGCTTCCTAATTTTTGGATCTTTCTCCACATATTTTCAGCAAAATAAGGTTGGGATGACTCTCCTCTCCAGGGCACATCTTTCTGTCGAAGTAGAATCTGATTATGAGCATTTTCATTTTTTGACCCGACATTGCTGCCGGAAATTAGGGCTTTCCACAAAAGTCGAATTTTTGAGTGATCCCAGGCCTGGATTGATCTACTCCTCAAAATAAAAGTTTAGAGATCAAGATCAAAGATTTTTGTAGGACAGAACTTCTGGAAAGTCAAACCCTAATCTGCTCCTGAACCAGCTCTGCAGAAATTCAGCTCCAGATCCAGATTCAACATCTTAACCTGGTAAGATCTAAATCTTTTGTATTTCCATTTGAGGTTCTCAGTTAATATGTCTCATCATACCAAGATTGATGAAAATATTGAGGGAGCTGATAACTTCTGAGCTTGGAAGTATAAGATCCCCTTGGTCCTGGAAGAAAATGAGTTGGACTCCTACATCAATGAGGAGGTTCCAGTTCCAGAGGGAGATGAGGCTAAGGCCTTAAAAAAGAAGAAATTGGTCATGGCTAAGAGGATTATTGCTGATTCAATCAAGAATCACCTCATACCACAGGTGTCCTCCCTAAAGAAACCTAAAGCTATGTTTGATGCCTTGACCAAACTGTTTGAAGGAAAGAACATAAATCGTAAGATGACCTTGAGGAACCAATTGAAGAATGTGAAGATCCAGAATGCGGAGACCATAAAGTCATACTTCACAAGGGTCTCCCAAATCAAAGAACAACTTGAAGCAGTGGATGAAGAAGTGGAGAATGCAGAGATTGTAATGACCACCTTGAATGGTCTCCCTAGGACATGGGACTCTTTCATTCAAGGGATCTGTGCCAGAAAGAAGCTAGGAAAGTTCAGTAGACTTTGGGAAGAATGCTCTCAAGAAGAATCTCAGATAGTAGCTCAAGAAGAAAAGATGGGAAGTTAAGATCAAGCTTTCACAATCCAAGAAAACTAGAACTAGCCACCACAGAGGTAAGCACTCTCACCAGAAGAGTAACTTTAGAAATCCTAGAGATATGTCTAAGTACATTTGCTATACATGTGATGAAAGAGGACACTTTGCAAGAGATTGTCCTAGAAACAAAAGTAGCTCTCACAAGAAGAAGGGAAACAAGAGAAGACATCATGCTCATGCTGCAGAGGATGATGAACCTTCCACAAAGAGAACCAGACAAGACAGTGATGATTCTTCAAGTAATGAAGAATATGTTCTGATCTCCACTCTCACGGGAACTATCACACATGGTAGCAATTATTGGCTTATAGACAGTGGTGCTTCCAAACATATGACAGGATTCAAGGAATCCTTTGTGAAACTATCTGAACATGAATCACCTCACAAGGTGAAACTTGGAGATGACTACCAGTATCCAATAAAAGGTAGTGGTGAATCCTCATATAAGCTAGAATATGGAAATTCTATCAAGATGAAAGATGTATTGTTTGTACTTGGACTAAAGAAGAACCTCCTCTCCATATCTGCATTAGATGCAAAAGGTATGAGGGTTGCATTTGTGGATGGCCAAGTTCTCATGTGGTCAAAGGGAAAGTCTATTGATGATGCAGTAGTGATTGGGGAACAAGAAGGAGGACTATACAAATTGAAGGGCCAACCGGAACAAGCTTTGATTCATGACTCAGTAGAACCAAATGAGCTTTGTCATAGAAGGCTTGCACATGTGCATTACAGAGCACTACCACTTGCAAGCAAAGCTGTTGAAGGTCTCCCAGAAATGCAGACAAAACATGAAGGTGTATGCAAAGGATGTGTGAAAGGGAAGAACACAAAGAAGACATTTCCAAGTAGCGAGAGCAAAGCAAAAGGAATATTGGAAATCATCCACTCCGATGTATGTGGTCCAATGTCATCCAGTTCATTAAGCGGGTATGTATACTATGTTTCTTTTATTGATGATTTCTCTAGGAAGACATGGATATACTTTATAAAGAACAAAGATGAAGTATTCAACAAGTTCAAGGAATTCAAAGCCTTGATTGAGAACCACACTAAAAATAAGATCAAGACCTTTCGATCAGACAATGGCGGAGAATTCACATCAAATTAATTCAAAGAGCTATGCAAAGACTCAAGGATTAAGAGGGAGTTATCCACTCCATATAATCCACAACAGAATGGGATTACAGAAAGAAATAATAGAACGATCATGGAAGCAACAAGGGCCATGCTTCATGATCAAGATCTTCCCATGCATATATGGGCAGAAGCTACCAGAACAACGGTATATGTATAGAACCGTACTCCACACAGAGTACTCGAGAACAAGACACTTGAAGAATTCTTCTCCGGCAAGAAACCAGAAGTCAGCCATCTCAGAATATTCGGCTGTCCTGTATAAATACGTATTCCGAAAGAAAAGAGGACGAAGTTAGATCCTTCAGGAAAGAAGCCTTATATTTGTGGGATACTCTGAAAGCTTGAAGGCTTATAGAATATACTTCCTAGGATTCAAGAAGATCGACATCAGCAGAGATGTAACATTTGACGAAGATTCAGCCTACATCAAATCCAGGAAGAGACCAGCTGAAGAACCTGAAGAAATAGAAGCACCCAGAATTCATGATACAACCATGAATGAAGAAATTCAAGAAGAGGATCGAGAATTAGAAGAACCTCAAGAACCTATGGATCCACCTCATGAGAAGAATCCTCACAAGAGGAAACCTACTTGGGTACATGAAATTATCCAAGGTGCAGAAAGATATGGAGCTTTAGAAGAAACACACAGAGGAAGAAAGAGAACTAGGTCCTGCTCTAGTTATGTAGCCCTACTATGTGACATTATTGATAAAGAACCTTCCAACTATGAAGAAGCAGCATAAAGAAAAGAATGGAAGGATGCTATGATCAAAGAGTATCAATCAATCATGAAGAATGATGTTTGGGATGTTGTCCCAAGACCAAAAGGGAAGTCTATTGTAACTTCCAAATGGATCTACAAGATCAAGCATGCTGTAGATGGTAGCATAGAGAAATATAAAGCAAGATTCGTGGCTCGTGGCTTTTCCCAGAAAGAAGGAATAGACTACAAAGAAATTTTTTCACCTATAGCTAGATATACTTCCATCAGATCAGTACTTGCTCTGACTGCAGTGATGAAATGGAAGATACACCAGATGGATGTCAAGACTGCTTTCTTGAATGGTGTAGTAGATGAGGAATTGAATGTGGAGCAGTCACTCAGTTTTGAGACCCATGACAGGGAGTCTCATGTGTGTAGATTAAAGAAATCCCTGTATGGTTTGAAACATGCACCCAGGACATGGTATGGTAGAATTGTTGGCTTTCTATCCAGTTTGGGCTTTACCAAAAGTAAAGCAGATTCCAACCTTGACTACAAGGATGAAAAAGGTAACCCAGTGATACTCCTACTGTATGTGGATGGTCTGTTTGTAACAGGTATGGATGGGTTGATTGCTGATATGAAGAGGAATCGTGTTGCCAAGTTTGAAATGAAAGACTTAGGTATGATGCACTATTTTCTAGGCATGGAGGTGTGGCAGAATGTGGATGGAATCTTCCTCAGACAAGGGAAGTATGCGGAAGAGATCCTGAAGAGGTTTGGGATGATGGACTGCAAGGCCATAACCACACCTATGGCATCGAACCTGAAGCTATTGAGTGATGCTTCATCATAAGCGGTTGATGCTACGATGTATCGTCAGATGATTGGGTCCTTGATGTACCTGACAAACACAAGACCAAATATTTTCTTTGCTGTGAACACCTTGAGCCAGTTCTTGATAGACCTGAGACATGTTCACTTGATTGCTGGTGAGCATATTCTGAGGTACCTAAAGGGTACAATTGATTATGGGCTCAAGTATGAGGCGAATCAAAAGATTAACCTGGAAGGTTATGTTGATTCAGATTGGGCAGGAAGTGCCATCGATAGGAAGAGCACTTCAGTATGCTGATTCAGTATGGGATCAGGTGTGATCTCTTGGTTTAGCAGGAAGCAGTCCTGTGTGGCATTGAGTATAGCTGAAGCAAAGTATGTCGCAGCTTGTTCAGTTAGTTGCGAGGTAGTGTGGCTGCGAAATCTATTGTTTGATTTATTTGATCTCCAGTTGGATGCTACTTGTATATATTGCAACAACCAGAGTTGTGTGAAGTTGTCTGAGACCCGGTGTTCCATGACAAGTCGAATCATATCGAGATCAAATATCACTATATCAGGGATATGGTGCAGAGAGAAGCAGTGAAGCTCTAGTATGTTGTGACAGACAAACAAATAGTTGATCTGTTGACGAAGCCATTGGCCAGAGTGAAGTTTGAGTACTTTATGGAGAAGCTTGGTGTTCTCCAGATCGAGGTTCCATCCAAGGGGAAATGATGAGTCCGTGAGCCATTCTGACATGGTGAGAGGATTAGGTTCCTTCCATGGTCAGATGTAAGGGCTGAGACATTCTGTCATGGTGAGAGGATTGGTTCCTTCCATGTTAGATGTGAGTGTTGAGCCATTCTGATGTGACAGTAGGATTGGTTCTTACATGATCAGATATAAGTGCTGAATGCCATTCTTGGAATGGAGGCACTTGGTTAGTTACCAGGAATACTCAGCTTGGTACTGAGATGCCATTCTTTGGGAGAATGGAGGCACCTGGTTAGTTACCAGGAATCCTCAGTCTGGGACTAAGAGCCCTTTCGATGTGGTGTGTTCACACATGGTTAGATGTAAGTGCAGAGCCCTTCCAATGTGGTGTGTTTGCACATGGTCGGATGTAAGTGCAGAGCCCTTCTGATGCGGTGTGTTTGCACATGGTCGGATGTAAGTGTAGAGCCTTTTCGATGCAATGTGTTCGCACATGGTTGGATGTAAGTGCAGAGCCCTTTCGATGCGGTGTGTTCACACATGGTTGGATATAAGTGCTGAGCCATTCTGGTGCAATGTGTTTACACATGGTCAGATGTAAGAGCTGGGCTGGCCATTCTGACTTAGGGTCAGATATAAGCGTTGAAGAAGACCTACATGGAGGCTAGGCCTACAACCAACATGAAAAAGGGCTAGCTCTGTAGAAATTCCTCTGACGAGAAGAATCAAGAGATAACACCATTTTGAGATAGCAATGATGATGATGATCCAGACTTGATGATGATCCAGATCGAGTGATGATCCAGATCCCGTGATGAAGAAGACTTGAAGATGAAGAAGACTTGAATATGAAGATGAGTTGAAGATGAAGACAACTTGAAGATGAAGATGACTTGAAGATGAAGATGACAAGATGATCCAGTTGATACAGAGAAGAAGACCAGTGCTGAAAATTGTGTCGAGAGAATACCTTCCTAGTTAAGAGGGAGTGTTGATGTATTTGTAACTTCAGAATGTATTCACTTGTATATTTCATGTATTGTACCCCGATGTTTATTCCAGGAAGTATCTATTATGTAATTGAGTCATGTCATGCCTCGATGTTCCTATCGGGAGGTTCTATAATGTAAATAAGTCATTTCAAGTCATTGTGGGTAACCCTCCTATTGTTCAAGGGTTAAAGTCCCCGCAGTTGTGGGGTCCTAGGGTTATTAGAATCTCCTAGAGAAGTCGGCCCTAGTGAGTTATTGTCAAGTCAGGAATTAGTATAAATAGAGAGTGAGCCTCTTTATTTAACACACACTCACTCACACTTAGTTGTAGCGCATAACTGATAGAGAAGAAGTTGCTGGGACAAGAGAGATAGAGACTACTGTTGTCGGGAGATCATCTTACTATTTTTGGGGCTTTGATTTTGGTGCTGATTCTATCTCTGAGGAAGTTGCGGGGTTTTCTCCTTTATGATTTCCCCGAGGAAATCTTTGTGTTCATTGTCTCATGTGTTTTATTGTTGTGCTTGTTATTCTCTCAGATAAGATCCTAAGTTAATGCTAGCTTAAATGATAAAAATCTAACACTAACATTGCAAAATTTTTCCATCTCATCTATGAATTCCTCCAGGGCCTTACTTTGCACAATTACAACACATTATTTATTTTGATAGATTTCCAAAAAGAACACAGATCGTCAACAAGTACCTCTAGTGTTGCCAATTATTTTGTACAAGTCACCCTTGAAATTAGAGTTATTCAAGTCCTCAATGTTTTCATCATTCAATATGCCATTAACACCCAATCACATGTATCCCATGGCAATTTCATGTATCCCAAGGCAATGTCACACTTCCTAAGGAAGCTACTCCAAAACGTGCACCCTCAAGGGAAAGAGAACAATTGGACTAGGGAGAAGTTGGAGGATAAACCAGAAAAACCACACACCCTCTAATTCACCAATTATGAGGGTTTCATGTATCCCAATGCACTTCCTTATAAGAGGAGACCCTCTAGGGTTTGTGGATAAAAGTTAAAACCCTAGGGAAATTTTTTAGGGTGGATCGAAAATACTAAACCATGTATACTTTTGGATTCTCAATATCATTGTACTGTGCTTTTGAATTCATATTAAAGCTTGGTATTTAACATTATATACAAATGTGCATGCAGGACAATCATAAAATTCATAAAAGTAAAAGGAAAGATCTTCTCAGCACCCCAGTTTATTTTCCATGTTTTATGCTTGCCCATTTTCCATTCTCTATACTGAAATTCCGTGTCTTTTTTTCCTTTGTTGTACTTTTCCTAGTTTCCTTCCCTGCCGCCCACAGTGCTTTCTAGTTCACTGTATAAAGCAATATCAAACCATCCTTGTTTATGACAAATCTGTTAAATTCCACTTAGCTGAGCTATGGTTATCCTTCATAAACGATGAATCAATATTGAAGTAAAATTTAAATTGGTTATAAACTAGCAGAGGACTGGACCAGAATTGTAAGTAAAATTTCCATGGGAATATCTGATATGCTAAATGTAATAAATTGCAAATTTTGTCAGTATTAAAGAGATTCAAAGCTATATGTGGTAATATTGCTTTGTATGAAACTTTGTAAGGCAATAAGTTAGTTCAAACCAAGCATCCTTTGTTTAAAATATGAATAGTTGTTAGAGTCTCTAGTTCACAACAAACTTATGTCATTCATGTTAGATGATCTAATCAATACATCATGGTCATCAACTATCATTACTTTGATGTACACAAAAATTTGGCTGGTGGTCAATTGACCACCTTCACAAAGTCTGCCATAACAACCAAGTCCATAAAAGGAAACATAGTTGCACAGTTTGGCACCCAATATATGTTGAATATTTTCTAATAATAAATGATTTTCTCTGCATATTGCCTGATACTTCCAATGCATTGTGTCCCTAACAGATGCATCACATGCATCATCTATGCCTCCTTAGAAACTAGGTGAAAGTGGTATAACCAAAATAACCCTAAAGCAATGTTTTTCATTATGGGCTTGAATGATGCAATCATATAATGATTGAAAAACACAGTTCTAAATAGTATTATCTCCTTCAAGACCGAGTAAAAAAAAACCAATTCTCTATTATATGAAATTATCTACCTTTTCAATAAGTGAACAGTAAAAGGCATGAATACTGGTCTCTTCAAGCTGACTTGTTACCGACCATTGGCTGCCACTCCTTAATAGCTAATGGATGTTGTTTTCTTAGTTTCAGCTATTGGGTTGCCTTGCTGTTTAAGAAATTAACTGCAATTTTTTCCTCCTTGAGTACAATCCACTAGAAAACAAATCTGATGCAATAATCATGATGTTATACCTGTCAGATATCTCTACACTCCTTACTCAATACTCTCAACCCATCTATTCCAACATCCTCGACCTCAGAAAAATACCTTGTAGCATCAACTAGTCCATTGATTGTATCAATCCATTTAACATTTTCTTTTGGAACTAAATCTTGCAATTGCAAATAATGCATCTCAATAGAAGCTAGAACCTACTACCTTTATAGGACATATATGGTGTTAACACTTTCCATTGTAGATAACATTGTAATACCTACAACATCTATGATATAGCCCACTTGAATGGTGGTAGAGAGACTTATTGTAATTTTAGTTTCTGTTATTTTATGCTTGGTTTTTGTTTCTGTCGTTGTTCTTTTCTATCACCTCTCTGTTTGCTTGATAAAAACTTTGGAAGTTCATAGGATGCACATTGGACCTAGATGAAACCATACAATTTTCATATGCACAAAGGGTGTGAATAAGACCATTCTGTAAGGACCCTATTTGGCTGTGATGAATAAGTATGGAAATATTGCAAGTAATTAGAAACCGACATGGAAATGTGTACATCAAACCAATATACAATAGATGCTATGTTTTGAATCAGTGCTTAACAAATTTAATCTAGGCATATAATCATGCAACTAGAAAGAATTGAATGGGATAAGTTATCTAAGGTATTGATTTACCGAATGCTGATTCTTGAAGTGTATCTGTGGATTCACTTGTCCATAGACAGGAAAACTCCATGAGACTGCACATCAATTCTGTCATGGACCATGGTAAACATTGGTTGAAGTAGACTATGTGAGAATATATGAATCTTAGACCATCAAACATAGTCAATCATTGAGAATGCATCGACAACTTTTTGGAGTCAGTCTACTCCCATATAGTTTGGGATTGCAGAGGATGCAACTACTTTTGTATTGATTCCACCCACCAACCTAGTCAAAGCAGTGAAGTAATAAAGGCCACAAATCCCCAATGCTGAATAACTTAGAACTCTATCTATGAATTTGTCATGCACTGTTATTGCTACGTTGTAGCTATGGATATCTCCAAGATAAATAAACTGAGAACAGATGGGTGGGACTACCACTCTTTTTCAACAAAAGTTTGCCTTTTCTTTAACTACAAATTTTATATTCGTAGCAAAAATTTGAAATTATGTACATGTTACCCTTGTATGTTTATAGTATGATTACTTTTGATACATGAAACTACTCCATGAACAATTGGATAATTGTTCTAGACCAACTACCTACTATATAAATGTTCTTAAGACTACCGCTTCTTGAAGAGAAAATGGTTCACCCTATTTGGGTTGATTGAATTATAAAATTTCATACGATTCTCAAGTTGGGATTTCATATCTGCCTTTTTGTTGGATCTAAGATCCATTTTTCCATTCCTTCTAATGGAGATTGAATACCTGCTTCAAATTCTTTTCCTTATTGGGGTAGAGTGTTTCCTTAAATAGTTCACGCGCTGCTCCTTTTTTGCGTTATTACGTTCAACCAGTTCTAAATCATTTTTAATTTTGATTCTGGAGGTATACTCATATATTTTTCTCCTTTTTTTCTCTTCACTGTTTGTCGTCTTCACCTAGGAAAGACGGATTAAACCTTTAATTCCTATGGGTGATTTCTGTTGAGTATCGTTGTTGAATTCACTAGAAGATCCACCTCTTGAACATTATGTTCCAATTTCATGGATGAATCCCTTGTCAAATCACTTTGTGAACTCTCTTCAACTTATCTATCACCTTTCTCCTTAGATTAAATCACTCCATGAACTCTCTTCAACTTGCCTATCATCTCTCTCTTTAGATTTCAAATTCATCCTCAACATGGTTTTCTGTTATTCTTCCTACCTACATAAGTCTGCTATGATTTCTTTCCTAAAGGGGATTTCACTTTTCTCAGATATTTTTGCACATGCTAGAGCTACAACACCATATTCTTGACAATTATTGATATGGATGAGAATAAGCAAGATGATAAGAAAGATGAGAAGACCGGTCTTCTAATAGTGCATGAACACTGTACACATAAAGAAAATTGAGAGTAAATAGGATGTTTTGTATTAAGATTGAGAAACTGGTTGTACATTAGGATTAGTGAGTAGTAAATGAAGAACAGTTTCAGCAAATTAGCATAAAGTACTAAGAACAAAAATTCCAAAATACATTGACCACTAATATGCCTGAGCACTAACATAGACTCACGTTAACCTAACATGTGGCTCTTATGCAACTAAAGAACAATTAACAAATTGAAAAAAGTACTAACAACATAACACTAATACATTGACCACTAACATAGCCTAAAACTAAATGCTAATGTTAACATATGACTAAATACTAGTAACATACAGTTTCTACAAAAAATATCATCATGCTCTTGTCATTTCCTCCCTAGATAAACATCTTCAATATGGATTTTGACTATAGGATACAATTAAGCATCCTGGAACCCTCCCTGCCTATGGGTTGGTTCTTGAGTTTTCTGGGTAAGTCTAAAGTATGATTTTGTCTTTTTCTTAGTTGTAAAATGAATTCTAGGCAATCAATGCCACTTGTGGACAACGAAAGGCAATGAATAGCCCTTGTACCTCATATCTGGGCAGAACTAGGCCCTATAACAACAAATTACAACAATAATTAAGCCAATATGGGTATTGTTTTGAACATTATTGGGTGTGTTCCACCTTCTAGCAGCCTTGCCATTCAGTTTGGGCCATTTTTATGGATGTGAAGCAGTTATGGGCACAACTTAGGACTATGCTTTGCATGTGACAACCATTGTGCCCCTGATATGTTGTTTCATGTAATTATTTTTCAATTGCAACTGCTTCTAAAATATTTGGGGTTCTCTTTTTCCATGTCTATTACTACCTCTTTCCTGTTTTACAAACTTGCACTTTGGGTCTTCATAATCTGCTTGTATATTGGTTGATTTTTGTTTGTATTAGTATTTTCTTTTTGGATAATTTATTGAAGTAAATCTGTTTGTTGCTCGCTTTTCTCGTTGATTGATTTGGCTTACACATCTTACTAAGATGATTTTAATGGCTTTCATACATTCTTTGCACTTCATTGGCTGTTATTTCTTTTCCAAGGAAACTTAAGCTGTGTGAGCTGATATTCTCATGCTCTTTTTGAAATGTTTATGCATTTTGATTGTGTTTTGCATCATTGGTTCTTCTGATCATTCCTTCTCCTCCAAACCCACTTAGTAATTCCTTATTCATTTTATTTGAAGCTAGTTTCTTTGTAAGTTGTGTGATGCTAATATTACCTGCAGGCAGTAGAAAACCCACACAGACGTTACCAGATTCTTTTACGAAGTACTATGGGACCAATTGATGTTTATCTTGTAAGGTATGGAGGTGTTTTTGCAAAATTACTGTTTGTCTGGAAATGTGCCTAGGTTTCTTCTCTCCATTCTATCACTTGCTATATTTTTACTTGTGCATTTAAAATGGTATACTAGTCTTGCATAGAAACACTAAACAAGGCACATTCATACAATAAGATTTTTTTTTACATGCATGAAGACAATGCTTCGGAATCAGTGTTGTTCAAGTAAACTAACATGAATGAGTGACACATGCTGCTTTATAGAGGATATTAGTACCTTCATATCAAAGGCAAGTGATTATGGTTTATACTTATATTATGGCCTTTCCAACCTATAACTAAGAACATCTATGACAATTTCTTTTTCCATTGTCAAAATATAATCAATTTCTTGATGTGTTTAATGAGTGATAATTAAATTATGGAACATCAAGTTGTGGGGTTTTCCTTGAGATGTCTGTATAATGAGAAGCACATTTTATGTCCTTTGATTGCTTTTTGAAAGACTTCTTTCTGTTGCATTGCAAGGGCACATTATTGACATAGGCTTGTTAACTGGTGTGCGTTAAAGGATTTCAAGCAAGTTCTACAACATTGTACTTTGAACCAAAGGTTGCCCACTTTAGGAACCTCAGTTGTGGATGACACAAATTTTGATATGCCATTGATTTTGTATTTTTAAACATGACTAGAAATCATTAGTTTTCAGTGAGTCACACCTCGTTCACATAACAAGCCTTTGTGTCTTTTTCTTATATGTAAAAAGGAATGTTTCATAAAATTCAAATATTATAGAAAATGACACACTTTCATATCATATGCTTCAGAATATGTGAATAATCACCAATAAAGTTAGAATATAAGCATTGTTATTAACATAAATAGGAAGGTAGCAATAGCTGGCTGAAATAGAAAAAACCATTATTTCAATACAGTTACTTAATTGTAATCATTCTTGTACCTAGCAAGAATCTTATATGTTAATTTAAAATGAGAGGACAACACTCTACTTATATACATTTGGTGAGTTATTAGAATTAAATCACAAAATATTGCGACATTCAACATAATAAGAGAATTGGCAAATTTCAGCCAGGAATCCATATCTGCTTTGGGTGTCAATATAAGAGAATTTTTATAGTCATGAAGATTACATTAGGTAGCCTTTTATGTTGAAGGATTATTTCTAATTCAAATTTTTTGTATACAAATGCATTCAGCCAATTTGAGAAGAATATTGAAGAGATGAATCCAGTTGATCTGGCAATAGAACTTGTTCCTTCAGGGAGTTCTCCTGCAGAAGGGGCACCTATACCCAATGTTCAAGAAGGTGCAACTTCAGTTGAGATGGAATGCCAAGGCCATGGAACTTGCCATCCCTGTATAGAATTAACTAGCCCACAGGATTCTATTGGTTGAATTATGAGAATAGGTCCATCAGATACTAATGTGAGTAATTGCTTGAAAAATGTTATTATGTACTAAATGATGAAAATAAGTTACTGAATCAGAGACCGCATATGTGCATGGAATATTGATTCTGATTTTTGGCTTCTCTCGGATTCTGGGGTTGGCATAACAGACATGTGGAGAAATGAAAGCATCCTTTTATCTTGTTCATATTCTGTCTCATTCGGAAATGATATTTCCTTTGGCCGAGTTCTACATAGATTGGCCCATGGTCAAATAATCTTATTGGGATTTGTCAAAGTTAAATTTTCAGAATTGCTTTAGCTTGCTAGCCATGTACATGATATAATCCACTACACTTAACCGATCATATGAAGCATGTGCACTGCTACCAACAAACAGATTAGGCCACATGTATTTTTTGCAGGCATCTGTCTTTCCCATGAAGATGTTGTTTTCTCATATATCCTTTAACAAACATGAAATTCCTTTGTGTCCCTTATGGTCCCTTGTGAATTTTTGACACCTAGCTCCATAGTGACCACTTCTTATAACCTAGGAAATTCTGTATTCTACATGTCATGTTCATGTATCTCAACTAGGATAACTGATAACTACATACTATCCTTAAGCTATTGCTCCTAATCCCTTACCTCTCCTCGATAAGTATCTGTGATGGTTCTACATCACTAGTCTGAACTTGCCTTGTGTCACCGGGGATGCACTATCCTACTTTCTTGTTGTGCTTCTAATTTCATGCACTTTGGCCTTCTCATTCCAAGGTATAACTCATTTTCATTGCCGCCTCTTTGACATTTTCCCATTTTTTTCGTCTTTCTCACACTCATATAGGTATTAAGTCCTAGTCAATAAACTACATCAATCCCTTCAGCTGTCCCCTTGCCTGGGAATTTTATTTCTATCTTGGTTACTCTATAAGATTATATTTAGAGGGAAGTCTTTGTTGGTCTGTCCAGGCCTTTTTCCCCATCCTTGTTGCTGATATAAACAAGGATGGCCATTCATCGCTTCTTTGAGAAAGCTTCTCCTGATCTCCAGAGGATCTTAACCTCCACCCCTCCTTTATGCCTTATATGATAATTTTGATTTGTTTGCTCTGCCTTTCCTACTCTTTTAGAAATTTTCTTTTCATTTCTTTGGGAATAATTTGTTTAACCCCATAAGCCCTGGCTGAAACCCTGCTATCTTTGCTCAATTTTTTGTAATTATGAATATTGATAAAATTGAAGTGTGGATATATAGGAATCAACATTGTTTTCCAGAAGAGGTAGAAATCCAATACAGTAAGGATGAGTACTATAACAAACTAGTTTCATTATGTTGTAACAAATTCAAGTAACTTGGAACATGCATAGATTACTCGTTAACACCTTCTCTTAAAGTTTAAATTTTTTCTAATAAATCCAATATGGAAGTTGCATTTTGACATGATCCTTTCTCCTGGGTATATTTTACAGGTTTTGAAAAATTTCCTGAAGATGAAATATTAAAAAAGGAAACCAGCTGATGAGGTTGGGTTTTGACAAGATATTCTTCAACTTGCATTCCCTTCTAGTCATTTTTATTTGCTCATCCTTATCTCAGCACTTCACCTTAGCAATTTAGTTGAGATGTTGCATAGAAATTGAATTGTTTGAGTTTTGACAGGATGCAAAGATCATTCCCAAAGCCAAAAGATCCAAATTTTTACTAACTGAAGAATCCAACGAGGACTTAGGGGAGGATGGTCTGGATGAATTTGAGGAGCAAGAGCATGATTTGTTCGATTCAATTTGTGCCACTTGTGATAATGGTGGAGAACTATTGCCACAGGAATGGATGCCAACTATTTCGTTATCATTATATGCATGTAACATCCAAAATTGATTTACACTCTATGAATTGAAATCATTTAAACCAGTTAATCAGTAGTACGTACCGACTCCTTGATTGGTCATTAGCTTGTACTCTTAATGTTCATTATGGCTCATAAATGAGTTGTTTGATTTGATTGGTACCTACTACTAACCATGAGGTCTAAGTTTTCCCTTTTCTCTTCAATTAGTGTTCTAGTGTAACCATTAATTGGTTGTGTGATTTGAGTCTCATTTGTTTCTTTGGTCTTAAGCCCACTTGGTTGCAACACATATTTTTCCTTATTAATTCCACATATCATATATGTGATCAGGGGTCCAAGTTGTTTGACATGTGAAATAAACCTGTTCCCTTCTCATTTGGTTCCTGCTCTTTTTGGAAGATCCTGAAACTTGTGAACTCAATGAAATTTGTTCTTTGCTTGTGAACTCCTCAATTTTCTGCTTCCCTTGATTCCCCTATTTTCACTTTGGATTTTTGTGTTTAATTACCACACAAGGCTCATAAATATTTGCTGATTTGAACTCTTCCAAAATAATTCTTCTTAAAATTTTGTTGAGATGGGGGCTGGCACTGATAGTTGTACTAAATTCCCACACAAGGATCATCAATATTTGCTGATTTGAACTCTTCCAAAATATTTCTTCTTAAAATTTTGCTGAGATGGGGGCTAACACTGATAGCTGCAAGTTGTCCCATCGTCTCCTCCAACCTCTATTGGATCCTTAGAAGATTACCTAAAAATAGAGTCCCCATGTTCCCTATGACTCCTTGGCTATGTAGCCTGAAGGTCATGCTCTACCTGTCACTGGAATCACCTCCCTATTTTTAAACCCATACATGCTGGCATGCACTGTGTCAGATATGATGTGAAACTGTTTATTTAACCTGCCTTAGTCTCATGCACCTAAGCAACCTGCACCACTTTAATATCCTTACCAATCTAACAATGAATTTTGATTCCAATACAGACTGAGAAAGTCCCTATAATGTCCTTGACCCAATCAAGACTACTACGAAAAGCCTGCAACATCATTCTACCTTTTTAACAAATCTGATTGCATAATTCTTACTGAATACTCTTAATATTGACTGGTTTATACTTCCATCAAACACCTCTGGACAATACAATGGGTACTAATGTTAAAGGTTTCCTGTAGGTGAATAGTGCTTGATTGTTTGCCTCAGATATCAAGTGAATGCCAATACTAAGTCTATGAATAGGAGCATGTAGATTCCTTATTATGGATTTAGAGAAGCTTTGCTTAACCGAATAAAGTGAGAGGCAGTCAAATAAGATGAATATGACAGGCCTGTGAATGACCTTCCTGTAGGTAGCAGTTTGTTAGCATACCCAATATTTCTCACTATAGTGGCTTCCCTTCATGCCCAAACTAAAGATTATGGTCACTAATATTGATAGAATACTCCACACTAGAAGACTTATGGAATACTCCACACTAGTAGATAGAATACTCCACACAAGAATACTCCAAACTAAAGATTATGGTCACTAATATTGATAGAAGACTTTTGAGAGACGTTTCTAGCAGAACTGTGAATGAAAGCTTGTAGCAAAATAAAAATTTTAAACTTTTCTTAATAAGAACACAAAGATCTTTGCTAAGACTGAAGATTCTAAAATACAACCCACAAGCTAAAGCTAGTACAACTGCATATTTTCATATATTATACTAACTATCTTTTGCTATTGAAACAACTTCATGATCAAAGTCTTCTCCTTTCAGTTGCAAATGTGAGTAATTTCTTGAAAAATGTTATTATGTACTAAATGATGAAAATAAGTTACTGAATCAGAGACCACATATGTGCATGGCAGATTGATGTTGATTATCAGCTTCTCTTGGATTCTGGGGTTGAAATAACATACATGTGAAGAACTGAAAGTATCATTTTATCTTGTTCATATTCTATCTCATCTGGAAATGATATTTCCTTTGGCTGAGTTCTACATAGATTGGCCCATGGTCAAACATCTTATTGGAATTTGTCAATGTTAAATCTTTGGAGTTGCTTTAGCTTGCTAGCCATGCACATGATGTAATCCACTACACTTAACCTATCATATGAAGCATGTGCACTGCTACCAACAAATAGATTTGGCCACATGTATTTTTTGTGGGCATCTGTCTTTCCCATGAAGTTGTTGTTTTCTCATATATCCTTTAACAAACAAGCAATTCCTTTGTGTCTGTTATGGTCCCTTGTGAATTTTTTACACATAGCTCCATAGTGACCACTTCTTATAACCTAGGAAATTCTAGA
Source organism: Pseudotsuga menziesii (assembly GCA_001517045.1). Taxonomy (NCBI): domain Eukaryota; kingdom Viridiplantae; phylum Streptophyta; class Pinopsida; order Pinales; family Pinaceae; genus Pseudotsuga; species Pseudotsuga menziesii. The sequence goes on from LPNX010964324.1 coordinate 70,473, forward strand.
TTCTACATGCCATGTTCATGTATCTCAACTAGGATAACTGATAACTACATACTATCCTTCAACTATTGCTCCTAATCCTTTACCTCTCCTTGATAAGTATTTGTGACAGTTCCTCATCACTAGTTTGAGCTTGCCTTGTGTCACTGGGGATGCACTATCCTACTTCCTTGTTGTGATTTTGATTTCATCCACTTTGGCCTTATCATTCCAAGGCATAGCTCATTTTCATTGCTGCCTCTTTGAAATTTTCCCATTTTTTTAGTCTTTCTCACTGTCATATAGGTATTAAGTCCTAATCAATAAACTACATCAATCCCTTTAGTTGTCCCCTTTCTTGGGAATTTTATTCCTGTCTTGGATACTCTATAAGATGATATTTAGAGGGCAGTCTTTGTTGGTCCATTCAGGCCTTTTTCCCCATCCTTGTTGCCGATCTAAACAAGCATGGCCATTCATCGCTTCTTTGAGAAAGCTTCTCCTAATCTCCAGAGGATCTTAACCTCCACCCCTCCTTTATGCCTTATATGATAATTTCAGTTGCTTTGCTCTGCCTTTCTTAGTCTTTTAGAACTTTGCTTTTCACTTCTTTGGGCATAATTTGTTTAACCCCAAAATCCCTGGTTGAAAGCCTGCTATCTTTGCTCAAATTTTTGTAGTTATGAATCCTGATAAAATGGAAGCCTGGATATATAGGAATCAACATTGTTTTCCAGAAGAGGCAAAAATCCAATACTGGAAGGATGGGTACTATAACAAACTAGTTTCATTGTGTTGTAATAAATTCAATTAACTTGGAACATGTAGAGATTACTCGTTGACACCTTCTCTTAAAGTTTAAATTTTTTCTAATAAATCCAATATGGAAGTTGCATTTTGACATGATCCTTGCTCCTGGGTATTTTTTAAGGTTTTGTAAAATTTCCTGGAGATGAAATTTTAAAAAAGGAAACCAACTGATGAGGTTGGGTTCTGACAAGATATTATTCAACTTGCATTCCCTTCTAGTCATTTTTATTTTCTCATCCTTATCTCATCACTTTACCTTAGCGATTTAGTTGAGATGTTGCATAGAAATTGAATTGTTTGAGTTTTGACAGGATGTGGAGATCATTCCCAAAGCTAAAGGATCCAAATTTTTAGTAACTGAAGAATTCGACAAGGACTTAGGGGAGGATGGTTTGGATGACTCTGAGGAGGAAGAGGATGATTTGTTCGATTTAGTTTGTTCCATTTGTGATAATGGTGAAGAACTATTGCCACAGGAATGGGTGCCAACTATTTCATTATCATTACATGCATGTAGCATCCAAAATTGGTTTACACTCTATGAATTGAAATCATTTTAACCAGTTAATCAGCTGTATGTACTGGCTCCTTGATTGGTCATTAACTTATACTCAATGTTTATTTATGGCTCATAAATGAGTTTTTTTGAGTTGATTGGTGCCTACTACTGACCATGAGGTCTAAGTATTCCCTTTTCTCTTCAATTAGTGTTCTAGTGTAACCATTAATCGGTTGTGTGATTTGAGTCTCATTTCTTTCTTTGGTCTTAACCCCACTTGGTTGGAACAAATATTTTTCCTTATTAATTCCACATATAATATATGTGATCAGGGGTCCAAGCTGTCTGACATGTGAAATAAATCCGTTCCCTTCTCATTTGGTTCTTGCTCTTTTTTGAAGATGTTGAAAATTGTGAACTCAATGAAATTTGTTCTTTGCTTGTGAACTCCTCAATTTTCTGCTTCCCTTGATTCCCCTGTTTTCGCTTTGGATTTTTTTGTTGAATTCCCACACAAGGCTCATCAATATTTGCTGATTTGAACTCTTCCAAAATAATTCTTCTTAAAATTTTGTTGAGATGGGGGCTGGCACTGATTGTTGTATTGAATTCCAACACAAGGCTCATCAATCTTTGCTCATTTGAACTCTTCCAAAATATTTCTTCTTAAAATTTTGCTGAGATGGGGGCAGACACTGATAGCCACAAGTTGTCCCATCGTCTCTGTTGAGCCTCAAAATTGTCTTTTATAATGGCTTTATTTACATTAATTTCCTAGCCTATTTACCAAAATCGAATACATCTATCTTTAATTTGTCTATCTTTTACTATGTTTTCATCAATTATAACTTATAAATGTAAAATAAGCTCAATTCATCATTTTTGATGTATTATTGCACTTAGTGCGTATTTTGGCACTCCATTCAACCCCTTCTTTCGGTCCTAAGTTCTGCACTAGGTTTCATGGCATGCTTCTTATTAGGTTTTTGGTTTGTTTTATCCTCGCCTTCTATTTCTTGCCAGTCATATTGCTCCTACATATGCAAAATAAAACCAGTAGTTAATCCTAAGATTTCTTTGCATTATTTTTAGAACAAAATAAACAATTATTGAAAATGATACTTAAAATGAATATTAAAAAGAATTATTATTATAAATAATACTTAGTTTTCAAATGCTTAAATAATGCTTATTTAAAAATAAATTAAACTTTTTGACTTTAATAATTTACTTAAAAAATGGTGGAATATATATATATATATATATATATATATATATATATAATCTACTTTATTTATAATACTTTCATTGAATAATAGGGTTATTTCACATAAACCATTTTTATTATTATTATAAGGAACACATCAATAAATAAATAAAAAAACGTTGGTTTGAAGTTTATTTTGTTTATGCATTCATTTTTTTTTAGTGCATTCTTATTTAAAGTATTCATTTTCTTTAATGCATTTCTTATGTAATGCATTCTTATTTAAACACATTCATTCTTTTTATGCATTCACTTGTTTTAAATAAAATGTGCATTGATCATAAAGTATCCAAATGGGTTTTGCATGTTTTTAATTTTGATCGTTTTATGTTTTATGCATGCCGTAAAGGATGAGCTCGCATGTCGTGAAGAAATAGAGCGGTATAATGGAAACGTGCAGTCACGAAAATGAAGCTCATCCATAATTAAACCAAGCACTCAGCAAAAACAAAACCATCATTCAACTAATAGAATTCAACCATGAATTAAGCTCATTGTCCAGCTTGCTGTCCAATTCTTCGTCCAGATCGTCAACCAGACTGCGCGCTGCTGAGAATTAATTCCGGGCATTTAAAACATGAAACAACATGCAAACAAACTGTTGTCCACGTGCCTTCATCCTAGCCTAAGGATCGCCACCTAGCTGTTCACTATCCACGCGAAGGGAGGAGCAGATTCACCATACCACGCCACGTTCATGCTGAAGAGGTCACGCTCGCGCTGAAGGAGGGAGATGTTCATATGCTGGCCTACAAACAATTAGATGCCTTTATGATTTACTAAATTTAGAGAGCAATCGACCACTAAGGAGTCGACTTGCTCATCTCTGTAAGCATATATATATACCAGCCTCTTCCTGAGAGTTGAGTAGCTAGTCGCCAGCGAACAGACTCTGTAAAAAAACTTTGTTCAAATTGAATAAAACTCTATTTTCAGCTGTGTATGCATGTTTGAGTCTTTTGTGAAGTAATTCATTGACTTAGACTAGCCTCTGATTGCTGAGAAGGGCACCTCAACAACCGCAGGTTCTATTTTTACATATTCAATAGTTTTTTTTCATTTTTTGCAGATAAGTAATTTCATTTTTATGTCTATATATTTAGTTTTCCTGTAGATAATGTTTTAGTATTAATAAACTATAATTTTCTTGAGTTTTTATGCAATTTTCCACACGGCCGACCATTCGTCCCTCTATGCAGACTGTCTTTTCAGCCTTCGGTTCGTCCCTCTGTGCAGATTATTTTTCAGCCTTCTGTTCGCACCTTAGTCCAGTCTGTCTTTGAGCCTTTAATTCGAATTTAGATAGAATTTTACAGAATTTTTATTCATTTCCAGAATTTCTAATATTATGTTTTGTGTAGAAATAATTAGCGAGGTTATAGGTTAGTTTTCCATCATTTTACTGTGTTTTGTGGTTGGTGGGGATTCGAATCCATCTTCAGCATTTCATATTCAGTTTTATATTAATGCATAAGATTAATTGTTTCAGTTTTAATTAGGATGAAATTCAGAATATAAATGCGTATGAATGTTTTCTTCTTTTATATGTTAATTTTGTATCGTATTAATAAAGTAATTTGAATTGGTTTATAATTTTTTTAATATAGGTTAAAGTGTTTCTTTATAATTGAATTTATTTTATATTTAGTTTCATATCTTTAATATACAAGCGAGAATTTATATAGCTGTATTATATTTTTGTATTTAATACGTGTATTGTATTTATTTTGTATTTTGAATTTCTTTCATTTATATTTTGTTATTAAATTGCTTAATGTGTTGTTCAATGAGTGACATCGTGAATAAAGGGTTATTTTATGATAAATTTGTTTTAGGTTAATTAATCTAGTTTATTTCCACTATTTTGTTTAGTTCATGAAATTCTTTTGGCTTAGTTTAGTTTTATTTTTAGTGTGAATTCTATTTATTTGCATTAGTCTAATTTATTTTATTTTGAGCTTAGTTTACTTTATTTTTATCTTTAACTTTAATTTAGTTTTATGCTTGTATGAATTTAATAAACTTTGCATGATAGATTCTGAGCATTAGGAAGAGGGATTGGTTTAGACTGTTTTCATTTTTTCTTTTGTATTAGATGCATTAATTTTCAGTATTTTAAAAGTTTTATCTTGAAATTTCTCATAGCTTAGTTTAATATAAGTTTACTTTTTAAATTCATAGATTAGTTGCTGATTAGATTGGATTTGTTAAATTAGTTTGCTTACATTAGTTTATGTTTCGTCCGAAGCATTTGTTTACACTTGGTCCTTACATTAGTGTTTCAATTTGCTTTATACGATTGCATAAGTTCGATAACAAGAGTATGATAGTTAGTTAGTTTGCTCTTTTGAAAGTATAGAGTAGTTTCGCTCATAGAATAAATAGATTAGTTGCTTTTTTCACTTGCAGTATAATTTCCTGTTTTATAGTGATTAATCTCATATTTTCTCTCGTAATTAATTTCAGTATTTGCTTTCGTAGTTAATCGCATGGTTAAGTAGATTCTCATCCCTGCATAAGCATATAGTTCATGAATTCATGGAATAGTTTAGTTGATTTGTTTCCCGTTTTGAATAAGTTAAAATTACTTTCATTAGATTAAATTGCTTTCGGACCAAGTGACCGCTTTCGTAGATTAGTTGTTGTAATTTCATTTCATAGAATTGATTAGCATAGCATTAGACTAGTTTGAATAGTCTCTTGCCTTTATAGAATAGATTAATATAACATTATATTATATTTGAATTTGTAGTTACTTTTTCCGAAGTTCTTAGTTAATTTCCTGTTTATATAGATAGATTAAATTCTTGTATTCGAATTATGAAAGTTATGCATGTGGATTAAAATCATATAGTAGCATGTTAGCGCATTTGCATATTTAGTTAGCTTAGGTTAGTTCAAGCCTTCAATTCTGCACATTGTGTTTGCATCTCATAAGCTCCCTTCCCGGGTTGACAATTAAGTGTTGAATTAAATAGTGCATATTTTGCCCAACATTTTGGCGCCGTTGTCGAGGAGGTGCTAAAGGGATTGGAGTCTAGGTAGATAAGGGTAGATAGGTTTCCTTTACATTACACAACAAGGGGGAGGGGAGAACGGTAAGACGAGAGGTAAGAACCTACGCATCCATTATAGTGGGGTGCCCCAAATCCTTGTTGTTCCTTTTTTCGCGCAAGTGTGTTTACTTCACGTAAAGTTTGATTTAATTCTCTTAAGTGTACTTTTTATGTAGGTGTTTTAGTGTGTTGTCTTTAAATCACAAATTTGTTTTATTAGTAGATAGTTTCTCAAAAACACATAATTATTTATTGGGGTACTGTAAGAACCCCAGGGACTATTCCTTGTGTGAAGCAGGACCTACCAACCAACAACATGGACTCAAAGGTGCTCATTAGTATGAGAGAACTCTCTCGAATCCTAGCAAAAACTGGAATTTCGATCTCTACCGAAGAGCAGATCCTGACAGAAGTCGAAATTTTATCAACTACTCCCGAAATGACAGACGAACCAAAATCCCAAGAACTACAAAAAGATGTTCTTTGCGAGACTGCAAAAGAAGCTGATACATTAGGGATTACATCAAAAGGAGAGCAATCAGAAATTAAAGAGTTCTTTACATGCAAGCTAACAAATCCAGCATATGCTCAAACAACTGCTCAACTAAAAGAAGAGGATCTGTATGACATAGCAAAGGAAGTGGGGTACCAAGACTACATTGAAAGATGGTTTTAGGAGGTAACTCGACCGCAATACCATTCCTTCATTCGACACCTATTGATGCAAAGAAAAGTAAGTTGGTTGAACTTTCACATTTAGGTAATCACCACAACAATCTTTTCATACGTGGATAAAGGTACAATTCTCATTTTGCTTTGCACTTGGTTTCATTAGAAAAGTTCATATACTTGAATAAACATGTTTTCTTTCTTCTTAGGGTAGGGAAATATGTATATAAATAAAATGTTGCATTCTTAGTTTAGAGAATAATGCAACTTCATTTTTTATTTTTTTCAAATAAAAGAACTAATAAAAAGATCATATTAATGACTAAACCATGCATATTTATAATTATTCATTTTGATACATGCATATTTCTAATTATACCAGTTACTCACGATCAACTTTAAACCTCATGGGGATTTGTCATAAATTAAGGTCCATCTAAAACCTAGAGGTCACTCGTACATCCTAGCTTCTTTATCAGGGCATGTTATTTAAGCATCTCTACTACAGGGTAGCATACAGGTGAATGAAATTCCTAGTTTGTGGGAACACTACTTTTATTCTATATGAAAGAGACGAATTTTGGGACTAGAGCAACCTTTCATTCATTATCTTATGGCTTCATCCGCTTTACACTAAATCCATCAATCGTGTGTATCTTTTATTCAGTAGATTCCTCTTACAACCTTTATTTTTCCATGATAGTAAAAAAGAGAAGACTAGTTGTCCTCCAATCCATATACCATCCCACCCTGTAGCATGGTTTTCAGAGCTGCTCCCCCACCACTCCTTCATAGGCAAAATCATTTGCCGAATATCTATAGGGACTAGAAACATTGGGACAAGAGCCTCTGATAGAAAACGAGTTTGAAGAGATTAACCCGATGGGGTACTGAATAGGCTCACTGGCAGCAGGTACCAGCCTATGGTATGACTAGGTAAACCCGACGGGGTACTGAACAGGCCCAACTGCAAGAGGGGAATCTTCCTGGGGAGGACAACTTGTTAAAAGAGAGAGAGAGAGAGAAATAGTCTAAAAAATATGAAAATGACTCTGTAATAATAAAGGTTGTTATGGGTCTACTGGAGGTAGGTATGCATGGTTGATCTAAAGAAAATGAACTCCATCAATCTACCACTTGAGAATGTTTGTAAGTGCACTTAAGACCCTACTGTCTAATTCATAATATACCTAGGATATCACTATCCTAGAAGTGGGACCAATAAACTTAGGAGTCTAATGAACTTGAAATGAACACTTTGTCCATAATTACTTGAATAATGATAAACCTTTGAGAAGTAGCAGGGATGACTAGTTTCCTATAGGATTTATTGACTATCTACACCCTCATGTTTTCTATTTTAACCCAGTCTTAATTCATTCATGGCACGAGGACATGCCATACCTTCGGTCTGGGGGAGGGAGTCTCGATTTATATGGTCTTCATAAGCATGAATTATTACTAGTAGCAGAATTGTATGTATTAAGAAATCTTAAATAATACGAAGTTGTTTTGGTCATCTCATAACATAATTCTTTTTTTCTAAGTTCCAGTTTTCATGTAGTAATAAAGATGGCTTCGTTTTGATGAACGATTGCCTATAAACTATTAATGCTTAAGCAAAGTTTTTGAATAAATGAAATACCACTTTCGATTCATTTATGGCACGAGGACGTGCCATACCTTTGGTCTGGGGGTATGTTGGGCCTTGAAATTGTCTTTTATAATGGCTTTATTTACATTAATTTCCTGGCCTATTTACCGAAATCAAATACATCTATCTTTAATTTGTCTATATTTTACTATGTTTTCATCAATATAACTTATAAATGTAAAAGAAGCTCAATTCATCATTTTTGATGTATTATTGCACTTAGTGCGCATTTTGGCACTCCATTCAGCCCCTTCTTTCGGTCCCAAGTTCTGCACTAGGTTTAATGGCATGTTTCTTCTTAGGTTCTTGGTTTGTTTTATCCTTGCCTTCTACTTCTCACCGGTCATATTGCTCCTACATATGCAAAATAAAACCAATAGTTAATGCTAATATTTCTTTGCATTATTTTTAGAACAAAATAAACAATTATTGAAAATGATGATTAAAATGAATATTTAAAAGAATTATTATTATATATAATACTAAGTTTTCAAATGCTTAAATAATGCTTATTTAAAAATGAATTAAACTTTTTGACTTTAATAATTTACATCTAAATTTACTTTCAAAAATGGTGGAATATATATATATATATATATATATATATATATAATCTACTTTATTTATAATACTTTCATTGAAGAATAGGGTTATTTCACATAACCATTTTTATTATTATTATAAGGAACACATCAATAAAACAAAAACAAACTTTGGTTTGAACTTTATTTTGTTTATGCATTCATTTGTTTTAATGCATTTCTTATGTAATGAATTCATTTTTAATGCATTCTTATTTAAAGGCATTCATTCTTTTTATGCATTCACTTGGTTTAAATAGAATGTGCATTGATCATAAAGTATCCAAATGGATTTTGCATGTTTTAATTTTGATCGTTTTATGTTTTATGCAGGTCGTAAAGGGTGAGCTCGCATGCCGTGAAGAAATAGAGCGGTATAATTGAAACGTGCAGTCACGAAAATAAATCCCAACGATAATTAAACCAAGCACTCAACAAAAACAAAACCAACAATCAACCAATAGAATTCAGTCATGAATTAAGCTCGTTGTCCAGCTTGCTGTCCAGTTCTCCGTCCAGCTTGTCAACTAGACTGTGTGCTGCTGAGAATTAATTATGGGCATTTAAAACATGAAACATCCTGCAAACAAACTGTTGTCCATGCGCCTTCGTCCCAGCCTAAGGATCACCACCTAGATGTTCACTATCCACGTGAAGGGAGGAGCAGATTCGCCACACCACGCCACGTTCATGCTGAAGAGGTCACACTTGTGTTGAAGGAGGGAGATGTTCATACACTGTCTTGTAAACAATTAGATGCCTTTATGATTTACTAAATTTAGAGAGCATTCGACCAGTAAAGGGTCGACTTGCTCATCTCTATAAGAAGCTATATATACCAGCCTCTTCTTGAGAGTTGAGTAGCTAGTCGCGAATAGACTCTGTAAAAAAACTCTGTTCAAATTGAATAAAAATCTATTTTCAGCTGTGTATGCATGTTTTAGTCTTCTGTGAAGTAATTCATTGACTTAGACTAGCCTTTGATTGCTGAGAAGGCCCCTCAACAACCGAAGGTTCTATTTTTACATATTCAACAGTTTCTTTTCATTTTTTGCAGATAAGTAATTTCGTTTTTATGTCTATATATTTAGTTTTCTTGTAGATAATGTTTTACTATTAATAAACTGTAATTTTCCTGAGTTTTTATGCAATTTTCCACACAACCGGCCATTCGTCCCTCTATGCAGACTGTCTTTTCAGCCTTCAGTTCGTCCCTCTGTGCAGACTATTTCAGCCTTTTGTTCGCACCTTAATCCAGTCTGTCTTTCAACCTTTAATTCAAATTTAGATAGAATTTTACAAAATTTTCATTCATTTCCAGAATTTCTAATATTACGTTTTTTGTAGAAATAATTAGCTAGGGTATAGGTTAGTTTTCCATCATTTTACTGTGTTTTGTAGTTAGTGCGGATTCAAATCCATCTTTAGCATTTCATATTCAGTTTTATATTAATGCATAAGATTAATTGTTTCAGTTTTAATTAGGATGAAATTCAGAATATAAATGAGTATAAATGTTTTCTTCTTTTATATGTTAATTTTGTATCGTATTAATAAAGTAATTTGAATTGATTTATAATTTTTTTAAGATAGGTTAAAGTGTTTCTTTATAATTGAATTTATTTTATATTTAGTTTCATATCTTTCATATACAAGTGAGAATTTATATAAGTGTATTATATATTTTTTATTTAATATGTGTATTGTATTTATTTTGTATTTTGAATTTCTTTTATTTATATTTTGTTATTAAATTGCTTAATGTGTTGTTCAATGAGTGACATCTTGAATAGAGGGTTATTTTATGATAAATTTGTTTTAGGTTAATTAATCTAGTTTATTTCCACTATTTTGCTTAGTTTCATTTTAGTTTAGTTCATGAAATTCTTTTGGTTTAGTTTAGTTTTATTTTTAGTGTGAATTCTATTTATTTGCATGAGTCTAATTTATTTTATTTTGAGCTTAGTTTACTTTATTTTTATCTTTAACTTTAATTTAGTTTTATGCTTATATGAATTTAATTAACTTTGCATGATAGATTTTGAGCATTAGGAAGAGGGATTGGTTTAGACTGTTTTCATTTTTCCTTTTGTATTAGATGCATTAATTTTCAGTATTTTAAAAGTTTTATCTTGAAAGTTCTCATAGCTTAGTTTTTTTTTTTAAAATAAAACATTGTATTACTTTAAAGAAGCAACATTACATAGTAGATATCGTCTTTATCAGTCAAAAGTCTGAAGTGTCCTTGACACCATCCGGTACTAGACCTGTTCTTTCTTCCCAAAAAGAATACAAAGTCTTCCCAGGCCTTCTACACACCCCCATCACAACTTTTCGTATCAAATTACAGAAGTTCCCTTCGCACAAAATTCCAGAGGCTCTAGATAGCCTAGTGAGTCCTAAAAACCCCATAAACTGATTGTTCATCAAAACATCTACTATTGGCCTGCAACAAGCAGCCCCTGAATAAAGTCGGAGCCGACATTACTAAAAACAAAGACAGAAAAAGGAAAATTCAAACCTTGTCTGGAGGGGTGACGTCCAAGCTAGGACATACATTTGGGACCAAAATAGTAGTGGCGTTCTGGGGGCCAACTTTGCTATGATTTCCTACATGTTCTCCCCTTCGTGCTTTTTTGCATCGACTACCCTTCGCCCATGGTCGAGCATACTCCATCGGTCCTCGTCCAGTAGGATAAAAATCCCAGCTTGGATGTGATTACATCAATTTCTGGTGCATGAGGTGACACTCACTATTATTTTCCTTCTAGACCTTCACCTGTTCCTCATCCCCTTCACACTTGGATTCTCTCACCACTGAGGAATGTCCCACCAATCACATGGTCACCCAGTATATCATCAGCAACCGATCGTAAGCAGAGGCTCTTCCTGCCGTGGTTCCTATGTCAAGGACCCAGTCCACTCCTTCCTCGTGCAGGCATTCCTTCAACATGAGCTTCACCTATTCTGAAATCTCTCCAACCACCTTCTTGACCTCTAGACGAATGCCGAGCGGGACATGCTCCTTAAAAAATTTCGCAGCCTCCTGGGCTTGAAGTTGAGCCCTAGTTGCTTGACGATTTTGCCTCAAGATACCCTTCCCCTTGCGGTCTGGGTGAGCATAATATTCCCTAGAGCCCAAATCCATTCTAAATGACTACTTGGGAGCCATAAGGTAGGGGAGGGGAATGCAGAACAAAAGCAGAGAGCAAAGCTGAAACACACCCTAAATAACAGAAACCAAATGGAAAACTTGAGAGAAGGTGTGGCTCTGAAGCCCAAAAACTTTACAACGTCGAAGGGTGGTGGAAGACCAAGCCTTCCCTGAATAAGAGGAGGGGGGAAGTGTGAGAGCCTTCCCATCCCTGTATGTTGCTTGCATCAGGCTTATCATGAGAACGAGATCCATCGTACCTTCGCTTGCTGCATCCCTCCTGTGTAAATTAAGAACCCAATCCTACCAACGATCTTGCCTCATTTGACCCATCTTATCATTATTTGTAGCATAAACCATAATGATGGTGAAGGACAACCACCATCTGATCTGATCATTTAACCCGCATCTCCCACGGAGCATATAGGAGGATCTGGCCTGGGCATGCTCGTGCCTCCTATCCCCATCTGTCCTACCATCATTTGGACGAGCCACCTATGTCCTACTATCCAGGTCCCTGGATTCCACTTATCTGCAATGCTGGGCCCATTCTTCTACCCCAAATGCCTCCAGTCTGTCACATAAAAAACCCAGTCCACCTTCCACGCCGGCGTTGGCTAGCAAGTCAGTTGCTTTGTTGGCCTCACGTCTGACATGGATAAAGGAAACCCTCGTGTGAGTAAGGAGGAGGGTGCGAAGGTAGTCTAACCTACTGGAAAGGCACCGGCTGGAGGATACCTTTTCATAGTCCTGTCCACTCACCATTCGTTTGGTCATCTGGATAAGGATGCTTGAGTCTCCCTTGATGATTGCAGGGAAGCATCCACCTCTGATCAAAACTTCAAAACCGCATATCATACCCTCTAATTCAACTGAGTTATTAGTGTCCATACCAATTGCTCCCAGAAAAACAGTGATAATCCATCCATCATGGTCACGACATAGTCCTCCATAGCCCGCAGTCCCAGGATTTCCCCTGGAGGCTGTGTTGAAGTTAAGCTTAAAAACCTGAGGGGGAGGGGAGGACCAAAATTTTAGGCTGGATGGCTTGCATATCTTATCACGTCTTCGTAGGCCAGCCATCTGAGAGCTGTCAAGTCCCTAACTCGCATAAATCTGAGTTTATTCGTCAGGGATTACCTTATCCTGATCATGCCATTGCATGCTTCGGATGGATGATAACAAGTTGTCCTTCACCATCTTCCACACCATTTCCGTATCTCTGCGTTGATTCGTGAAGATCCTAGCATTTCGTTCTTTTCACAGACACCACATGGCCATACCCGGGAAGGCATCCCACATAGTTATGATGATTGAGTTCTTAAAGGCTTTTGGGTGCCACTCTTTCAGGGTTTGGGCCGGTTGGCCACACCTCCTATCGCTTCTTCTGAACCCCATCACCCCTTTGTCCCATATGGAAGCTGCGAATGTGCACTTATCCAGGAGGTGACCCATGGATTCCTCCTCTTGGTAGCACAAAAAACATTGAGAGGGTCCCTGTACCCCACGCTGTCTCAGGTTTTCACTGGTCAGGATCCTTCCTTTGACAACTAGCCACACGAAAAATGCTACCTTGGGCCAGAGATTCGAAACCCATATCATCTTCCATATTCTGTCATCCTCCACATGGTTTCCCAGTCTGATATTATAAGATTCCTTTATGCTAAAGGAACCCCTATCCGTATATCCCCACCTCAATATATCCGGGCCTTCCTTAATCTTGACGAAGCGTTTGAGCATTTCTTCCTGGAAATCCCCCTAATCATCCGCACTTGTAAGCTCAGGTTTTTCCTGAAAATCCCATTGTCTTTGATCTTCTAAATTTCTGATCACCCAAGATTGATTCACCTGAACCTTGCCCTCCTCGATGGCCTTCTCCTTAATATGAATCCATGTCGGATCTCTCCCAAGGATGGGAAGCTAATTCCATGAGTCATCCTAGAATTTGGCACTGCCACCATCCCTGATATCCCAGAAGCAATGATATTGAACAATATTCCTACTAGTCAGCGCTTTCATACATATGGAGGACCCTCTCAGAACCTCGTTGAACCTAATGAATTGATGGATGGGCCTGTCATGAGCATATTTAATGTGCCATAGCTTGGCCCAAGGCTTAGATGAATGATTTACCCATCACCACTAGAATTTTTCTCCTTGGATCTCAGTCATAACTTCAGGGTCTTTGAGCCCCAATCCTCCCTGCTCCTTTGGGCGATAGATATCCTCCCAACTGACCAGGGAAAATTTAGCTTTTGTCTCTCTACCACCCCACAAAAAGTTTCGTTGCAGACTTCAGATTTCCTTGAGGATAGACTTAGGAGCTGAGAGAATTGAGAATAGGTAAATGGGCATAGCTTGCATGACAGTTTTAACCAGGATCAACCTACTGGGAAAGTTTAAGGGTCAGAGTACCCAACTTGAGAGCTTCTGCTTCATAATTCTATCTAGGATTTCCTGCTAGGACGTTTTTTGCAGCCTCCCCACCTCGAGGGGTATTCCAAGATACTTAGACAACAAAGATCCTTTCGAGAAACCAATGTTCGAATGATGTTCCTCGGAGTGGCTTGGGCGGTGTTCACAAAAAAGACCTGTGATTTGTTCGGGTTGACATCCAAGCTTAAGGCCTTAGCAAAGAGGTTCATGATTTTTTTGAAGCTTTGTGCTTCTTGGACTGAAGGGTGCCCCATGAGCATGGTATCATGTATAAATTGTTGATGAGTCTGAGGTGTCATTCCATCATGGAATTTTAACCCTCTAAGTTCTCCTCTCTCCGTCCATGACATGATAAGGCGGCTCAGGCCTTCAGCCATAAGAATGAAGAGGAAAGGGGACAAATGATCACCTTGTCTGATACCACGAGTTGGATAGAAAGTACTAGTCAACAATCCATTAAGGAGGATGTTGAAGAAGGGGGTTGTGACTAAGCCCATGACCCATTCCACCCAGCCCTGGCAAAAGCCATAGGCCTCCAACATTTTCCCCATAAAGTGCCAATTCAATTTTTCATAATCCTTTTCTATATCTAGCTTGATCATCATACCTAGTTGCCTCGTGATTTTGAGTGAGTGGAGCACCTCATGAACAAGAATGACCCCGTCCAAAATCTATCTTCCTTCCACAAACCCCGATTGCTCACGGCTGATAAGCTTGGGAAGGAGAGGTTTTAGACGATTAGCAATTACCTTGGAGATGATTTTGTAGATAACGTTACATAAATCTATTGGTTGAAATTTGTCCAGACTGTCCACCCTTGCCTCTTTGGGGATTAAGGTTAGGAAGGTTGCATTAACGGCTTTGAGGACTACCTTCTTATTTATGGATTCCTCCATGATCTCAAGGACCTCCTCTTTGACGAGATCCTAGAAGTAGTGGAAAAAGTTGGAGGTGAATCCATCTGGGCCTGGAGCTTTCCCTAGGGCCATTTGATTGACTACTTCCTCTACCTCCTGCATCACCACCGATTTGGTCAGCATCTCATTATTTTCTATAGTGTCTGCCCTTGGGATTAGGCGTGTGATTTGTCCTATATCCCTACCTCTATCCCCTCCATCCTTGCTAAGAATCTCTGTAAAATGCTGCATGAGCTCTGCCTCTATCTCCCTTCTAGTTTCCACTCTACTACCATCCCTTTTCCTTAGTTTCTGGATTCTATAACTACTCCTCTTCTGAATCACCAAATTATGGAAAAACTTGGTATTTCTTTCTCCCTCCTATAGCCAATGAACCCTAGCTTTTTGTTGCCAGAATATTCCTTCCTTCCTTCCCCTTTTCTCGATTTGACTCATAAGGTATTTCTCTTTGACCTTCATGTCCTCGTCCCAACCTTCTTCCATGCCCTTTCTGTTTATGAGGTCCAACTCACTTAACAACCTTCTTTTGTCCTCAAATATATTCCCAAATTCCTCCCTGTTCCATGTGCGTATTTTGGCTTTCAGGGCCTTGAGTTTCTGTTGAAAATGATACATAACTGTTCCTAGGGGAGAACCAACTCCTACCACCATTGATTGACAAGGTCCTTGAAGTATTTATGTTCCAGGTAGGACTAGTCAAATTGGAACGACTTGCCCATAGAGTAACTTGACCAATCCCAAGAGAGGAAAATGGGCCAGTGATCAGAGCCTGCTGCAGGGAGAAAATCCACCACAATTTCCCCTATAATATGAATAATGTTCTCTGAAACCAAGAATCGATCAAGGCGAGAAGCCACTAGGTGCTCCCCCCCCCTCTTATTATTCCAAGTGAACCACCCAGTGCCTATCTCTAGGTCCACTAGGGGACTTTGAGCCAGGAACTCATAGAAGGATTCTTGATATTTATCCAAAATTCTTCTGCCACCCTTATTTTCCCCTAGGTTGGAAATAAGGTTGAAATCCCCTCCGATCACCCAATTTCCAGCCTCAGTTTGGTCCTTGAGCCAGTTGAGGACGTCAATGAAGGTCTGCTTCTTAGGGAAGTTGCTGGGGCCATAAACATTCCCCAACAAGCCCTTCACTCTCGAATCAATGATGTGAAAGTATGCCATAAGACAAAACTTATTTGCTCTCCATTCAGAGATTTCCACAACCCATGGTTGCCAGAGAATTGCAACTCCACCCGTTTGTCCAGCAGCATCTAGGGCCATTAGGTGACTGCTTTTCCAAATTTTGTCCCTGATTTTCTCCAAGCCCTCAAGGCTACATTTAGTTTCTTAGAAGAAAATGATATCTGGGTTTTCCACTTCCTTGGGTTGCTACACCCCCTTATATTCCAAGATATGAGCTTCATTGACATGCCTTATTAGCTTCATAGAAGGACGCCTTGATCGTTGGATATTGGCCAGATTCAATGAGTCTAACACCTACCGAAGCAATACGTTGCTTGTTCATCTTCTGTCCCCTTCTTAAATCCTCTTATGGAGATTTCCTCTTACTTCCTTTTTGTGGATCTGGGTCAATCCCCAGATTCTCATGGGCACCAGTTCTTATGATTTCCTCCTGAAGGAGTTCAATCTGGCGTCGGGAGACATAAACCTGTCCCTTCTTTCCACATTCTTCCTCAATAATGTCTAGATCTAGCTCACCTAATTCCATATCACCACCTTCTTCCTCCTCAGTCACGTCCATCTACTACACATCCTCCTCCTCTGGGGCCTTGATCAATCCTTCCTGCTGCTCTACTACATATTTTTCTTTAGTGATATCCCCTTCCTCATTCTCCCTCCCTAGCACCTCAAAAGAATTTATAGATCGCTGCACCTTTGCCACCTGCTCCTTTTTTTGCATTGGGTCTCCCGTCGCCTTTGCTTCTACATCTATTTTTTACTTGTGTGAACCCATCCATTTCTGTTTCCTTTTCCTGACGTTGGTCAGATGTTCCAACCCCAGGGCTTAGTTTGGGACAGGTCCTCCTAAGATGACCATAGTCATGACAGTGCCAACACCAGAAGGGGAGTTTCTCATAGTCTATTGTCTGAATCCATTCCTCGTCTTCCCAGTTTAAACTAATTGCTTCCAGGAGTTCTTTGGAGAGGTCCATATAGACACAGATCCAGGAAAATGAGGTTTATGTCTGGACCTTAATTTGTTTTGCTACGTGTAAGAATTCCCTAAGGGTGTTTCCCATGTCCTTCAATGTATCCAGATCTCAGTATTCACCTAGAAGTGAGAAAAGGAAAATCCAGACTAGGGCGACTGTCATGTCTTTCATTTCTGGGTTAAAATGTTCCTTCCATGGTCGAAGGTATAACCCAGCCAAGAATAAAAAATATGGGCCTCCCTCCATGACTCTATCTCTATCTTCCTGGTTGAAAAAGATAATAGTGAAGAAACCCTTCGATCCCATATGTAGATCATATTGCCCTTTAGGGTTCCAGACACTGTTTATCCATTTAACTAGATCTTTCTCCTTTGGCCAGATCCCCACAAATTTCTCGATTAGGGCCTTCTCCTTCCAAAGATCAATCTTACCTCTAACTGTCTCATATCTGATTTAAATCGCTGGAATAGTGGTGGTCTTCAGTAAACAACCCCCTCGGCCAAACTTCTTTCCTAACCCAGTTCCTGCATGCCTCCCAACCCCGTCCCCACCATCATCATGCTTCTCCCTTCCTTTTTTCGGCTCCCTTTCCATCAAATCGGGATCTCCAGGCCCCATGGAAGCCACGATCCTCCATAGGAGGCCTTGAACCGGCACCTGCGTGCAGCCTAGCGCAGCCTAGCTGCCCAACGTTCAGCCAAAACGTCCAACCCTAGAAATTTTCCTCCGTTGTCAACACACTATAGAGTTACACTCTTCTCATAGCTTAGTTTAATATAAGTTTACTTTTTAAATCCATAGATTAGTTGCTGATTAGATTGGATTTGTTAAATTAGTTTGCTTACATTAGTTTATGTTTCCTCGCGAAGCATTTGTTTACACTTGTTCCTTAGATTAGTGTTTCAATTTTCTTTATACGATTGCATAAGTTCGATAACCAGAGTAGGATAGTTAGTTAGTTTGCTCTTTTGAAAGTATAGAGTAGTTTCGCTCATATAATAAATAGATTAGTTGCTCTTTTCACTTGCAGTATAATTTCTCATTTTATAGTGATTAATCTCATATTTGCTCTCGTAATTAATTTCAGTATTTGCTTTCGTAGTTAATCACATGGTTAAGTAGATTCTCATCCCTGCATAAGCATATATTTCATGCATTCATGGAATAGTTTAGTTGATTTGTTGCCTGTTTTGAATAAGTTAAAATTACTTTCATTAGATTAAATTGCTTTCGGACCAAGTGACCGCTTTCCTAGATTAGTTGTTGTAATTTCATTTTATAGAATATATTAGTATAGAATTAGACTAGTTTGAATAGTCTCTTTCCTTTATAGAATAGATTAATACAACACTAGATCAGATTTGAATTTGTAGTTACTTTTTCCAAAGTTCTTAGTTAATTTCCTGTTTTTATAAATAGATTAAATTATTGCATTTGAATTATGAAATTTATGCATGTAGATCAAAATCATACAGTTGCATGTTAGCGCATTTGCATCTTTAGTTAGCTTAGGTTAGTTCAAGCCTTCATGTTAGGGTTGAAAATTAAGTGTTGAATTAAATAGTGCATATTTTTCCCAACAGTCTCCTCTAACCTCTGTTGGATCCTCAGAAGATTACCTATAAACAGATTCCCCATGTTCCCTATGATTCCTTGGCTATGTAGCCTGAAGGTCATGCTCTACCTGTCACTGGAATCACCTCCCTGTTTTTAAACCCATACATACTGGCATGCACTGTGTCAGATCTGACGTGAAGCTGTTTATTTAACCTGCTTTAGTCTCATGCACCTAAGCAACCTGCACCAATGTAATATCCTTACCAACCTGACAATGAATTTTGATTCCAATACGGACAAAGTTCTGTCTGTGTAATGTCCCTGACCCAATCAAGACTACTACAGAAATTTTGCAACATCATTCTACATTTAAAAAAAATATGATTGCATAATTCCTACTGAATACTCTTAAGATTGACTGGTTTATACTTCGATCAAACACCTCTGGAGAATGCAATGGGTACTAATGTTAAAGGTTTCCTGTAGGTGAATAGTGCTTGATTGTTTGCCTCATATCTCAAGTGAATTCCAATAATAAGTCTATGAATAGGAGCACATAGAGGCCTTGTTATGGATTTAGAGAAGCTTTGCTTAACCGAATGAAGTGAGAGGCAGTCAAATAAGATGAATATAACAGCCCTGTGAATGACCTTCCTGTAGGTAGCAGTTTGTTAGCATACTTAATCTTTCTCACTATAGTGGCTTCCCTTCATGCCAAAACTAAAGATTATGGTCATTAATATTGATAGAATACTCCACACTAGCAGACTTATGGAATACTCCACACTAGCAGATAGAATACTCCACACTAGAATACTCCAAACTGAAGATTATGGTCACTAATATTGACATAAGACTTCTAAGAGACTTTTATAGCAGAATTGTGAATGAAAGCTTGTAGCAAAATAAATCTTTTCAAATTTTCTTAATAAAAACACAAAAATATTTGTTGAGACTGAACATTCTAAAATACAACCCACAAGCTAAAGCTACTGCAACTGCATATTTCCTTATAGTTTACTAACTATATTTTGCTATTGAAACAACTTCCTAATCAAAGTCTTCTCCTTTCAAATGCATTAATATCATATTAACTTTCCATGGCTGATATGGCATACCAATACCCTCTTTGTACTCCTGTATGCAGGACCCAGGTTGTATTGAAATTCAAACTCAAGCCTTCATTGGACAAAAGATCTGCCACTCCATTTATTTCTTTATAAACATGGATAAATGACACATTTCAAAAGGAAGATTCCACCTGTTTTAACTGATCTAAGATTGGGAGAAAAAACAGGTAGGTTATCCATCTTGAACCTAGCATTCATCCAATTAATACAACATTTTACATTGAATTTACGCTGTCCAAAAAGGCCATATCTTGCAATTTTTTTCAGTTTCTTCCTATCCTACTAAAATGATAGTGCTATCTCCAAATTTTTTTTTCTTCTCATTTCCAGGTATTCTATTTTTGGCATTCCAAATGTCATAAGAATTCCAAAATGAAACATAACCATCGAAAGGTGAAGTGGACTAAAGCGTACAGAAAGCTACATGGAAAATAACTTACGAAGGTATCTTTTGTGTGCCCATGACACATGTTGATATGTTTTCCCATGTTTTCCTATGTTGTGCCACAATTTTCATCCAAACTTGCAATACAAATGATTACTTATTTGGGTCTATCTCTTTGCACTTAGATAGTTGCTAGAACAAACTTTGATAGTTGCTATAACAAACTTTGATATTAGTCAATTTTTGCAACAATAGTAATTTTTTTTTAACAATTTTGAAGAATGCAAGGAAAGCCATTTCATTTTTTGTGCCATACCAAATGCTTAAGGCCATGTTTGGATGTGGATGGAGTCAATTTGATGACATTATTAGAGATGCAAAATTTTCAGTTAATACCGTTGCTTTGAAACAAACATGACACAAAAGTTCGAGTTTGATAGAAGAAGAAACATGCCTAAGAGATATGATAGAAGAAGAAACATGCTTGAGAGATATGATAGAAATGTTCAAATACTTTGAAGGCCATCAAGAAGATTGAGTAAGTTTGTGTTAGCAGGGAGGCTAAATTATGGGAGAACAGGTTTGTCTCATTCTCTTCAACTTTCCTTGTAAAAGAGTCAAGGGATAATAACTGAAAATTAGCTAATTGGTTATCTTCTAATTGATGTTGCTTATAGCACCTATGTGCCCAAATACTATAGAACCAACATACAACATTTGTCTGTTCTCAAATATTACCTTTGTTGTGGTGATTGTTTTTCATGTCTTTATTACATTTCCTATGGTGCACTTCTGGAGTGCCCTTGGTTCTGATAATTCTTAGTATCAGTCTAGTTGTGGCTATATCTAAGGCAGGTTGGCCAGAGATAAAATAACAAACATGATTGAATTTTTCACACTAATACAATAAACTTACAAACATCCCACCCCACTAGACTTTTTGTTATCCCAACAATGTTCACCATCTAGCACTTGTTAAAGTGCCTGAAGGCTCTATTTCTCAAACTCTCATATTTTGTGCTCATACTACTACAATGCATCCTTCCTTTCCCAACTGTTTTCCTCTTCGGTTATATCCTTGTTGCTTACAAATTACTCCTTCCTTCATTTTTTCAAAAGTCGGTTTCCTTGTGTGCAAGTATCTTATCCACCTCCAACTCTACCCTGTCTACAATCATCGCAGGAGCATGGGTTAGTGCAACACTCTCAGGATCACCTTAGTCAACTCAACATGGATTCAACTGACTAAAGTGGAAAACTAGATGATGTGTCTCATGCACTCTAGTAACTCCAATCATAAAGTGACATTACCGATCTTCTCAAGTACCTTAAATGGCCCCTTGAAATGTCGCAACAAAGTGCAGGTCATGCCACCGAACTGTTTCTCCCCAAATTAAGTAAGACCTTGTCAACCACTTAGAATTTTACCTCCCAACGGTCACAATCTTCCCAATGGTTCATCCTCTCAACTATGTTTGTCAATTGAACACGAGTCATTTCCAACCTATCCTACCATATGTGCAATATGAAGTAGCTGGCAGACTGTTGAAAGTAGCTCCCTGTAACATCAGTTTATATAAGTGTATTCCTTGTCATGGAATCTTTTGTTGCTATGAATTTAATTCGATATGGTTATCATTATGCCCAACCTTGTTTGAATTACATAGAGAGAGTATAGATTAGTTGTGTTGTTTGTTTATTTTCTGCATGGGCTAATCCAAATCAATGGATATGCATGGAACGTTATCCAGCTGTGTGCTTGAATAAAAAATGATGTGTTGGAAATGGTGTGATCAAGCCTTTGTACAACTCTGTTTATTAAATTCTTTTGATATTTTTGTTTAAGAAGAGATTTGATCATTTCATTTGGCACCTAGATTGTAAGTATTCAATGAATTCTTGAATGTTTGGTAAAATCTATTTGAATTGTTATACAATGCCAAGTCCCTTGAACTAGTTGTTGATTCCATTTGGGCATTTTGATTTTGAAGAGGAATAAGGTAATTGTTATTAAATTCAATTAGCATTTTTGTTCTATAGAATAATTGAGAATTTTATGCCTTATATTAGCATTTCAATTAGTAAAATATGAGATAATTGATTTTAGTTTCGCATTAGTAAACCAATTGGTAATGGAACATAATAAGTGTTTGTTGTATCACTTTGAAAATTTGATTTTATTTGTACAAAAGAATATGATAATTGTTGTGGCATTAATTTGAAAATCAGTTTCATAACATGTTTTGGGCTCATATTAGGCCAGGGATATGCCAAGTTCATGGCTTTTCTTGCTCGAAGAAATTCATTCATAAGTTTTGTTCTTGGGCATTAATGATTGTGTGTTTTCTTGTACAAGAAATATATTTTTGTGGGGTAAAATCATTGCCATAACTCCTGCAAGTAAACCATTAAGAAATTGATTTCATGGGGAGAAATCATAGTGCATAATGCCTACAATACAACCTAGCAAGCAAGTGATCTCACAGAGGAAGAAACTTTTCCTGTATTGATTAAGAATGTAGCCTCCCATGCAACCATTCGAAGTGTTTGAAGAAATTATTCAACCAACCAACACATTATTGCAAAATGTTTTAGGCATAAAATACAATCCCGTGTTTTCCTTGTGAATGGTGCATTTCCTTTCCCAACATAACTTTGGGTGGGAAATGGTTGTGGGGTTAATTCAAGACATTTTTGGGCATGGAATCTCTTGACCTTGGATGTAATTACCTTTATTCCTATAGATAATTGTGACATCAATCCCTTTATATGGGAAAATCACTCCCCACAAAAACTTCATAACATTGATGGTTATGATCTTATGAAAATGTTTTTGGTTGTGAGATGAAATCAATTGTATTCATATCCTTTCATTGCAAGAAATATTTCTTATAGTGGCATTAAAGTAGTACAAGCATTCCAATATATTCCCCTTGTCTTCTTTGAAGTATTTCTTCTATATTTATTTGTTATATATGTTGGATTTGAAAATAGTTATGTTAGTATCATTTGATTTTAAGAAATCTTGCTTAATTAGAGTGGCACTCAAATAACAAAAGCATGCCAATATTTTCTATGAGTATTCTTATATAATTTTTGAATATGTTGGATTTTGGTTGAAATATGTTAGGATATTTAGACACTTAGGAGTTAGTTAAGATCAACTTGTGTAATATATCCATTAGGTAAAAGTGTGTTTCTTTAGTATGCATTAGTATGCATTTGTAAATATTCTAATCCGACGGTCACGATATGTTCTAGACATAGAGTGATTCGACGGTTCAACTTCTCTTAGATCATACCTACCATTGATCCGTGGCTTAACATCCGATTGGTCTATGATCTCTATTTAAAGAGCATAGAGAGTCCTTGGCTAGTTGATCGATTATGAGAAGCTCATGTAACTTTCTTTCTTTTGCATAATAAATTGCTCCAAGCTTAGCTATTTAGCTGTGGCCATGGACTGTTTCCCTCTCGAGGGTTTTAAACACGTGACAAACATCGGTGTGTTGATATGTGATATATTTGTGTTAAACAGTTTCTTAAGGTGTTCAGTCTTTTGGGAGTACCCTGTGTACCCGAACATGGTATCAGAGCTTTTATGAAGAGCTGCTTTCGGTTTTGATCTAGATCTAGAACCGGTGTTGTTGAAACTTTGAAAGGGTTTATGGTTCTATATTTTCTATGCATTTTTGTCTTGTGGGAGTTGTTCCATTGCTTTCGAAGCGCCGTTTTCATTGGGAAATAGTTTTCATTTCATCAAAAATTGTTTTCGTTTGTTCCAAAAACACCCATTTTGGCAAATCTAAAGGTATAATGTTACAGTGACAGATTTGTTTTTTTGAAATCTCTCATATCTTATCAGTTTTATTATTAGATTTTTTTTTGTTTTAGTCTTGGACTGTTGCCTTCCCTGACTGCGTATGCTCTTTGTCGTGCACCTTGCGCGATTGGGACGAACTAGAAACAATAAGGGAAAGTTTTTTTCTTGTCTTCTCGGCTACGTATGCTCTTTGCCATGCACCTTGTGCGATCACGACAAATCGGAAACAACGAGAAAACTTGAAAACGTACACTTTTCGGGTAAGCTAACCAAGATCTAACCCCATTGTGTGGAAAAAGTTTTTTTTTTTGTTTTTGTTTTTCGTTTTTTTGTGTGTTTTGCAGGAAAAAAAGGCAAGCACGGAGAACGAGAGAGAAGAGTATAAAAAAAAACCCCTTCGTCTTTCCATTCTTTTACGTACCTTGTAAACTTAGCTCACTTGGTCCAAAGTTGCTTTCTTCCTTAATAGGTCTCGAGTTCAAGTCTTATTAAGCTACTTTTTAGTGCATGCAATTTCTATTTTCAAGTTACTTTATTGTAAAAGTGCATATCACATAAATAAAATAAAATAAAAAGTGAGACACTTAAGTCTTTTAATTTATTGCTGCACTATTTAAAAGTAACATTATTGTAAAAGTGAACCTCATTTATTCTACAAAAGTGATTTGCTTCAAAGCAACTTTATTGTAAAGTGATTTTCAAAGGTTGATTTTGGGAAGAGGGGGGTTCTTTTTTTTAGTTGGTCAAGTTAATATCTGTCATGTCACTATTGGGGACATCTTCAAGATTTTCTTTGATCAAGCATAACTTCATCATCCAGAATCAGTTTTCAGTGCCGTTTTTTTTTTAAATCACATATTTTTTCGAGCTCTTTGCAACCAGATAGTTAGTTTCTATTTTTTCAGCCATTATTTTACAATATGGCTTCCCCTTGTGATATTATACTTACAAGTCCTAACTATTTCTCATGGAAATCTAGTATGGAGGATGTTCTACGAAGTAGGGGACTTTTCAGGATAACCTCAGGGAAAGAAACAGAACCCACTGATGATGATAAGAAAATTAAATGGGAAAATAGATGTGATAAAGCTCGTGGATTGATTGGGGTGTCAATCTCTACTGATTTGCGATTCCACATATCTGTAATTGATGAACCTGATAAAGCTTGGGAAAAGTTGGAATTTGTGTTTGGTAAACACAATGAAATTCGAGGTCATCAACTTGAAAATGAGTTGCTTTCCTTGAATCTAAATGGTTTTTCATGCATTCAAGACTATTTATTTAAGTATAAAACTCTTAGACTCTTATGTGCAGAATGCAAGATTAAGAAAGATGACAAACAATGTATTTATCATATTCTTTCCAAACTTGGACCTACATATTCTATTTTTGTATCTACATTCTACTCCATGAAAGAATCCTTGACTGCAGCTAGCTATCAAGAGCCTAGTCTTGAATCCTTTTGTGATTCCTTAATTAGAGAGCAAGATAAGCTCATTCATCTTGGAATAATTAACAATGTAGATACATCTGGGAAAGCCTTATTGTCCCAACAGAAAGAAAAGTACAAGCCTCCCAAGAAACAAAATTTTCGCAATAATAATCCAAATAACAAGGGTCCCAAGCCCTCTTAGTCAGCTACTTCTTTAAAAAATTACAAAGGATCCAAGCAAAAAGGAAAGAAGACTAAACGTCATTGCAATTTTTGTGGGAAAGATAATCATGATGAATCTAAGTGTTTCAAGAAGATGGCAGCCTTGGAAGCAACAATGAAAAAGCACCACAATAGCATATATTCGTCTTCAGAATCTAACTCTCATGGACACGCACTTTGTTCTTCTGGTTACTCTTATACTGCATCTTCTTCTTCTACTTCAAATGAATGGCTTATTGATTTTGGAGCATCTTATCATATGGCTAAGGATCAAGCCATATTTTCTACTATGCATGAATGTAACACCAAAAAAATATTTGTTGGTGATGATAGATCTCTAAGTGTTGTATGATCTGGAACAGTTCCAATAGAAAATGGTCATTTCAGTGATGTACTATGTGTTCCAAAAATTTCCTACAATTTGTTACCAGTCTAGCAAATTACTCATTCAGGTGAAGGTAAAACTGTGACGTTTACACCTCACCAAGTTGTAATCAAGGATTTTAAAAATCCTCAAAATGTCCTAGCTACTGGAACTGTTGATGATATTACCAGGTTGTACAAATTTAACAACTTTGGGTCATCACCTTTTCCTTCAGTTTTTGTTGCTCATAGTGATAACTTGAGCAAACTTTGGCATGAGCGATTTGGTCACTTAAATTATCGCTCATTGCAACAACTATGTAAAGACAATATGGTGATTGGTCTTCCAATGGTATCTTGCAAGGATGGTGTTTGTTCCGGTTGTGTACTCGAAAAACATCATCGGGACAGTTTTGACAAACGTGCCTCTTGGCACACCTCGGTTCCTTTGGAGCTTGTGCATAGTGACATGTGTGGTCCTCTTCCATCTGCATCCTTTTTTGGTTTCAAATGTTTCTTAACTTTCATTGATGACTACTCCAAACGCACTTGGGTTTACTTGCTAAAACTTAAGAGCGAAGTATTTAACATGTTCTTGGCCTACAAGGCCCTTGTTGAAAAACAATCTGGTCATCAAATTATTAAGTTAAAATCTGACAATGAAGGAGAATATGCTAACAATAAGTTCACTACTTTCTGCACTGAATAAGGAATCCAACAATAGCACATTGTTCCATATACACCACAACAAAATGGTGTAGCTGAACGGAAGAACCGCACTTTAAAAGAAATGGCTAATTGTATGATCCAATCTAAGGGACTAAGTATTCAATATTGGGATGAGGCCATAAATTGTGCAAATTACATAGTTAATTGCACACCCACTAAAGTTTTACAAGGTATAACACTGGAAGAAGCATGGAGTAAAATTAAACCAGATGTAAGTTAGTTTCGTGTGTTTGGCTGTGGAGCATGGGCTCACATTCCGGATGAAAAATGGAAAGCATTGCAGCCTAAAAGTGAAAAGTGCATATTGTTGGATATTCTTAAGATGTAAAAAGTTATAGACTTATTCAACCCCATTCACATGATATAATCATTAGAAGATATGTTAAATTTGATGAAAATCTCTTGGCCTGCGAGCCTAACTTGGCGGGTGTGCCATCTTTGGCCTGTGAGCCTGATTCAATGATTGTTCATTCTTATTATTTTTCCAACTTCCTTGACAGGTTTCCAACTCTAGTTTCTGATGATGACAATGAGGATGAAAATCCACCTTTTCCTGCTCATGTTCCTCAAATTGCACCAGCACCAATACTTCCTCGATGGGTCCGTTCAACATGTGAAGCGGCTGGTGATATTGCCGGTGATCCTAGAGATCAACGTCGAACACGTTCTCAGTTTCAATGAGCCTCTTCTCTTTTGGCTCAAGTTTTCGAGAATCATGATCCATAAAATTTTGTAGAAGCTTCAGGAAATCCAGATTGGGATGCAACTATGGATGAAGAATATCGTTCCTTAATGGCGAACGATACTTGAGATCTTGTTCCTCTTCCAAAAGGAAGAAAAATTGTCAGATGCAAATGGGTCTACAGAACTAAGTATGCATTAGATGGAAGTGTTGAAAGACTTAAGGCAAGGTTACTTGCCAAAGGTTTTTCCCAAGTTGAAGGGATTGACTACAATGAAACCTTTGCCCCTGTAGCAAAAATGAACTCCATCCGCCTTGTTCTTTCCCTTACAGCCTTACATAACTGGGAAGTCCATCAAATGGATGTCAAGTCTGCCTTCTTACATGGTGATTTACATGAGGAAATTTACATGGAACAACCTCCTGGATATGTTTAGAAAAAATCTAGCCTTGTTTATCTCCTTAAGAAATCCTTATATGGCCTTAAGAAAGCTCCTAGAGCTTGGTATGCCAAAATGGATAGCTTTCTCCTTGACACTGGTTTTTCTAGATGCCATTCTAACCCCAATGTCTATACCAAGAAATTATAAAACCATATCATCATACTTGTTCTTTATGTTGATGATCTTATCCTTACTGGTAGTGACCCTAAACTTATAACCCATGTGAAATCCTGTCTTAAGCAAAATTTTGAAATGTTAGACTTAGGACATTTGCATTATTTTCTTGGTCTTCAAGTCTTGCAAACCAAAGAAGGAATCTTTCTTTCCCAGTATAAGTATGCTTGTGACCTTCTTCGTCGCTTCCACATGGAATATTGTAAACTAACCCCTTCTCCCTTCTAGTCTGGAGTCAAACTTTCTGCCACTTGTACTTCCCCTGAAGTAGATGCCACCTTGTATTTTCAACTTGTTGGTAGTCTTTTATACTTGACTCATTCCCATCCCAACCTTTCCTTTGTCGTTGGTCGTGTTTCCCGTTATATGCAAACTCCTCATGAAAGTCAATGGAAAGCAACAAAAAGAATACTTCGATATATTCGAGGTACAAATCATTTTGGGATTCATTATAGTACAGGGGGAAACCTTTGTTGGTTGGTTTCACTGATTCAGATTGGGCGGACGATCTTGATGATTGAAAGTCTATTGCAGGTTATGTTTTCAGTCTGGGATCTGGACCTGTCACTTGGGCTTGTAAGAAACAACAAGCTCTTGCTCTTTCTTCAGCAGAAGCAGAATATCGAGCCACAGTTAATGCCAGTCAGGAAGCTTTATGGCTTCAACAGATCCTTTTAGAGTTTGGATTTGAGCAGCAGCAGCCTACTCCACTTTGGTGCAACAATCAAAGTGCCATCAAGCTTGCCAAAGATCTATTTCTACATCAACGCAACAAACACATTGAGCTACACATGCACTTCATCAGAAATCTTCTCCATGATAGTGTTATTGAAGTTCTCTAATGCCCTACAGATGATCAAGTTGCAAACAACTTCACCAAGTTTCTTACAGAAGCGAATTTTTCTAAACTTTGGTCTATGTTAGGAGTTCAGGAATGTGTCCTCAAGGGGGGATAGGCTCTAATGCCTCCTTCCTTCTCCTAATAGTGTCACTTTTGTAAATCCTTCAATCCTATCCCAAGTTGTTCTTAAGGGGGATGTTAGGATATTTAGGCACTTAGGAGTTAGTTAAGATCAACTTGTGTAATATATTCGTTAGGTAAAAGTGTGTTTCTTTAGTATGCATTAGTTTGCACTTGTAAATATTCTAATCCGATGGTCACGATATGTTCTAGACATAGAGTGATCCAACGGTTCAACTTCTCTTAGATCATACCTACCATTGATCCGTGGCTTAACACCCGATTGGTCTATGATCTCTATTTAAAGAGCATAGAGGGTCCTTGGCTAGTTGATTGATTATGAGAAGCTCATGTAACTTTCTTTATTTTGCATAATAAATTGCTCCAAGTAGCTATTTGGCTGTGGCCATGGACTGTTTCCCTCTCGAGGGTTTTAACCATGTGACAAACCTCAGTGTGTTGATCTGTGATCTATTTGTGTGAAGCGGTTGCTCAAGGTGTTCGGTCTTTTGGGAGTACCTTGTGTACCCGGAAAAAATAAATTGTTGGGGACAACTTGGAAGTTTAAAAACTTGATCATTGCATGGAGAGTAGATATAACAATGCAATTAAATTGTTTACTTAAGGGGGAGATTGGATTGTCGAACACACTAATGCTTGGATTGGTTATCATTGAAAAGATTTCGTTGTGTAGAATGTGATGAATTAACATACAAAATAATGATTATCAAGTTACTATAGATACATAATGGCTTACCTTGTAATATTCCTTTAAGTCTTTCGAATGCAAAAATGACATGAAGGACTAGTACAAGGTAAGCCGTTATGGATCTATAGTAACTTGATAATCATTACTTTGTATGCTTTAATGATGCAAAATTTGTTTGAATATCATCATTATCAAGTAATAACAACTTATTAAAGGGTGCTAGCTCAATGGTAGAGCACCTGCCTAATTATAGGCAGGAGGTTGGTGGTTCGATTCCTCCGTACCCTATCATAAATTTGTGACTACGAAAACAACTAAATTCGCATATATACGACTATTAGTATCTAATTTTCTGTATCTTATAGCGCGACTAATGTTTAGTCATATTTATCTTAGTCATTAATATGTTATCATTCAGTAGTTTATTTAGTCGTATTTTTGGTCATTAATAGTTGCAATGAGTGACTAAAGCCGTGACTAAATCAATGACTAAATCAATGACTATCAATGACTAAATCATTGACTATCAATGACTAAATCAATGACTAATAAGTCAAGCTATTAATGACTGAGTGAAATACAACTAAGTTCTTCAAGCTATAAGGTAGTGGAAATTAGCTATTATTAGTCGCCGACACAAAACTAGTCGTTTATAGCCAGATTTTAGTCATTATTTTAGTCATTAATTTCTCATTTTTTGCTAGTGTTTGGTTGGCGATAGTCTAACTGTCCATGTTCCCTTATGTTTTGTTATTAGAAACAAAAATCCCCTCCACATTTTGTAAAGATCGACCCTTTGCTGAGATCCTCTCCACCTTTCAAGTTCACCCTTATTCATCATGCCTATAATGCATCTCTCCCATGACCCCTACAAGGGCAAGGTCCCAGTCTTAGATTCTAGAATTAGACAGAAAATCAAGGTCAACCTCTCTTGGTACCCCTACCTCACTCCAACCCATATTTGGAGAAGAATTGAGGAACTTGAGGAGGACACTATGTTAGATCAATAATGCACTCTAGAATATGTAACCATGGAGAACATGGAAGGTTATGCTTAGGACCCTGGAAACACTAGAGCTAAAGAAACCACAATTTTCAAAACAATTGCTCTTAAGTGGAAAATCAAATATTTTAAAAGCAAAGCAATCATGGATACACAAGAGGCAATAAATGGTTTAATGCTTCAGATGGAGGAAATCATTGATCAAAGAAATAAGTTGCAAGCACAAAACAAAAGGTTGGACAACAAGTTAAACTATCTATACAAAGACACAACAAGAAAGGATTCCCCCTCCCCCAAAGACCAGCAAAATGCTAAAGCGAGCCAGGCCCCTATCCCTTCAACTCAGGATGATGCAACAATGAAGCAGAAACAGGTTCTCTAAGTCCGTATTTTTTGAGTTTTTGAATAGCTATGTCAATATTAATACTAAGTAGAACTTTTATTATGTAACTAGTTTCAATTTGAATCCTTCTAGCAGCATCGGGAGCATAGATAAAGTTGTTGCAACTGAACTCATGTTTGATGTTTAGGTTGAATTTCCCATAGGCCGACCAAAAATTCGTTTTTTGTTTGCATGTACTTCCTTTTTTACATATATCAATAGAATAAAGACTTTGGGAGCTTACAAAAAACAGATTCTAACTTCAAATATAAATATTTTTTGTATTTTCAATGCAAATGGCGAGATTAGTTTTTGACCCATTGATGTTTTTGTTTGTAACATATTCATTAGTGCAATTTTTTTTGTGTGTTTGGTAAATGAGAGACGTACACTAAAACACCCACAAAGGAAAAATTCCCCAAAAAATAGTTATGGAGGTTTGCACTTCTATTTTCATTGAAAACTGATTTATAGTGTGATTAAGGTAATATAACATCCCTATGTGATTGCTTTTTAAAGATGCACAACATGCGAAAACAAGTTTTTTAATATAACTAGACCATATTTTTTTCATCAATGCACCAAAAAATTAAACGAAAAAAGAGCAGGCATTTCATTTTTTAAAGGTACCTTAAAATATCCTAAATAGTAATCCGTTGTTGTGCCAAAAGTTAGAGGGGAGACTTGTGAAATAATTTGTAAGGGGTCATTGTTGGTTGCATACAAATCCACAAAAGAGAAATTTCAAGTATGTAACTTCATTCTCTTTATCTCAACAAAAATAGAAGGGTTTCAAAGTAATTTTGAAGACTACAAACTATAGTTTTGTTGTTGCTTCAATTTTTTTTTATTACTGCAAACCCTAGTTGCAGGGGTTTAGTTTCTACAATGATATTTGTTTTTTTGCTTTTTAAGGTTTTTGGGTATTTGCAAGTCTTAATGGTTGTTTTCATGTAAAATATATTTTAAGGGATTGAGGCCCCTTGTTACATTGGATCCCAAACTTTGTCCCTATCGGTATTGTTTTTACAAAAATGATTATAGGTTTCATGGTTAGTTAGACATAAGTACACACTAGCTCCTTGTTTACTTTATGGCACTTAACTTGGGCATGTTATGTTTTAAAAAATCAAATTCCACATAGAAGAATGTATAATAAATATGAATTGGTGCACTACATAATATAAAGCACACTATTTTGTCCTCACATTTTTTTAAACATTTTCGAGTTCTACAATGCACAATATACAATAAATACAATCATAGAAGATATTTCATTGTGTAGGTATTTTACTGATATAAGATGAAGGAAAAAATTAGGGAAACAAGCACAAGAAATGTTTCAAATAGGGAAATTAGGTGGATCAAAATGTGATGAAAATGAAGTTTTTCATCGGCTTTTTAATAATAATGTACTGCTTAATAATACTAGCTATCAAGTTTCAAGCATTCAATTTTGCACGCATTGAATGTTGTCAGAGGATCAACAATGAGAGAATAGAAGGCCCTCCTAAGAAGAACAAATTAAGAATGGTAGAAATGATGAAGAATTGGTTCTTATTTTATTTGACCTGGGTCTGAATGTTAATGCAGATAGGGGGGAACTTGTATAAAAGTATGAGGGATATACAAGAAAGAATTTCTATTAGACATTATTTTTACTTATTATAGAAAATTCAATCCAATGAATCCAAGAATTAGGAATCCATTTGACACTAATTGCTATGGTACATTTCTTTATTTTTTATAACTCAAACGGGTAATTTTTATTTTTATGAAAGATCACAGGCCTGTTTTGGAAAATTCCAATCAACTAATTACATAATCAAATAGGAATACTTCAAAAGGGCCAGTGATTGTACAAAATATTACAAAGAGGGAGGGAATCTCCCATTAAAAAAAATTACAACTAAATGTATCACATTTAAGGAATTGGATGGAAATAACTGGATTCTTCGTTGATGCTAAGAAATCCTTGAGGAAGTAGGCATGCTTTATTATCCAAGGCATCTGCAATATTATTTAGATCCTGAAGGATGTGAAAATAAGCGGCCATGTCAAATTATTTTAGTATACTCCGAATTCTCTGCAAATATTTATTCAAGGAAAAATTATTGAAGCTATCAGCTGAATTTAATGCTTTAATCAACATCTCAGAGTCACCAAAAATTTGAATGGACTTGTATCCTTTCTCCTTATCAAAATGAATAGCCATGAGGAGGCTATAACTTTCAGCCTTATTGTTTGACATGGTTCCAAGTGCCCAACTAAAACTGAATTTGGTCAATCTGTTAGGAGAGAAAACCAAACCCCTAGCACCTGAGATCCTAGGATTCCCCTTAGATGCACCATCAAATAAAATTTCCACTAAAGAGGAACTCATCCAAAATGACTTGAATGCATCCTTATTTCCATGAAACCTATAGGGAGGAGGGTTGACAAGTTTGACACAAGCCGATTTTTTCAAAACTTGAGGATTGAAACCCAACCACAATGAAAATGCAACCGATGGAGAAGAAGAGGACATCATGAGTCCAACAAATTCAACAATTAGCAATTTGGATTTGAATGCCACAATCTGGGAGTTCAGGGTTTGATCGTTGAAGATGCAATTATTTCTGGAAATCCACAACAACCACCACGTATACTTCAGGATCGAATGCCAGTGTTTGTGCGAGATAATAGAGACATATTTTTGGGGACGTCGATCATGCCAGGAGAGATAGAAACTATTTATGGTATTATGAATAGGAATAGAGAAATTAGAACTGTGAAGTACCAACTCCCACACCAGTTTAGAAAAAGCGCAGTCAATGAGGAGATGGTCATCCGTTTCCAAGGCTGATTTGCAAAAAAAACATTGAAAGGGGCCATTAAAGCCACATTTTAATATATTATCACCTGTAAACACCTTATTATGCAATAAAAACCATGAAAAAAAATTCACCTTGGGAAGACATTGTGAAATCCAAACAGTTTTCCAAATTGCAGGTGAGAAGCATGAAGAGTGGGGAGCTTGTAATACATTGAAACATTTTGCAGTTGTGTAAGAACCATCATTTCCCCAACCCCAGCTGTATTTATAGGAGTTATGAACATGGGAAAGACCAAAAAGAGAGGAGAGCAACAAAAAAATTTGGGAGCTAAGGAGATCAAGAAGCTCAGGGAAAGACCAACCAACCTAGTTTCCAACGCTGTCCCAAGAACAGATATCAGCCAAGCGGAGTAGGCCTTTGTTAGTTGACCAATCCATAATCTCTGCTAACAAAATGTCAAAGGAAAGAGAAGGTTTTCCTGAGATTTTATCTTCCCATAGAAGGATCATATTCCCATTGCTAGGGACTCTGTAGAGCTGTTGATTAAAAATGTCGATACGTCTTCTGCAAGAATTCCAGCTAGTTGTGCCTGTTGGTGTATTAGAAGAAGTAATATTTCTCGAAGAGCCACCCTGAATATATTTCATCCTAAATATCTTGTTGACAGGGTGTTTTTTTCCACAAATAGCTTCCAAATCAGTTTTCCACCCAATGCTAGGTTAGCTAGACCAAGGTCATGGATTTGTAATCCACCTTCAGAAATAGGTCTTCTAAGAATTTCCCAGCTTATGAAATGCATCTTATTTTGACTTCCTTTACCGCCATTCCATAGAAAATCTCACAAAAGTTTGGAAATCTGAGCTGATATAGACTTAGGGGAAAGCAACAAAGAGGATTGGAAAATGGGAAGTGGTGAAAGAAATTCCTTTATCAAAATCAATTTTCCAGCCTTGGTTAACCACTGACCACCCTAAGAAGCAATTTTTGCTTTTAACTTAGCTAGCACTTTGAGCCAAAGAGAAGGATGGGAAGATCCAAGAGTTAAAGGAAGCCCCAAATACTTTATCTTCTCCCACTTGTCAAATCCAGGGAAGCCTAAGAAGTTTTCTATTCGAAGAATTGCTGAATGATCTACATTCCAGTCATAAACAACAATTTTTTTGTTATTGATCAAGGGTCCTAAAATTAGGTAGAACTTTTGAATAATTTCATTAAAGGCCCGAGCAATCTTCAATGAGGCCCCTCCTAGAAGGAGAGAGTCATCCACAAAGAGGGCGTGTTTATTGGGTCCAGACCCCTAGCAATATTAATACCTGGGATGTAACCAGCTTCATTTTCAGGTGAGATTTTTCTGGTAAGAGTTTCAACCATTAATATGTATAGAAAAGGTGACATCAAGCATCCTTGGTGAAGAACTCTTGAAGCTTTGCTAAATTCTGTAGGTTCCATTGACTAGTGGCACAATCCAGGGCCTATCTGTGCAATATTTGATCAAGTTCACAAACTCAGAGCTAAAACCAAAAGAGATAAGGACATCATAGAGAAAGGGACGGTTTAATTGATCAAAGTAATTTTTCATATCCAACTTAATTAACATTCCTTTCTCCTTCCTTTGGAAACTTGAATGGTGAGCTTCTTGAACTTGGATTACATTATCAACTAAATTCCCGCCTTTTACAAATATTCCCTGAAGAAGAGATATCAACTTACCTAACAAGAGCTTGAATCTATTAGCTATAAGTTTGGCTAGGATATTGTATGAGGCATTACACAATGAAATAGGATGAAACCTATCAAAGGAAGAAGGATAGACTTCCTTAGGTATTAGAGCCAGAAATGTAGAGTTAGTACACCCTCCCACTTTACCTTTTTTTGGGAAGGCTGTCACCATATGGATCAGATCTGATTTGATGATGTTCCAACAAACTCTATAAAAATGGAAAGAAAAGCCATCTGGCCCAGGAGCTTTATCCGGCTCCATTTCCCAGATGACATCCAAAATTTCCTTTACAGTGAAATGTTTCATTAAATCATAGTTATCCTTTGACCTGACAAGAGAAGGAACATTATCCAAAAATTCTATAGACACTTCCCCATCAAAGAGTGCATCATCCTGAAACAAAATCTGAAAGTGCCTACTTGTAGCCTATTTTAGAAGATTTTGACCTTTGATGATATCCCCCTCACCAATGGAGATTTCCGAAATATGATTTCGAGACAGTATAGCCTTGCATTAACGATGGAAGAAGGAAGTGTTTTTATCACATGCCTGCAACCATAGGATTAGAGACTTCAGCCGAAGATGTTCCTCTTCCTGTCAGAAATATTGAGAAGTTTTAAATTGAGCAATTTGTTCCAGGGCTAACTGAGATTTGGTAATTTCACGATCTTACATTCCTAATTGAATTGCATTTAACTCAAACACTCTCTCTTGCCTGCTGGTCATAGGAGTAGTAAGAAATGTTTTAACCCAATTATCCAATGCATATTTGGTATTCTTCAATTTATGTTCCCAGATGAAATTGGGGGATCTGTCAATGTACTAAGACCAAGCATGAGACACAATATCCAAAAAAATGTCTCTCTCAAACCAGAGAGGGCTGAACCAAAACGGGATTGGCCCAAGATCTTCTTCTTTTTCAAACATCAGAGGAATGGGGTGGTGGTCTGAGGTGAGTTTGGGAATTTTTTTTGATGAGATAATGGATTTCCCATCCATCAATGTGCTATGAACTAGAAACCTGTCAAGATGAGCATAAATGTTGGTGACACCCACTTTGTTATTGTACCATGTGAAGCGTCCAAGCTTGGGTTTTAAGTCAATCAAATCGCAGACTTGGATCAACTCTTCCACCGTGTCTTGCAGATGATCCTTGACATGGAGTCCACCTTTTTTCTCATTCGGGGCTAATGTAATGTTAATATCTACTGCTACAATTATATTTACAGGAGAGTTTGACTCTAAGAAGACTGATAAAAATTTCCAACAATCATTTTTTTCATTGTAATTGACTGGTACATAGAGATTAAAGAGTGCCAAAAAGATCTTACTTGAGAAATGCTAAAGATTCGTAAAAATTCAGTGTTGGGTGGCAAACCATATTTTTAGCTAAAAATTCTCAACACACCATAGAGTTGTTAAGCCCCCAGAGGTGCCTCTTGCACTAACAGCTTTGCTAGTGTTTAGTTTCCATTTTTTTTACTTAAGAGAAAAAGAGATTCCTCCTCTATCTTAGTCTCTTGAAGCAAGAGAATTTCAAAAGAGACCATTCTCATTAAATATTTGACTACTTCAGCTTTGATTGGGATCCCCAATTCCTTGCAGTTCCAAGAGAAGATCTGCATTATTTACCCAAGTGAGAGGGACTAATTACTCCCTTTGGGGGCCTGGTCCTCTTGCTCCTCCCATACGACATTTCAATGGTGGACTAGCTACCTTGCATATTTATCCTATCAGCCTCTTCTTCCCAAGCCTCCTTTCTAGACTTCCTACCTGCCTTTTTGGAAAGTTGCTCAATGGAGTCTTCATCAGAAGATCCAGAGCTATCAACTAGCTTCTGCATAAGAAGGAGAATATTTGGCACAAATTGGAGAAACATGGTTTTTCTGCAAGGATTATCCTACCCAAGGTAGTTGCAAGTTATATGCTCCATCTTGTTCCATTGGTACTGTATTTACTTCAGGTTCATCTTCCTGTCCTTCGAATTGCTGCATTTCACCTTCTTCAAGGATAGGAGCTTCAGAAGAACTACGAACAAAAAAATGAATGGAAGGGGCTTTGGGGTTTTTAACAGCTTGAGGGATAGGAATATTCTTCCCAACAACAAAGTATCCTTTCATGGTCTTTCCTTCTTTACCTTTCTTTCTAGGGCCCTGATTGGAAGTTCCTACTTTCTAGACTTGGGTCCACTGGTCATCTTTCTCTTTTTCAAGTTCCTCTTCTGATTTTTTCTTACAATTTCAAGAAAAATGGCCATAACCATGGAAGAATCTACATTTGAAAGGAATTTGTTCATAATCTAACTCCTGGATATGAGACCATTATGCAACTGTTAACTTGATTTCCTCGGGCAAACCTGTCTCCAAATCGACTTCAACACATATTCTTGCACATGAAAATTGATATTTCCTTTCATCCCTATCGATGTATTTACCAAGCTTGTTCCCAATGGTTTCAAGGGATCTTGAGCTCCAACAGTATAAAGGAAGATGAGGGAGCCTTACCCAAACAGGGACAACAGATGTAACATCTTGAGTAGGGTCAAAATCAAAAGTCCACTTGTTCAAATAAATCCCCTAGGGGCCATCTTGAGTATGGACCATTTCAAAAGATAAGGTAACGGTCCTTTGCAGAGTAAAAAACAAAGACATAATAACCTCTTCCAACAAAGTGGTTTCAGATACCTTCAGATACTAAGGGCCTCAAGTTTCTCTACACCCAACCATTAATGGCCTTTGGAGAAGGCCAGATGCATGTGAATTTCCAAATAATCCCATGCTCAACAAGGTTTAGATATATACAACAAGTCCATTCAGCAGGTAATTCAACTGAGGGGATTTCTACTTTCTTGACAAATTTCTGCGATGGACCCCCTTTCCTCTTGGCACAGGTAGCAATCAGTCTCTTGAAAGAATCAAGATCAATAGGAAGGGGAAATGGTGGATCCCCTCTGGAATCCATAAGCTCAGGCCACCAGAAGAAAATAGGCTTGATGACATCGCCCAAGAGCAAGAAGGCTCTAAAATTAAAGCTAATAATTGAAGCAATAAGCCATGCTCCAGCCTTAGCAAGAAGGAGGATACAGTCTCTAGAAAGCACACCAAAACCATGCAAGAGAAATATTCACCACTTGATCCTTTAAGAAGGATACACGATGAAGAAAGGAGGTCGAAACTTCAGAAAAAGAAACCTGTCTAAATTCCAGAGAGCAAGAACAAATTCCTAGAGAAGGCCTGAAGACACCGCCAGAGAGGAGAAGGCTCTGAAGTTAAGGGAAGTAAGAAGCCACGCTCCAGTCTTAGCAGGAAGGAATACCCAATCACTCCAAATGACTGCAAGAACAACCTTCAACACGATCCTTATAGCAGTACACTGAAGAGAAAATAAATGAACTTCAAAGCAAAAGAATCCAAACACCAAAGCCAACTTTCCTGCAAACAAAAGGACAAACTCCTCCAACAAGGATGCTGAGCAGAGAGGAAAACTCAAAAAACCAACCTATGGTACATTTTTCAAGTGATATAATAATGTATATTATATTATAAATGTGGTTATTCTCATTACACTTTATTTCTATGTTTGTTGGTGCACGATGAATCAACAACATCCAACCCAACCAACATCTCCAAGATCTCGTGGCTCCTACACTTAGCAGGATTGCTAAATTTAGCCCTTGGCCAAATTCTGCGCTAAAATTGCCTCCCCACAATTCAGCTTCCGCAACAAGGTTTTCCACAACCCCGTTTCCACAAAAAATCCCCTCTGCAATAGCCTTTCTGCAACAGGATTTCCACAAGCAGGTTGCGGGTTGCAGGATGCGGGACCGACTTTCTAAAGTTGCTTCCCACAACTTTCCCAACCATCATATCTTTGCATCCTTCTCCATGATCGTTGATCTACTCTCTGGCATGGATCTCACAGATCTTTGTAGATCTGTTATCGCCTTCACAACTTTCGTTGTGGATCTCTCCTGGGTCATCAGATCTTCATCTGCGGGCTCAATCTCCACTGTTCATTCTCTGCAATAAACTAGTTAAGGCAGAAAACCTATGCACTGCGTTGATTAATCATGGAATCGATCAATCCAGCTTGCAACCTTTAAGATTAACTAGCCTAACTCTTCTATGCATGCATTTACAACCTATTTCAACTATTCAAGCAACAAACTCATGCGCGAATCAACAATTTCACAGAAATACACAGAAGTTCAGGAAACCGCTGAACTCGGTTCTTCACGGATTCACAACTCAATTAGTAAATGCATCTAGGATAATAACACTGCTAACACACAGCTAATCCTTCTATTAAGAAAACTCGCAAACACACATTTCAGATCTCTTCTTTAGTTTTCCCAAAACATTTACAAGTGGAACCAGATGCTGGTCTGTCCGTCTCTCTACAAATTTTGCAATCCTAATACTGAAGATTATAACCCCTCATACTTCTTTGAACTGCCTATTTAAGCTAAACTGTAACCTAAAAAAAAATAGAGCATGATGGAAATGTCCCTATCTCAACAAACAAACTGCGGCTTGATCTCCATGTAGGGAGTCATGATCCACCACCATGCCTATCAGTGCTAACGCACTATGAATCAACAAAAAAACCCAAAAATATACAACATGTGACAACTTGTCACATTGCTGGCATGCCACGGTGCTCCTGCATCAAACTCCCCATCTTGAAACTCTTCATGGCTCCTGTCCATGAGCTCCCTTCCTGCTGTTTTTCTGTAGGATTGTAGCATAATTTCGAGCAGTGTTCTCATCTCGAACAGTCCCTTCAGCCATACCATCTAGCACTTTGTCCATAACAAGTTTCTGGTACATGTTCTGACTCCACAGAACAATCATGTTCACCTTTCACTTGAAATCACTATCCTTGTGATTTCCAGAAGAAACCATGACCTCTTGGTCATGTAATTTTAATCTTCAGACCTCCCGGATCCCACATCTTGCTTTGTAACTATTGCTGCTCATCACCTCTGCAATGATCTTCACAGTCTTCCATAGTCATCCAAATGACTGTCTGAACTTCACTGTCATTGTTCATCTTACATCTCTGCATGAGATGCCATAACTCATCTATCTCCTCATCCATTCTGCTTCTTTACTGAAACATCTTTGTTTGGATGCCCTTCTCCATTGCAACTTTCATTTGCCTAGAAGTATAAACCAACATAGATCCAAATCCTAGGCTCTATCAAGCGCCAAGAGGGATCAAATCTTTGGAGGTGCAGAACTCTTCTTAAGTACTGCACTCAACTATCAGCATTAATGTGATTCAGACCAAAAGGCACATCTTTTTATTTAAGGTTCACAAATAATATTATTATTATTAATATTTAATATTATTTATGAATGCATATAATATTTTTTATTATTTTTTATTTTGGTAGGAAAGAATATTAGAACATCTTTCCCTACATAGTTTTAAAATCATGTTCAAGGCCCTCTTAAAATCATGGGTTGTTTAAGAGGCCTTGCACATGGTATTAAAATCATTTGTAACTACCTCCTAAACCATATACAATAAAACCATGGGTTGTTTAGGAGGCCTTGCACATGGCTTTAAAACCATTTGTAAGGCCCTCCTAAACCATGTACAATAAAACCATGGGGTTTTTACGAGGACTTGCACATGGTTTTAAAACCATGTGTAGGACCAACATTTTTTTCTTCTGATAATCAATTTTATTATTTTTTATTATTTTGTTAAATAGAAACATTACAACATCTCCCCCATATTGTGTTGTCTTTCTCACCGACATTTTTTATGGCCGATAATTAATTTTTTTTATTTTTTATTGTTTTGTTAGGTAGGAACATTATAACATCTCACCGACATTTTTTATGGCCGATAATTAATTTTTTTTATTTTTTATTTGTTTTGGTAGGTAGGAACATTATAACATCTCTCCCATATTAGGTTGTTTTTGTGACCGACATTTATTTTGGAAGATAATTAAAAGTTTTGTTTTTTATAGCCGACATCTATGTAACGTTACATAACGTTACATAACGTTACAAGATCTCCCCCATACTGGGCTGTAGATCGCCTCTTAGTGCAATAACTTCCAAAGCTTTCTCCCTCTAATGTACAACAGGTTCACTGTTGCTACTTCACTCATCATCTTTAGCCCAATCTTGAGCTGCCATATTGTATCTCAAGACAATCTCTACTTCGTCATCCACTATCCCAACTATCCACTTGCATAATACCTGCAATAAAATCAACAAATAGGTATGTAAAACATAGACATTCCATATGCCCATAGTTTTACCCTCATCTTCATCCTCTTTAAACTGTTGTACAATATTCAACAATTGTCCCTCTGTTCCAACTATGTAACCTACAATTAAACACATATTATCAGTTTGAAAAACATAACGAACTTCAGCCTCAACTGATGCCTTCTCCTCCATTCTTCCATGCTGATATGTTTCTGCAAAACAGTGTTTAAGATCTTCAAAATATCTCACATCAACATCCCCTTCTTCCTTCTCATACTGATATGACCTATTTGCTTTGTTCATGAGCTTGTCAACAAACCCTGTATCAGCACCCTCTTTCTCTTCTTTAAGGTACACACCTTGCTTAGGTTCACACATCATGTGAACTTCTTCCTCATGCTCAGCTGCCCTGAGTCTTTCCTCTTTCTTCACCCAAAAACTAAGTCTGCGCTTGATATTCCTGGCACATAACCTCTTTACAGGCCATTGCACCATCCTCTTCAACTTCCATTCATAATACTGACCTTTTGTAGCTTCCTCACGCAATAGTTTGGTCACTTGAATAAGCCCCTTCTTCAGCTAAGTAAACTCTCTGTCAAATCTACTTTGACTCATCCTCTTGACACCACTTGCTCTAACATCTTCCCTTGTTCTACTGTGGCTTCCTTTTGAACCCTTTAGATGAATTTCAATAGCCACCTTCCACACCACCTCCATGAGCTTTCCCACACTCATGATGAACTGTAAATAATCCTACCCCCTCAACACCTCATCAAGATTCCTCCTACTT
Source organism: Pseudotsuga menziesii (assembly GCA_001517045.1). Lineage (NCBI taxonomy): Eukaryota > Viridiplantae > Streptophyta > Pinopsida > Pinales > Pinaceae > Pseudotsuga > Pseudotsuga menziesii. Next base: position 113,210 of record LPNX010964324.1, read on the forward strand.
GACCTATTGGCACTCTTGGTTCTCACACAGAACCTTTGAGCACTTCCTAAGCTCTCTGCACGCTTGAGATTTGCATTCATTTCCTACAACACTCTGCTGTGAGGGCTCCCATACCACAATATCCTTCGTAACTCCTCTTTTCAGAAGTCAGCACTCTGAACTCAACCTGCAAATTAATATTGCAAGATTCCTCTCCATAGTGTGCAAATCTTTTCACACCCACTTTAATACCAAAAATGGTGTAGGGTGAATCAACCATAGCCAACCCAAACAAAAACCTCCACGATCTGGTGGCTCCTACACTTAGTAGGACTGCTAAATTTAGCCTTCAACCAAATTTTGCGCTAAAATTGCCTCCCCACAATTCAGCTTCTACAACAAGGTTTTCCGCAACCCTGTTTTTGCAACAAATCCTCTCCGCAACTCTGTCTCTGCAACAACGTTTCCACAACAGTATTTCCACAAGCGGGTTGCGAGATGGGAGATGCAGGACCAACTTTCCTCCCACAACTTTCCTTCCGCAATTTTCCCAACCGTCAGATCTTTGCGGCCTTCTCCATGACCGTCGATCTACTCTTTGGCATGGATCTCATCGATCTTTGTAGATTCGTTATCGCCTTCACAACTTCCGTTGCTGATCTCTCCTAGGCCATTAGATCTTCGTCTGTGAGCTCAATCTCCATCGTTCATTCTCTGCAATAAATTGGTTAAGACAGAAAACCTGCGCACTGCACCGATTGATCATGGAATCGATCAATCCAGCCTGCAACCTCTAAGATTAATTATCCTAAATCTTCTATGCATGCATTTACAACCTATTTCAAGTATTCAAGTAACAAACTCATGCGCGAATCAACAATTTCACAGAAATACACAGAAGTTTAGGAAACCGCTGAAGTCCGCTCTTCACTGATTCACAGCTCAATTAGTAAATGCATCTAGGCTAATAACACTACTAACACACAGCTAATCCTTCTATTAAGAAAACACACAAACACACAGTTCAAATCTCTTCTTCAGTTTTCCAAAAACATTTACAAGCGGAACCAGACGCCAGTCTGTCCGTCTCTCTGCAAATTTTGCAATCCTAATACTGAAGAGTAGAACCCCTCATGCTTCTCTGAACTGCCTATTTAAGCTAAATTGTAAACTAAAACAAACAAAACAGAGCATGATGGAAATGCCCCTATCTCAACAAACAAACTGCGGCTTGATCTCCATGCAGGGAGTCATGGTCTGCCACCATGCGTATCAGTGCTAACAAACTATGACTTAGCAAAACAACCCAAAAATATTCCACAACATGTGACCAACTCGTCACAATGCTGGCATGCCACAATGCTCCTGCATCATTTGTAGATGCAACATGAAGAGGAAAAATAAAATCAACACAATCAACAAGACATTGCAAATAACCCAAGTACAATATACTTTGCAAGTGATGAATAAATTAGGCATGCAAGCGACGTGAACAATGGTAGTCGTTCGTGTGATGAATGATGATGGATATAATTGAATGTTTCAAGTTTTATATTTAGGAATGTCCATTGATAAGAATTAGAGATATGTTTAAGGTGGAGTCCATATTGTCCCAATTGGTATGGCATTGGGTTGCCGCCAATTAGAATAGTTATATATTGACATTTTGATTATCATGTACCTTTTTGTTGTCCCATTTTTCACAATAGAGGGTCCCTTATTCATTATAATAAAATGTTTTTTTTTTGTAATATCTATTGTTGTAAAATATTATGTTGCATATTAAATATATAGTTTTTTTACATTATAATAATGAATATAGGTGAGGTGTGATCTACACGTATATTTGTTTAAATGATACAATACATTAATATAATGATTATATTCAAAAGAATTAATTAAAGTATACAAATATTCAACTTGTGGTGATTAATTTTTTATTATAAAAAAACTATACAAAACAAGAAGCTACACTTTCATAACTATAATGCAAAACAATTCATCACTGATTTTTTCCGTGGAAAAATGTTTCATAATTTTGTTTATTATAAACAAAATTACAACCAATGGATGATTGTACAACATTTCAACATGGTATCATTAAGTCTCAAAGTCACTCACTTGAAACTTTATTTTCTCTCGTCTTATATCCAAGTAACTACCAAAAAGGTGTCTCTATTATCTTGATAGAAATCTCCACTCATATGGAGATTTTGCCAGTATTTATTGTTTCGTTATAGAAATCTCCCATACCCAAAATATGACCAATCATATATCCAAGAAACTAGTTGTTTATAATGCAATTTGATTTCTAACCAAAACAACAAAAAATAGACCTAACACTTTAAGAAAGACTTCCACTAGAAAACATATGCATGATTATAAGAAGAATAATGACCATCCATCTCTTCCCAGATATTCCATTTACTAGGTTCCTAGAAGATTCCCTCCTTAGATAGGCCATTTGCTTGAGAGTTTCTTTGTAATAACCCAATTTTGACTTGGAATGTAATTAATCAAAATTATGTAAATGATGTAAATATGCTAGTATGAATTCCTAGTGCGAAGCTCAAGGCCAAGGCCCGACTAGTGAATGTCTAGGCATGTATGATGTATATATTTTATTTGGACCCTATAGTTGGATTATCATGATAATTTTGAAACGTATGTAAATATGATGTTGGAAATCAATAAAACAGTCCATGGTGGCTGTGTAAAGAGCACTAGAGTGTAAAGAGCACTATAGGAGATACAATTCCACCAGAGGGGAAGAGGAAAGGGGGCCTATGGGGAAAATAAATCATACGATGCCAAGTGTCAACCTTAGAACTCACCCAAAATCTGCCATGTGCTTTAAATGAGCCAATTAATTCCTTTTGAATAGTAAACCCAATCACTGAATGATGTGTGAGGTTGGTGGTGCTAGGATTTATAATCCTCCCTTGTCCAAACTATCTATTAGATTATATTTTCCTAACTTAGGAGTCATTTAGTTATTATTAGGTCCACTAGTACCATTGGGTCCACTTGGCATAATGGGGCCACATGTACAGTCACTAGAGTGTGGGAAACACCGATAGAGGCTAACTGGAACTGATTGCACCTTCATGCATAAGTTTAGGCATCTCCTAGACCAATCCCTACATTTTAGGAGCCACTGGGAGTGTCAGAACCAACCTCCTTCAGTTGTTGGCAGTTGGTAACTAGTCAAGATTAGATACGATTTAGTTACATTCAGTTAGATATCCTCCAATTCAGTTAGCGCCAGTTATGCATGGTTGCATGTGGGAAGGCGCCACTTCTCACCTACCACTGCAGTTAGACTGGTTTGATTGATTGTAACTGATTGAGAGGCTGGATTAGACATATGGAGTTATCTTGTTGAACTTCGATAGTGATTTAGACACTTCTAGTTAGATATGTAGTTAGTATTGAGTTGGTAGATTCGAATTCATATCTCATGATTCGAATTCTCCTTTATGTAACAATGTTGTATACTGTTGGGATTAATGAAGTTTATACTGTAATTATACTGAGCAATTCTTGTCTATTTCCTGTGAGATTTGTTTTGTTTAGTGGGTATTATTCATTCCTTTTCATTGCAAATAATTAAGAATCTAATAGCACTCATTGCATGAAGATCAATGGCATATTAATTCTAATTGGTGGGAAAAGTCAGTTTAAGCAATTATTGAAGCATGTGGGATATTACAATTTTGTCAATTGTTAGGAGTCCTTTTCTTCTAGTGTCAGAAGCTATGCCAATTGTCTTTTCACCATCATATCATATCCATTAGAGTCAACACCCTTTTGGATCACTCTCCCATGCATGTTTTTCTACACTAAGTAAACTTTCCCACTACTGTTCCTGTCCATTACTATATTGTATTGAACCCATAAATTCAAATTTATTGACAAAGCTGAATTTGAAAGAGAAAAATTAATGGATGTATGTGAGCTTAGAGGTTGGGAAAGCTATGGAACCTTACCCTTTGAGTTCTGCTACCCTTGGATGCTTGAGAAGCCATAGTTTATGCTACTTTATATTCTCCAACAACATACAATCAATTGACTCTTACTGCACACATTGGTAAGCACTGTAAGGGTTGGATTCCCTAAGGGAATTGTGGATCAGTGAAGGGGAATAACTTCCTTCTGTTGTGTGGGGCAGTTGGAAGGAGTTCCATGGCTATGATGGTTGAGTGAGATCTCTGTAGATATCTATATGAGTTTTGACTAAGCATAGAGAGAAAAATGGGTTGTGGGATGAGTGAGAGGAGCGTGTAGGTGTTTCCTTTGACCTGGTGGTCTCATAGCCCAGCTTAGGGATGGCCTTTGAGAGAAGAAAGAGTATATGTTGAATAGAGTACCTACGGTTGGGTGGAAAATTTCTCTTACACAACCAATTACTTGGATATTCTTTGCTAAAGTTGAGTATTCATTTGTTTGTGATGTGCAATGATTTTTATTTATATGCTTGTAATGATTTTGCTTGAAATTGCAAGCTGTATGAGTGCGTGGATTTATTTATTCCACTATGTGTTTTATTCATACATCTCCACATGCATTTTGGAAGCCATAAATTCTTAATTTTGATAAATGCTGAAATTTGGAGAGCACGAATTAGTTCACGTCCCCTTTTGTCGGTCGGGTTGAGGAATGGGGACATGACAAAGTGGTATAGAAGCATCTAGTTGCAATACTAGACCTGTATGGGTTAGAAATGTATAGTTTCATGAAAATTCATGAAATTGTTGATATATAGTGGGAATACTTCTACGAAATTCAGGTTCCAGCAAGAGACGAAGAAGGGGCAAGATATAATCTTGAATTAGTTCCTTTACTCCCAAATTGAAATTTCGTCTAATTTAAAAATTTAAAAATATTGTTAATTTTACGTGGGCCCCACCCATGCCATGTGTATGGGTGACATGGAGGATCCACGTGGGTAGAAGGAATGACATGAAGGAGCCATAGTCGTGATGTGTATCAACCACATCAGACCCATGCATAAGTGATCGCATATGATTGTTAATAGTGGATGGATGAGGATCTGGCCATGGATGTTGAGGGAGATCAACATTTGTGGCACATAACACACAAGCAACATGTGTGGAGGGTAATAACATCATGCACAGATTTTACCATTGGATAAAAGGTAATATCAACTATCATGACTCATAACACATTGGTAAATTGCATGCCGGATAACATGGGGCGAGTATGAGTTGGGACAAAAACCACCCAAGACATGTGTCTCTTTTTAATTGACAACACATCCTCGAGTAACTTTTTAAAACCACTTTTGCGAGGGCACCTTACCGCTTATGGTAAAAGGGAAACCACTGACACGTTCTCACTGGAGGTTAGGTGGTATTGTGCCTTGCCAGTTGTTGGTGGGTGGCATGGGTGGCATGGCTTCCATGGTCGCCACGGCATGATGGTCAGACCTATCTAACACCTCAGCAGGTACTTGTCAAGCCACATCGACACCCATACCACATACATAGAAAGTCATAAAGAACTTATGCACTAGATTGTGTGAATTTAAATAATTTACACACACAAAAAAAAACGAGGACATTGCCCTTGACCCACCCTACAAGGAAAACCCCCTTGACACCCCATTTTTTTTTAATCGAAAAAGTTGGATTGGGATGCAACCATAAACCATTAGAGCCACATAAAAATTGGGTGTGTTTTGGAATAAGGGTGGATGCTATATGATTTTAAAATTTATAAGTCCATAGGAAGTGGGAAAAACACATAAGTAGTAAATCCCATAAATTTATAAAATATGAATGGAGCATCATATTAGAGAACTGAAATTTCTTAGTAACCTTGGTCATGGTTATTATCAGAAATGATAAAGAAGTATTTATGGATGTCCATAGATGATCTTCTGTAGGTGTCTAAAGTTGGCTTCTGGGGTCAAATGCACCTACATGAAAAGTGTTGATAACCATACTTGGACAAATAAATGTTAATATGGAAGTTTTACAAGTATATAAAATTTGATTTTTATTCTATGAGGATGTAATAAATCTAGCAATTGTGTTTATATGAACACTTTTGTAGATTCAAAATTTTATCAGAGACAGTTAAAAAGCTCATCATTCAGTATATTTCAGTTTGGCAAGCCTTTGGTCCTAGTTGGGCCAAAAGGATCATCATCATGGACAATGCACATGATCCTTATGAAGTTGAGGTAGTGTTAAATTTTTATAATTTAAGCAATATGATCTTAGGATCTTATCTGAGAGAATACCATGCACAACAATAATCACAAGAGACAAGAGACAAAAAAAAATTTCCTCAGGGAAACCATAAAGGAGAAAACCCCGTAACTTCCTCAGAGATAGAATGAGCACCAATGGCAGCAGTAAAACCCAAAGATAGAAAAGATGATCTCCAACATCTATTCTCTCTCACTCATGTGCCCCAGTGAGTGAGTGTGTGTGTGTAGAAATGAGGAGAGCCTCACTTCTATTTATATTCTCCCGTTCACTTTATTTCCACTCCAACAAGTTGACCTCACTTAACAATTACTTACCAGGGTCGACTTCTCTAGGAGAGTCTAATAACCCTAGTGCCCCACAACTGTGGGGGATTTACCCTCCGATCAACAAGGAGGGTTAACCTTATCTTAATTGTGGGGACTATTTCCCCGACTTACAATGGAGGGTTAACCTCATTGACTTTACATGAATTTATTATATTAATGACTCTCCTGATAGGAACATCGGGGTACAATATAAGATATACAAGTGAATACATTCCAAATTTACAAATACATCAACACTCCCTCTTAACTAGGAAGGTATTCTCTTGACAAAATTCATCAGCACAAGTGTTCTTCTCTAGATCATCATCAAAGCTGGATCATCACTGGATCAACATCAAGTCTGGATCATCACTAGATCAAAACTGGATCAACATCAAGTTTGGATCATCACTGGATCAACATCAAGTCTAGATCATCACTAGATAAAGAACATCACTAGATCATCACTTAATCTGGAGCATCACTAGATCATCATCAAGTATGGATCATCACTTGATCTGAATCATCACTGCTGGATCATCATCACTAGTGCTATCTCAATTCTACTCGTCACATGAAGTCCTATAGAGCCATCCCTTTTTCATGTTGGTTGTAGGCCTAGCCTTCATGTAGGTCTTCATCGTCTTCAGTACTTATATCTGAACATGGAATGAACCATGTCAGAAAGGCCTGCCCAACACTTATATCTGACCATGGGAGGAACACATTCAAGAACCATGTTAGAAAGGAATGCCCAACACTCACATATGACCATGGGAGGAACACATCTAGAACCCATGTCAGAAAGGCCCGACACTCACATCCGACCTCATCTTGTCAGAAAGGATCTGCACTTACATCTGACCTTATCTTGTTAGAAAGGCTCTGCACTTACATTCGACCTCATCTTGTCAGAAAGGATATGCACTTACATCCGACCTCATCTTGTCAGAAAGGCTCTGCACTTACATCTAACCTCATCTTGTCAGAAAGGCTCTGTACTTACATCCGATCTCATCTTGTTAGTAAGGCTCAGCACTTACATCCGACCTCATCTTGTCAGAAAGGCTCTGCACTTACATCCAACCTCATCTTGTCAGAAAGGCTCTGCACTTACATCTGATCATGTGGGAACACATCCCACAATCACGTCAGAATGGATCGGCACTTATATATGATGACGTGGGAACACATCACACAATCACATCAGAATGGATCTGCACTTATATCTGATCATGTGGGAACACATCCCGCAATCACATCAGAATGGCTCTGCATTGATCATGTGGGAACACATCCCACAATCACATTAGAATGTCTATGCACTGATCATGTGGGAACACATCACACAATCACATCAGAAAGTATTTGCATTGATCATGTGGGAACACATCCCACAATCACATCAGAATGTATCTGCACTGATCATGTGGGATTACATCCCACAATCACATTAGAATGTCTCTACACTTACATCTAACCATGGAAGGAACCAATCCTCTCACCATGCCAAAAGGGCTCACAAACACATCAATTCCCTTTGGAGGGAACCTCGATCTGGAGAACACCAAGCTTCTCCCTGAAGTACTCAAACTTCACTCTGGCCATTTCTAGCATAGAATCACATCAGGGATGATTACGTCCAAGGATAACCTGCGAGCTTCGCCAGGACCGATTACATCCGAGGAAAACCTACAAGACTGATTATGGATGAGCAACCTACGAGCTTCTCCAGGATTTATGCTCAGACAACCTGTCTCACCAGCTATGCTAGAACTCCCTCTTTTGAGAGATCTCGATCTGGGTCACAAAATAGAGCTTCACTACTCCTCTCTGCATCATACAAAAAATGCAAGTCAGATCAATCAAATAAAATAGTAGTTTTTCAAAAGAAACATACTACCTCCAAAATAGCAAGTGGAAACATCTTTTGCCTCGGCTGTACTTAGCGCCATGTAGGACTCCATCCTGCCAAGCCAAGAGATCACACCTGATCCCATACTGAAGTAGCACCTCGAAGTGATCTTCCTATACATGGCACTGCTTGCCCAATATGAATCCACATAACCCTCCAGGTTAATCTTCTGATTCATATCATACTTGAGCCCATACTCAACTGTACCCTTCAGGTACCTCACTGCATGCTTTGCAACCATCAAGTGAACATGTCTCAATGTGTTCATAGCAAAGCAAATATTTGGTCTCGTATTCGTCAAGTACATGAAGGAACAAATCATCTGACGATACATTGTGGCATCAAATGTCTCTGATGAAGCAACACTCAATAGATTCAGGTTCGATGCCATAGGTGTGGTCATGGCCTTGCTATCCATCATCTTGAACCTATTCAGGATCTCTACTTCATATTTACCTTGTCCCAAGGATATTCCATCTGCATTTTGCCACACCTCCATGCCTAGAAAGTGGTGCATCATATCCAAGTCCTTCATCTTGAACTCGGTAGCAAGTCTCCTTATTGCAACTTTAATGAGTTCCTTTTTTCTTCCAGGAACAAGTCATCGACATATAACAGGAGCATCACTGGCATTCCACCTTCAACCTTGAAGTAAAGGTTGGAATCCACTTTACTCTCAGTAGAGCCTAGAGCCATCAATAAGTTGTCCATCCTGTCGTACCATGTCGAACCTCAGGATCTTCTGCAGTCACTCCCTTTGAAGTGGAGCATCATTCTCCCTCTACCTTTCGTACTCTATGTATTGAAACATTATGTACCAGAGTTACAAGTAGCTTCCTATGCTACTAATATTCTATGTATCCATCTAGGGTCACTGGATACCAATATCCTCTATCTTGAAAACGTTCTTCTCGCACCCATCTCTGAGATTTTCATCCTCTATAGGCTTTCATCTTCAACCTTGTACCAAAGGTTAAGATCTTCATCACTCTAGGTGATCTTCAAGCTCCTCATGTATGTGTTATCCCATGGGTGTCTTCTACGTTCGTACAAGGCCTTCTTTAATTTGCACACATGATTATGCCTATCATGTGTCTTAACTTCTAGTGGTTGCAAATGTCTCTTAGTAGTCTATGCCTTCTTTCCGTGAGAAGCCTCATGTTACGAACCTTGACTTGTATCCTATTGCATTTTGGATCTTGTAGATCAATATGGAAGATACTACGGACTTCCCTTCAGGTCTCGATACCACATCCTAGACATCATTCTTCTTGAAATGGTACTCTCCTTCCCTTTCTTCTTTGCTACTTCTTCATATCTTGGAAGGCTATGCATCAATGATGTCGCTCAACAGTGTCACATAACTACACTGTGTCTGAGACCTTTTTCTTTCTTTGAAAGTATCTTCCTATTATTATTCATCTTGGGTTATTTCTTGAACTATCGTCACTTGTTCTTCGGAACAAGTCTCATCCTTCTTTTCTTGTAGGCGATTATACGTGATCTTTCCTACAAGTCAAATGCACCAGTTGTATGATTAGAAACATTTCACAATGCATATTCATAATGGTAAATTCTTATGCATAAAGATATAATCATATAACTATTTTAGCCAATACAACATTCATCCATGTTTCACGGAAACTTTCTAGATGCCTTCCATCTCTACCAGGACAACATTGAGATTGTGCACTAATCCAATATGTCAGCAAAGAGGTTTCATTCTAGATAAGTAGCAATGGAGAGTTGTATAGCACCATGGGCTACTTACCCATCACATGCATATTAGTAGTATACTATCATTAATGTAAACATTCTATCATGCATAAAACATCAACTGAATATAAACAAAAGCATAACAAAACAATATCATGAAATGAAAATTGAATACTTATCTTTATTTGTTTCGTGGGTAGACTCCTTCTTGAGTCTTCAGCTTCATCATCTTCTTCATTCATCATTTCTTATCCAAATGCTAAGATGGATAAGAGGTTATTCAATATTTGAGTCCTTCTTATTCCTCATCGCTTGAGGGATCTTCTTTGGATGGTGAGAGCTTGATATTCAATTGCTCCCATCTTCTTTTCTCTTATTATGAGTCAAGCTTCTTCTTGTGTGTGCTCTTCCTAGAGACTGCTGAAAGCAATCACTTTCTTCTGGTACACATTCCTCGAATGAATGAATCCGATGATCCTGGGAGGCCATTCAAGGTGGTTATCACAACTTTTGCATTCTCCACTTCTTCTTCTACTACTTTATGTTATTCTTTGATTTGAGAGACCCTTGTATGGTTTCTGCATTCTAGATCTTCACATTCTTCAACTAGTTTCTTGAAGTCATCTTTTTATTTATATACTTCCCTTCAAATAGCTTGGTCAAGGAATCAAAACATCTCTCTAGGTTTCTTTAGTGAAGACACTTGTGGTATAAGGTGATCCTTGATTGAATCAACAATGATCTTCTTGGCCTTAACCAAAGTTCTTCTTGTGTAAGGCTTTTAGCCTCATCTCCCTCTGGAATTGGAACCTCTCCACTTATGTAGGTGTCCAATTCATTTTCTTGAAGAACCAGTGAGATCCAATAACTTCCATGCTTGGAATTTGTCAGTTTCACCAAGCTTGTCATCAAGCTGGTGTGACTAGTCATGAGAACCTCAAATGTAAATAGCAAAAGATTAGATCTTACCGATTTGAGGTGTTTGTCCTAGTTCCGGAGCTAGATGATCTAGGGTTTATTAGAGAAACCCTAATTTTCAAAAATTGGAATCATTCAAATCCAATTAGATATAAATATATACCTATTCAAGTCGAGCTATCCAATGTACTTCTTTTCTGAAAACAATGGAGGGAAGCTCCCAGAACAAGAAGCCCTAGTTTACCAATTTCTTCTGAAGCAATTCCTGATACTGTTTCTATGTTATATCCAAAATTACCACTTCCATATGTCTGCAATTTTGCACTGATGTAACCTTGTCTGTCTTCTTTCCAACGCCACAATTTTTACCAGGATTGCTTTCACCAATTTGGACTTATGAGCGTTTTCCCAAGGTGACTTGTTTCAGGATTGTTCAACATAGCGAAGTTGTAAGGACTACCACGTGTCATTATTTCACCTTTGAGGTCTGAAACTATTACTAAATAAAGCACATTTTGTGCCCTATTTGTAATATCTTGAGAAATTTCATTTGGATCTTCCTAACTTGAGATATAGCAATTCTCCCTAGGTGTCCTGTTTAGGGATCAATCCTGGAAGAGGTTGGAACCCTGATTTGGAGGAATCATATCTCCCCGAATACAGTGAATCTGAGTATGAAACTTTTACAAAAGGTACATCAAGAATTTATCTTCGGCCTGTGAATTTTGTAGCTTCTAAGCCTTCTCCAATCTCAAGATATAGAGAATGTACCAAAACTACCAGTTTCAGTATTTTAGGGTTTTTCAGGCCCGGGGTCAAACTAGGGTTTGAATTTCCTGGAGTTTTACCCAACCAAAAATATTGTTCTTGGTCTCTAAACTTCTATTTTGATGAGGAGAGAAATCCTATCATGGGCTCACTCAAAATTTCCTCTTCTGTAAAAAGCCCTAATTTCCCGCAGCAAAAACTGAAAATGCCCGAAATCAAATTCTGCTTCGATAGAAAGATGCACCCTTCAATGGAGAGTTAGCCTAGCCTCCATTTTATGATGGATTCTAGAGAGAGACCCAAAAAGTAAGAATCCCTAGATTCTATAGCTGCACAGTGTCTTCTTCTCAGGTTAGCTCTGACCATGTTAATTTTTTATCATTTAAGCAATATGATCTTAGGATCTTATCTGAGAGAATAACATGCACAACAATAATCACAAGAGACAAGAGATTGAAAGAATTTTCCTCAAGGAAACCATAAAGGAGAAAACCCCACAACTTCCTCAGAGATAGAATGAGCACCAATGGCAGCAGTAAAACCCAAAGATAGAAAAGATGATCTCCAACAGTTGTTCTCTCTCTCTCACTTGAGAGAGCTTCTCCTCTCTCACTCATGTGCCCTAGTGAGTGAGTGTGTGTGTGTATAAATGAGGAGAGACTCAATTCTATTTATATTCTTCCGTTCACTTTATTTCCATTCCAACAAGTCGGCCTCACTTAACAATTACTTACCAAGGCCGACTTCTCTAAGAGAGTCTAATAACCCTAGTTCCCCACAACTATGGGGACTTTACCCTCTGATCAACAAGGAGGGTTAACCTTAACTCAATTGTGGGGACTATTGCCCTAACTTACAACAGAGGGTTAACCTCATTGACTTTACATGACTCTATTATATTAATGACCTTCCCTATAGGCACATCAAGGTACAATATAAGATATACAAGTGAATACATTCCGAAGTTACAAATACATCAATAGGTAGATGCAGCTAGAGAGAACATACAGATTGAGAATGCATAAACAAAATCCAAAGGTCGGAGAAACCAATTGACTCCCCCATACATTGTAGAGACCATGAGGATCTTAAGAGTTGAACTGCAGAGTTGTAGAGCAGACAATGAGAGGATGATTATATCTCAAGAAGAATAGAATCAGCTAAATGCAACTATGCTTCAAAATTTGACAGATATTCAAAGGAAAATTAACTCTGGGAATCACTCAGAATCAAGAAAAGAGTGGGAGTAGCTCAAGGAGGCACTCTCACAAGAGGTACCATAGTTCAAGAAGAGTTTCTAGAGGCAAGTCATACACATGAGAATTCTCTTGTAGTGAGTCATCAGACTCTATGGATTCCAATGATGGATCAAGCTCTTCATCTCATAGGAAGAAGAGGAAGAGGTATTCAAAGAACAATTTACATGGATAATTTAGGAAGGCCAAACCTCCTACATTTGATGGTGAGATAAAATATGGTCAAGAGGCCGAGGCTTGGGTTCTTAGGATGAGGAAGTATTTCCAAGTACAAGACTACTCAAGAAATATGAAAGCAATAGTGACCATATTCAATATGAATGGAAGAGCATCTATATGGAGGGATCACGTTAGGAAAGTGAAGAAGCTCAATGAAAGGAATATTGTGTGGAAGCAATACACAAAGTACTTCAAGCATAAGTACCTTTCTGATAGGTACTATGATGGCAAAACCAAAGAATTTTGTGACCTGAAATTGGTCCAAATGACTATGGAGGAATATGCAAACCATTTCTTGGAGTTATTAAGGTATGCCAAGTATATTAGGAATGATAAAGTGAAAATTCAACATTTCCTAAGTGGTCTTCCTCAACCTTATGAATATAGAATTGAGTTTGACGAGCCTCAAAATATATATGAGATTATAAGGAAGGCTAAGTATTGCTATAATCAATCCAAAAGCAAACCAAATTTCTATAAGGCATGGAAGGACAAGAAAAATGAGAAGTTTGACAAAATTAAGAAGGTGTTCAAGCCACCTTAGTTAAGAAATAATTCAAGGCAACCACCACAAATTGTGACAAAGCCATCCAATATTATGGGAGACAAGCCAAGAGAATCACTTTAATGTTGGGAATGTAGAGAGGACCATTTTCTTAGAAATTGTCCATGCATGAATGGGAGTACAAATCAAGTTCACAACATTTAAGAAGATGAAACTATGGGTCAACTGGTAAGGACTGTCCCTAGAATTTATGCTGCACTAGAGGACCACCAAGAAGATCATCAATCAACTGTGGTTTATATTGAGGGTAAGATGGTTAAGCAATCTATTTCTATTTTAATTGACCTTGGATCTACTCACAGTTATATTAGTCCTAAAGTTGTTGATATTTTTGTTTTTAATAAAATCAAGCATAGTAAATCATGGTTCGTCCAATTAACCACATGATCCAAGATAAAGTTAGTGAGTTAGTGGAGAAATGTCCTTTAGAAATGGGTGGACTGTCCACTTGTAAAAATCTGAATATTTTTCCACTTGGTTCAGATGACATTCTCATTGGAATGGACTGGTTGGAAGCACAAAAAATTAAACTTGATCACTGCAACAAAATTTTGAATGCATTGATTATGAAGGAAACCCAAGGGTTGTAAAAGGAATTCAAAAGGAAATTTTTGTTAGGCATATTTCAGCCATGTAGCTGAATAATTTCTATGGGAAAGGTTGTCAATTGTACGTATCCCATAATGGACAAATCACAAAAATGAAATTCCCAAATTAGAGGATCATCACATGGTACAAGAATTCAAATATTTGTTCCTTGATGAAGTAACAAGACTTCCTCCAAAGAGGGACATTAATTTCACAATTGATTTTGTGCTAGGAATAGCACCTGTGTCTAAGAAACCTTACAGAATGAGTACACCAGAGTTGTTAGAGATAAAAATGCAATTGTAAGAATTATTAGAAAATAAGTACATAAGGACAAGTGTGTCTCCATGGGGAGCACCAATACTATTTGTGAATAAGAAAGATGGAACACTCAGATTATGCATTGATTATAGGCAACTGAATAAAGGGGCAATGAAAAACAAGTACCCATAGCCTCGATTAATGGATGATATTTTTCATCAAATGAGAGGAGAAAAAGTATTTTCAAATATAGAATTGAGGTCTTGTTACCATCAAGTGAGAATCAATGAAATATTTTTTATAAAATAGACTTTAGAACAAGGCATGGACAGTTTGAATTTGTAGGGGTGGCATTTGGTCTCATTAATGCACCAGCTACATTCATGTGTCTCTTGAATAGTGTTTTCAACAACTATTTGGACAAGTTTGGTCTTGTATTTCTAGATGACATTCTTATTTAATCTAAGAATGAAGAGGAGCATGAATAACATTTGATATGGCTTTGCAATTTCTAAGAGAGCATAAGTTGTATGCAAAGCTAAGCAAATGTGACTTTTACAAAAATAAGATTGATTATTGGGGCACATTATTTTAGAGGGAGTATCAGTTGATCCATAAAATATTGAAGCCATTATGAATTGGCTAACTCCAAATAATGTAACATATTTGATATCTTTTATGGGAATTGTTGGTTATTATAGGAGGTTCATTGAAGGATTCTCCAAGCTTGCACACCCAATAACTTCCTTGCAAAAGAAGGGAATAAAATTTGAGTGGACACATAAATGTTAGGAAATCTTGCATTTGTTAAAAGCTTCTTACAAGTGGTCCAATTATGCTAATTGCAGACCCAGAAAGATACTTTATGGTGTGTATAGATGCATGTAAACAAGGACTTGGAGAATTTCTTATGCAAGACAAATATGTGGTGTGTTTTGAATCTAGGAAAATTGAAGGAGCATGAAAACAATTTTGCTACCCATGACTTGGAACTTGCAGCCATAATACATGCTTTGAAAATGTGGAGACACTACTTAATGGGCATAAAATTTGAGTTGAGAATAGACCACTATGGTATGAAATATTTATTTGAGCATCCAACATTAAATTCTAGGCAAGCTAGATGGTTGGAAGTTTTTTTTAATTTGATTTTGAAATTAAACACATAAAGAGAAAAGAAAATAAAGTGACTGATGTATTCAACAAAAAGGTGCAAGAAATGCATGTGACAACCATTAGTATTTTTCAATCAGACTTAAGCCAACATATTGTTAAGCTGAAGATGAGTTGTACGTGCAAATAAAAGGTAAATTACAACAACAAATTTTCGAAAAGAGGTATCATGGTTATCATTTGGAAGAGGATGGAATTCTTATTTATAAAAACAAAGTTTATATTTTGAATATGGAATATTTGAGTAATATTGTTATGGATGAAATCCATAAAATGCCATATTTTGCTCAGCCATGATATCAGAAAACAATTGCTACATCTAGGAAGCAATATTTTTTTCCAAGGATGAAAAGAGACATTACCGAGTATATTTCAAACTGCATGGAATGCCAGCAAGTAAAAGTTAAGCATCAACACCCAGCAGGTTTGCTACACCCTTTTCCAATTCTGAAATGGAAATGGGAAATAATTTCCATGGGTTTTATTACAGGATTGCCAATGACCGTGAGGAAGCATGATTCGGTCATGGTTGTGGTGGATAAATTGTCAAAATCAACACACTTTATACCAGTCAAATATACATATAAAATATATGTCATTGCAAATATTTTTATGAAGGAAATTTTTAGATTACATGGATTGCCAAAGGCAATAATTTCAGACAAAGATACAAAATTTACTTCCAATTTCTGGAAAAGTATTTTTGCAGACTTAGGTACAGAACTAAATTTTAGCACTTCCTACCATCCAAAAACATATGGACAAACATAAAGAATAAATCAGGTCCATGAGGACATGCTTTGCATGTATGTGATGGACAAACCATCTATGTGGGAAGACTATTTACACTTGGTAGAATTTTCTTATGGGAAACAAGCTTCATTGGGAATGAGTCCATTTGAGGTTTTGCATGGTAAAAGGTGTAGGACACCAAGGATACGGGATAATATAGTAAACATAATTGTACATGGGCCATAATTGCTTAAGGAAATGGAACAAGAGGTTGTAAAAAATAGGCAGAATTTAAAGGCAACCCAAGATATACAAAAAATTTATGCAAATAAGAATAGATGCTTAGAGAATTTAGTGTCGGGGATCATGTTTACCTTAGAGTGAGACCAAGGAAGAGTTCCTTGAAGCTTGGAAGTTGTGAAAATATGTCACCAAGATATTGTGATCCATTTGAAGTTCTTGAAAGAACAGGGCCAATTGCATATAGAATTGCATTTCCACTAATACTAAAGCTCATAATGTTTTTCATGTTTTTACATTGCCTGCCTGCATTACTTAAGAAATATGTACATGATCCTAACCATGTGATTGATTGGGATGTTATTTAGATGGAAATCGAGGGAGACTTCCAAACTGAGCCACTATGCATCCTATATAAGAAGGTGCCATTGCTCTGAAACTGAGTCACCAGATAGGTAAAGGTGTAATGGAAGCACTTCGGTCCCGATGAGGCTACGTGGGAGTTGGAGGATGCATGAAAGAGGCATACCCATTTTTGTTTTGATTTTGAGCAAACACCAAGGACAATGTTATTCCAAGGGGGAGGGGATTGTAATACCCAAATTTTGACTAGGAATGTAATTAATCAAAATTATGTAAATTATGTAAATATGCTAGTATGAATTCATAGTATGATGTAAATTTGCAAAATTGTAATGCAAAACAACTCATCACTAAAACATTTTTTCCATGGAAAAATGTTTCATAATTTCATTTATTATAAACAAAATTGCAACCAGTGGATGCTTGTATAACATTTCAAAATGGTATCATGAAGTCTCAAAGTCACTCACTCAAAACTTTATTTTCTCTCCATTGATATCCCAGTAACTACCAAAAAGGTGCCTATGCTATCTTGATATAAATCTCCACTCATATGGAAATTTCACTAGTATTTATTGTTTCATTATAGAAATATCACATACCCAAAATATGACCAATCATATATCCAAGAAACTATTTGTTTATAATACAATTTGTTTTATAACAAAAAAAAACCAAAATTAGACCTAATGCTTTAAGAAAGACTTCCACTAGAAAACATATGCATGATTATATAAAGAATAGTGACCATCCATCTCTTCCCAGATCTTCCATTTTCTAGGTTACTAGAATATTCCCTCCTTAGATATGCCATTTGCTTGCTTTGAATACCCCAATTTTGACTTGGAATGCAATTAATCAAAATTATGTAAATGATGTAAATATGATAGTATAAATTCCTAGTGTGGTGCTCAAGGCCAAGGCCCGATTAGTGAATGTCTAGGCATGTATGGTGTATATATTTTATTTGGACCCTATAGTTGGCTTATCGTTCCAATTTCAAAATGTATATAAATATGATGTTGGAAATTAATAAAATGTAACAAGATGGTTGTGTAAAGAGCACTGGAGGGGCTATGATTCCACCAGAGGGGAAGAGGAAAGGGGGAATATGGGGAAAATAAATCCTATGCTGCCAGGTGTCAACCTTAAAACTCATCCAAAATCCACCATGTGATTTAAATGAGCCAAGTACTTCCTTTTGACTAGTAAACCCAATCATTGAATGCATGTGTGAGGTTGGTGGGAAAATTCAGTTCAAGCAGTTATTGAAGCATGGGGGTTGTGATAGTTTTGTCTGTTTTCAGGAGTCCTTTTCTTATATGATCAGAAGCTATGTGAGTTATAATTTCATAATCATATCATATCCCTTGGAGTCAACACCCTTTTGGATTACTCTCTCATGCATGCTTTTCTACACTACATAGAGTTTCCCACTATTGTTCATGTCCATTACGAGACTGTATTGAACCCATAAATTCAAATTTAGAGACAAAGCTGAATTTGGAAGAGAGATATTGATGGTTGTAGGTGAGATTAGAGGTTGGGAAAGCTAGGGAACCTTACCCTTTGAGTTCTTCTATCTTTGGATGTTTGATAATTCATAATTTATGCTACATGAGGTTGTCTAACAACATACAGTTGATTGGGCTCTTACTGTACACATTAGTAAGAACTGTAAGGGTTGTATTCCTTGAGGGAACCATGGATTAGTGAAGAGGAATTTATTCCTTCTGTTGTGTGGGGTGGTTGGAAGGAGTGCCATGGATGTGATGGTTGAGTGAGATCTCTATAAAGCTCTGTATGAGTTTTTTCTAAGCATAGAGAGTAGAATGGGTTTCAGGATCAGTGAGAGAATCCCTGAGGTGTTTCATTTTCCCTAGTGGTCTCATAGCCCATCTTGGGGGTGTCCTCTAAGAGCAGAAATCATATATGTTGGAAAAAGTTCCTATGGTTAGGTGGAAGCTCTTACATAACCAGTTGCTTAGATATTCTTTGCTAAAGATGAGTATTCTTTTTTTTGTGATGTGCAATGATTTTATTTATATGCCTATAATGATTTTGCTTGAAATTGCAAGTTGTGTGTGTGTTTGTAAATTTAGTTATTCCACTGTGTGTTTTATTCCTACATCTACACATGCATTTTCGTAATCCATAAATTTGTAATTTTGATAAATGATGAAATTTGGAGAGCCTGAATCAATTAACACCCCCTTAATCTATATACACTAACATTTCATAATCAGGGAGGCATAACAGGGAAAGAATCAGGGGGATCAAACCTCCTTCTAGTGGGTGATGGAGAACTATTAGGGTGCAACGACATCCTTTTTGTGGGTGCAAATAAAGTTCAAAGGATCACGATCTTCTTCTAGTGGGTGCTAGAGAAAAAAAGGAAGTTGTCACTTCCACACCTGAAGAGCGCATTTATTCCATATATTGGAGCTTGAATACACAACTCACAATTTTGACAAGACTGAATATGTTCAGGTCGGTGCCTAGAGGTCGTAAGTTGAAGCTTACACAAATAGAAGTTATTACAGGTTGGTGCCAATAGACTGCAAGTTGTACTTGAGATCAAGTGAACATTTGAATGAGTGGGTGCTCATGGTTGGAGACTGTAATCTCCCATTGATGTAAATTTTCATATACATATATATGGATATACATTTGTTCTCATATATTTATGAGGTGTTCTATTTATTGGTATGATTATTTTAAATATGAAAATCTACATATTTTGAACATATATGCGCTATTACTGATTCACGCCCCCCCTCTCTTAGTAATAACTTAATACCAACAAAGGATATGTATATTTTCACCTTGTTGAGCTCTCTTTTTCTTGTCAAATCACAAGTGGGCCTTATTTTCCTTCATTCTCCTCAAGATTGAAATTAGGACCAAACTCTTGATCATGCATCTTTCTCCTTTACTTTCCACCTCTCCATCTCAATCCCAAAATTAAGCTTGATCAAGCCCTCTTTGCCTTTACTTCCTTCCTAATTTCAAAATCAGGCATATTCTAATGAGGCCTTGTTTTTATTTACTTCATTCTAGTGTTCAAAATTTAGGCACAATCTCCTTAACGATCCCTCTTTTACTTTACTTCCTTCCCAATTTTGAAATCAAGCCATCTTTCCCCCATTTGGAATGACTCCCCTTTGTTAGCTCATTTTGAATGTACCTTTCCCTTTTGAACTACCACTTGTTATATCAATCATTAGAAAATGTAGAGATAAAGGAACGAATCAATCGTCATTTTGTAATTGCATCCCCCCCTCTTTCAAGCATTGAAAAAGGTATAGATGAATGCACAACTTGATCTCAATATTGAATTTGAGGGACCAATTTAAATCATTCAAAATAGTAGAGATAAAGGCATATTTAAAAGTACAAATCAACCCCTATTTTGCAATTAGGCCCCCCTTTCAAGTACTCGATAAGGCAATTCTGATGATAAAGATAAAGACACAAATTGGCCCCAAATTTTCATTTTCTCCCCACTATCAAGCATTTGAAAACCACATCTAAAGGTAGAGATAAAGGTTCCATGTAATTTGAAGAATCATATGACCCTATTTGTCGTAAGAAATATTGAATGAAGAGAAAACACTTGGCAAGGTAATAGACCAATAATTAAGGAATCTACACTTGGGAATCAATAATAGTTAGTTTAGAATTAAAAACTAAAAAAAATGTTACTACCAATACTTAGAGGATTAATCCATTATATTTTATATGATTAAATGATAAGTTGAAAAATAGATCTCAAAAGGTTATAAAAGGGGAGCTCCAATAGTGAAAAAAAGATTGTGGTTTATAATATCATAAGGCTACACAAATTTACACAAATTTTGGTAAATTGGGGTCTACAACACTATTTATCATGACATTCTTTCTCTACATATGTGCTAAAAATAGATGGATATAAAATACATTTTCAAGGAAAGGACCTTTTCATAAATAGGCCTAAGAGAGAAATTTTCACATATCAAGGATCCTTTCATCCACTTAATAATCACTTGGGAGTCCCTAAAGACTTGAAACCTTTGACCTCCTTTCTCCATAGCCAACATTATTCCATGCTTCAAAGCCATAAGTTCTACAAAGTTATTTTTCCCTCTTCCTATCCCTACTGCGTACTTTATCCAATTGGGGTTTTATATATGTACTAGCTCCCTTGTTCCACATAGAGATGAATCTCCTTGTATTGCTCCATTAAAATATATATGTGATCCTTTTCTATCTTTTTCCTCCTTGAATTTAGTATCAAAACATATTAATTCATTGTAAGGATTTTGGAATCAATGGCGTGTTTGATACCTATTTAAGCATTGATGCATTTAAATTTTTCTTTTGCATCAATGCACAATAGTAGATAATTCATGCCAGTGTAGAGTAGTAGATAATTTGCACTGATTCTTTTGTATGCTTTTTATAATAGCTTAAACACATCAATGCATTTCATGTATAAAAATTCACTGGGGATTTCAATATATACAAATTGCATCAATGTGCACTAAATATGTGGGTACTGGTGTGATTTATTGTTTTAAACACATTGGGAAAATAACCTTTATTGTGGCCTCCAATTTCCCAAAACTTTTAGTTATATTGAACATCCACTAAATCCTCCACTAAAACCCCCACCATAAAAAAAAACAAATCTTTTAAAATAAGATTTAAAAAAAAATCCCCTATAACACCAAAAACCTCTACTAAAGAATTAGCTATGTGGTGTTTTCCTTGTATATCAATCATCTTCTATTAATAAAATATGCAAGTATTTAAACCTAACTATTTTTTGTTAAGTAGTGCACATTATATAGAAATACACACAAGTGAATTTAAGTCCATATGGAGCACCATGTAAAATGATCTGGAACTATAAAAAAAATATCACACTTACAAGTTTTCATGCCCAATGGTGTCCTCTACAATAATAAATGCATTGGTTTCCTCTAGAAAACCCATAATCAATTTTAAAAAGGACTTACATGGACAAGCGATGCATTATATAACAAGAGCCACGACGTGGCAATGTCCTCGACAACAACTGTTGCTTTTGTAGGAAAGTAAATTTGCAATTGCATGCTTGTACCTATTGTCTTTAAGTTGGAATATGAGAAAATTTGTCCTTTCTTCTTAAATGCTACAACTTTCTTCTTAGAAAGAAGTATATTTTTTCATATGTCAGTTGGCCCAATTTTGATCATGATTCCACATTTGAGTTGTTAGAAAGTAGTCTATAGAGGAAAATTTTCTCCACTTGTAAAGACAATAATTTTTACTAAAAATCATAGGCTGATAGCTAAGGGAATAATCTAAGGTGTTAAAAATTGGCCATGCTTTGGAAGTGAGTTGCTTCAGAGGTAATTTTAGAATTGTTTAGCCTTGGAACCTTGTTGGTGAATCATCAATAAAATTGTGGAGGACAATCATTTTATTTATCTTGGATGACAATTTTCTTGTTTGAATTGAAGATTCTGAATTTGGAACTCCTTCTAGGGAAAGTTTAGTCTTGTTAGTTAAAATCCTCCCCACTAGGGGCATAGAGAGATAGGTAGAGATGCATGATTCATGACTATCATAATGGAAGAGTTTCACCCTGGTAGTGATCAGAAATCATTTGATCATTTGATACAACATCTCCGTTTATATACATTTGATACAAAATCATCGTTGATCAACAGGTAATGCCAAGTGTTCGTCGTTCATCTATAGGGTCCTAATGAAGTGGTGTTTGTTGTTGATATACAGATATCCTCAATTCTCATACCATTGGACATTGTTCATAGTGTTACAGTATTTTAGTTTTATTTTATTAAAATACAATTATATGTTTTAAAAATGAGATATATGTTCTTCTCAATAGTACCAAGGTACACTTTTATTAATTTCTTTCTATTCTTTTTTCTTAAAGATCTTCTTAACTTCCTTTAAAAAAATTATTTTCTAGTTTTCTGATGATAGGTTTCCTAAAATGGGTTTCAGTACCTCTCAAATCAAATATTGTTGAAATTTTGCTCTATTTATTTATTTATATTTGGTTATTTATTTATTTTTTTTAATTTAAAACCTCATAATATTGGGTTTTTTTAAAACCTTCAGAATATTTTTGCGAGTTCCTTAAAGTCATATAAAGACATTCAAAAATATCTCCCTAGTTTTATTTATTTGTTTATATTTGTATTTGTGTTACTAAAAAAATGTATTTGTGTATAAAAATATATACTTTTTCTTTGAAAAATATCAAAAATCTTTTTACATTTTTGTATATTTCCACACACACACACACATATATATATTATAATTTTTTTCTTGTAATTTAATTATAAATTTGGTTTAATCTTATAAAAAAGATAAAACATAACGCTTAATGCAAAACTATGCAACTTGTAATATAAGGGTTTAGTCATGGGAAACATTTGAATTTAACAGTAGTTACATGGAGAATTATAACATAATCTTGAGCTGATTTGTAGTTTTCTCATCAATTTTGTGTAGTTACATCAATTCACTTTGAATGTGGGTTTATTATCATTCACTTTCAACACATTTATAGGTTTGAAGTAGATATGTTAAAGAAATTTTCCATGAGTTTGCTACTGAGCAATCTTATTATGCTGACTCTCCTAATATTTGTTGCCATTATCCTAACTCTCTATTCGCAGGGTTACACTCACGCTTCTATAACCGGTCTAGTTGTTGGTTCCATTATAAAAATGTGATTTCAAAGAATCCCTCCATTGTAAAGCGGTGCTGCAAGATAGGGTTCACACTGCAAAACAAAACAAAAAAATAGTCATGCACTTGTACAAACTGCAACCTAAATAAAAGCATTGAGAAAACTCAGAAAATTTATTTCAATACCTGGTTATGAGACTGGCTTCAGCGACCTCCTGGAAATGACCACAGGCTATGAGTTTTCTCAGAAAATTTATTTCAATACCTGTGTATTGGAAATAATGATTTGTAATATTTCTCTCATATAAGCCAACTGGTTATATAAGCAGACATCTCCTGGTTATGAGATTGGATTTCAGCGACCTCCTAGGAATGAGCACGGGCTATGAGTGGCAATTGCTTAGGTAAGGAGGAGCCTAAGGTAGACTTAGGTGAAGTAAATTCAAGTGAGACTGTGCTTATCAAGAATGAAAGGAATAAAGGAGTTATGGAAACCATCCTCCCATGAAGGGAGCTCTCTATTGCTTCAAGCAGGGGGAAGAATGGGCCAAAAGGAAATTCAAGCTTTTAAAATAAAAGCATTGAGAAAACTCAAAAAATTTATTTCAATACCTGTGTATAGGATACTCTGTAATTTCAGAAGCATACGTCAGACCCATATGGGAAATATCTGACCGAAACTATAGTTCGAATCTAAAGGACTAAAACTCACTCTCAATGCCCTACGCAAAAACAATGGGAAATCTAGGTATCTTTACCATGTTGGACATTTTAATACAATACATTAGAGAAAATAGCTCAAGTCAAAAGGAAAATCGTATGTAGCCATGTCTAATGCATCTAAGAGAGAAAGGATTTTACCATTTGGAGGGTGTGAATGTGCCTGAGCATAATTAACCATTTCCATGGCCATAGCATCAGCTGAATTGTTGTTGTTGCCGTAAAACCTCCTTCTCAACACAATTGGGAGTGGGACTTAGACTGGGTTATGCTCATGTTTGATCATCCCTATCTTAACTCATGAGTTCCATCATGGCCCTATTTGAAGTTTGCTACAAAATGCAGCAACCTTGGTTGAATTTTCTTTATTACTCTAAAAAAAAATTGCATGGTAAGCTGAGCATCCAAATTGAGAGGCAAGCAATTGGGCCACGCTGAGCATCCAAACTAAGCGGAAATTAGTTGGGCCACATTGAGCATTAGAATTAAATATGCACCAAGAGGATTATGAGCTTTTGGTTTTAAAACAACCGTCCATCAGACGGTTCATAATCCAACCACACATTCCAACTATTCATAATCCCACCACAACAACATTAATGTGTTATTACCCAATGTTTATTGAACCGAGTGTTTATGTGTTGTTTCTGAGTGTTTATTAAACATAGAGTACCACGTAACCTGAACATGCATACATTGAGTTCCACACACCCTTGGTTAACTACCACCTGGTTGAAACTTCCCATGTCCAGGAATGAGATTTTCAATGCAATGTAGCTGGCAGTCTAGAAAGCTCGGGGAGAGAATAGGCATAAAATATATTTATTTTGGCTCATTGGTTCCACCTTTTTCTTTTCCTTCTGAATCTCCCACAAACATCCCTTCATGCTCCCACGACTTTTCCCCTTCTTTTCTCATTTATTCAACACAAGCTAAGTAAGAGGGTCTTTTATGTTAAAGGAAGGATTCATGGGAATTTTGTTTTTATAATAGAAAACACTTTACTAAAGGCCTGGCCAATGCTGCAGTTAATGTAAGATTTACCCAATTCACAGTGAATTCAATGTAATTTGAAATAAATCCAATTCATAGTGAATTCAATGTAATCTTTCAAACATGAAAAAACTTGGTGTAAAGTCCAGGATTCCCAAGATATACCAAAGGGCATTTGGATTTGGATCTGAGCAAATAAACTATTCTGGCTATAAAAGTTGAGTTGGATTAGACGGTACTATCTCTTCAACAGCTGGATAAAGGACACATAAAGGACACTGAAAGCATAATCACAAATATGTAAATCAAGAGTCTCCAGATCTGAAGGAAGTCACGATGTGACCAAGTTACTACATACCAGTACTGGGAGCACCAATATTAGAATCAACATGCCCCCACATGTGAGACACACTAGTCAGAGATCGGGAGTCTTCTTGTTGCCTCCCAACTCAAGCTACTCCATAAGGTGATCCAACCGGACTGGACCCCAACAAAATTAATGCATTTTAAACCAACACGAGAAGAAACCAGGTTCTCTATTCATTTTAGATATACCAAAATTCTTTTCGGTGTTTCATTTCCCCAGCTTTGGGGGTATGCTAGTAATTATTAATTCTTGAATCACATCGAGGTAGATACTATGAGGTTAGGCTGAGAGGAGACTAAGAAGCCTTATATCCTATGATTCATTAATAAGACAACTAAACTAAAACTAAAACAAAAAATTTCAAAACCTCTGGCAGCCAAGCCTCCCTTTCCAATTCGTATTAATGCTCGAAAAGAAAGGATGTTTATGTGAAAATTGAAATCCGATCCAAGATTGAATCCAGGTTAAGGAAACTTGAAGGGAGAAGAAGAGTCTAAGCTTACGGTTTTGAAAGAATGACAATAGAAAGGAAAACAAAAATTGTAAAAAAAAAACAATGGCTAACGCCTCACTGAAACTGAATGTTCAACGATTTAGGCATATAAACTTGAATCTGTATACAACAAAAGAGAAGCCTCTACAAAAACTATAGAGCTTGTAACTAGATCCAAAAGGAAAACCAGAGGTTGGACTATATTTTTTCTATCATTTGTATTTTCCAATGACTTTGCATTTCCCGTCACATCCACTCATCTACCAAGCACCAATTTTTTTTTGAGAATGATTGACCTTCGTAGAGCAAATGAAATGCTTCAACAAATCCCAATGTCTTTAAATACGTGGCAAAGCCCAGTTCGGAGACCGTCGAAGGTAAGGAACATGTGTTGGGTGACATAAAAGAAGAATCTCAGATTGTGGATATACGAAAGCATCTAAGAACCAAGAATACGTCATAGAAACTCTAAAAATACGGAACCGGCCATAGAAACAACACAACTTCATTATTTTCCTCAGAATTGCAGTAAACAAGAACCCAATTTCCCATTATTCTTCTCTATTTCGTGCATCCACTTAAAATTTCACTAGACGATGCAAGGCCAAACTGGATGCCTGGCGGCTTCTTCCATCGTGGCAGTAAACGAAGTCACTGACTTCTTCACTCGTTGGCCTTCCTTTACTCTTCTTAGTCTGTAGTTAAAGAGCAAGCAAGAAACTGGTATTCCTCATCCTTCTAATTCTGTAGTTGAAAATCAAGCAACCAAACAATGAAGCCAATGGAACAGAAAAAGAAAATGAATATTGTGCACGACAAATAGGAGAGCTGGTTATAATAATTACTTCATCCTCGTGCCACTACCTGGTATACGGACTTTGGCCATTGCTTTTCAATGGCCATGTGGCAGTTGACATGCGCCTGATTTGAAGTGTGTCATGGGCGGCGTTGTTCTGGAAAGGAATTCTCAAATAAATGAAAACCATTTTCCAATATATGTCAGTGGCACTGCTTATGTTATCACGCCGCCGGGTCTTGGGGCACAAAGTCCCAGGCCTACGTCACCTGCAAAAGACCAATAAAACCTAAGTTAAATCAATATTTGAATAATTCAAAAAATAAAATTTAATCAAACTATAGTAAAAACATTTGAAAAATAAAAAATTTAAATATGGTTCTCGAATTAATCCATCTAACTAATTCATATATATTCCCTGTCAGGAACATAATAATAGTAATACAGTCAGAGCATATTTATTATACAATGTTCATTGCTAAAATATTTTTTTTGTTGGTAGCCAAGCTATGTGCTATACAATAATAAATTCACCGATATGCATTTACTATATAATGCACATTGCAAAACCCGAGGATGTTTAAAAAAATTACCAGGTTAAGGTTTTGGGGTTCAAGGCAATGAGTGGCCCTAATCCATTAAAATATTTTTCACATCAAATAATTAATGAGGCCAACAAATACCCAAAGCCTCCAAAAAAATAAATGTAAGTGTGAAAGGGTAAAGAAATTAAACCCATGTTTCTAGAGTTTGTAGCAACATAAAGTAAAGGGAAAACAACAACCAAGTTAGGGTATGCAACATTGAGGGTGAACCTGAAACCCTTCTATTTTATTGACATGCATTTTAAATATAAATAAGAAAGAATTGAGAATATTTTAGTTGTCGATTGAGGGAAAAGTTTTTTAGATGAAGAGAATGAAGTTACATACCTTAAATTTCTCCTTTGCTTATTTGTATGCAACCCATAGTGACACCTTGCAAATTATACTCTTCAAAAGGATTTGCTCGTTTTAATATCTTACTTGGAAAAACTCTCTTGAACAAGTATACTTTTGGCATAACAATTGATTAGGGATTAGGGTTTTATTTAACCCACTTTTATAAAATGAAAATCCCACTCTTTTTTATTTCATTTTTCAACACCTTGATGAAAAAACATAGTCTATTTTTCAAAGAAATTTTTTTTAGGCTTGTGGTGCTCTTGTAATATTTAAGTGATGCACTCTATACCTTAAAGACATCGTATCGAATAGTTTTCAAGAAAAACTAAAGCACAAATATTTACAATTAGTACTTTGTGGAGGTTTTAGTGTAAGTATAGTTTTGGGTGCACAAGAAAATCCAATGTATTAGTGCATCTAGTAGAATGGATGCATCGATGTACCGATGGAAACTTAATGTGCCATCTACTTAAAAAAGGATTTCAAGGGTTTGTTTGAAGTTAGAATGTTACATGCTTCTCAAAGTTTCTTTTAATAATGCAAACATGCATTGATTCTAGTTTTGGATCCAAATACAATGGAAAAACAAGTGATGATGTCAAACGACCAACTCTTTAGATTCCTTATTTCATATCATTCCAAGGTCAACAATTTATTCCTTTTCATTTGTATTAAGTCCATATTTTATTTATATTTTTATTATAAGAATGAATTTACACTACCGTGCATGTGTATTCAAATAAATGTGCATTCAATTTTGCAAGATCTTAATTTGGGCTTGAGTTTGAATGCACGTGATGTTCCACTAATACAAAAACACCACAAGATCTTATCCAAAGCAAGGTATTGTAGGTATATGGTAGACAAAAATGAAGAGACACTTTATCTTGCTAATTATAACACTCCATATTCAAGTAGCCATCCTAGGCCAATGGTACTTCACCATGAAGTAGATCTCTTTTATGATATCTATTACACTAAAATCTTGTCGTCACCATGATAATAAGATGTGCACCCTTGAACTTGACTAAATACTTGGAGTATTTGTGTCAAATGGTTTGGAAATAGGTTCTTCCTTTTAAGTTTCCAATTCTAGCAACCCCAACGCACTCTGCCTCTTTACAATAGGAATCATACTTGGCCGACACACGTTGTATATTGACAACAGGTGTTAGTGACACTTCCTGCCTTTGTACAGAAAGCGTCACCTCTCCCTAATGTCATTTTCTCATTCACAAAGTGTGTTAGCACTATTTAAAAGGAAAAAGGAGAAGGATCAAGAGCCTTCTAGAAGAAAGTCCTCGTAAAGGCTTATGCCAATAGATCAACACAAGTGGCAATCGAACCCCTAACCTCTTGGGATGATCCATTAACCTTCTCCAAGGAATCCTCAACTCCCTTCATCCCCTTTAACCTATAAATATAAGCTCACCCTCATGGTTGGATGGAGGAACATAAAATATCCATATGCTGCTGAAATATTCCTAGAACTAAGAGGCAAGGTTGAGGTGTTGAGGCAAAGGGATAGTACAACACCAAGGCACCATGGTTGTAATTTCTCCCTCTTTGTTGTTAATATAGTAATGACTTTATTTTTCCATAAATGATGTTTAATTTCATTTGTGGCATCTCTCCTTGGTTATTTACTTAGGTCTATCAAATTATCTTGTAGTTTCTATTTGTTTCTTGTTCTCCTTGAATCTCTTGTAGATTATTTCCTTCTCAACAAGAGGGACAACAAAAGCTTGGATATGACAATAATTTTCTTCTGAAAAGAGGTATAGATTCTATTGATTATCAAGTAATTTGGTTGATCTAGGAAAGAGTTTTCATTTATGTCAAGTTTTGTTCTATATCCAAACCTATTATATTAGAGAGATTTGTCTTTGTCTGCATTGACTAAGTGTTTTGAAACAAAATTGGCAATCATTTTAGGGAAAATCCATAGACTTTGCGTTGTTTTAAGTATAATTTTTAGTTTTCCTTTTGTTATCTCAAGAGTGTTTTGTTTCTCAAGGTCACTCAATGATCCAAGGAATTTTCAGCTCGTTCACTGTTAGTTGAATTTTCGGGTAAATCTTGTCTTTTCAATTGTTTTTTGTGTTGTATGCACCTATCACTTTTTTTTCCAATGGTTCTCTAATGAACTTTGTTTATAGTTATAGAGCTTCAATGACGCTCTTTATAAAGATAAAAAAATGCGTCACCAATGTTGTTTCCCAGTGTACAAAAAGCATCAGCAAGGACAAAATGCACTGGTGCAAATAGACAAATTACATCACTGTAATTGTTCATTGACCTTTCACTCATTTTTTTTTATTTGACTATTAAATATTTCTTTTGGGTAGATGCTCTGTATTTTGTAGTTTGTATGCTAGATAGGATTAGATCTTACTTGATCTTTTAATTGAGTTTAAAGGATTAGATTTTTGCAAAGTTTCATGAATTGGATGTTTTGGGTATGAGTACTTTGTCTTAGGTTCATATTTTGTTTCTATATATCTCTTTTTATTATTAGTATTTACAGAAAAGAACTTTTTTTTTGTTTCTATATAGACTTGTAGGAAAAACTTTTTGTTTGTTTCCTTTCATTTTCAATATTTGTTTTAAAAAATAAAAAGAAAAAAAGAAAATGGGCTTTAATTCATTGAGCCTCAATTTGTATTTGATTTTCATATTAAAAACAAAAAACGCAAAAAAAATTCCTTTGATCCTTTTACATGATTAAAACTTGTAAATTTGGAAACATTAGTTAGTTTCTTCTTTTTATCCTATTAGAGATCTGTTTTTAGTGGTGTAAAGAGCTTGTTTGTTTGTATTTTGAAGGAAGGATTTAGTTTGATTTGGTTTTAGGATGAATGTTTGATTGTGTATTTTACGAAAAGAATCTCTTACTCTCTTCTTAAATAGGGCATGTATTGAAAGAAAAAGCAAAGAATTGGACTGCACAACTACATGGTTTATGAGTCGAGTCTTTACAACATATTGTCCACTTAACCATAAAAAAGACAAATCAAGCACTAGTTAGGATAAAAAAATTAGCAAGATTGTGTGTTAGGTTAGAGACTTGTTTTGACGTCTTAAAATGTAGGAGTTGTTATTTTCTTGCACTGCATCCCAGGGACTATGCAGTTCTTCCATGTACCGGCCAATATATCAAATGACCTTTCACGTACTTTTATGGTATATAGATAGGTTATTTCACATACTTAACGATATATAGGAAGGCCCCTTTCAAACGATTGTGCATTCGATAACACCACTACAAATTTGAGATCCCACATACCTTGCATGTACCAGGAGACACCATTATTGTAGACATTGGACCATTGAGTCCAATCGGTTATTCCCCTATTGAGAGGCATGGAGTAGTCAGAGAGGTAGCAATTCAAAACTTAGAGGTAGAGGAAGAACTTCAAAAAATCAAGGAGAAACTTTAGCATCTGACTGTGGACATTCCAGACATATCCATAGATGGCCTGCCTCAACATTACCAACACTGTATAGCTGAAGTTTCTGGTCATTTTGATCGACTACTTCATTAAGTATCCCGATACATTATGTGTTATCATGAGCACCAGTAGTAGTAGTAGTGTCTTCCTATAGTATTGTACTGAAATACTTGAGCTTCATATTTTTGTTGGCTTAGTATACTAAAAGCTACGAACTTCATATTTTCACCTCGGTACTCTTTTTGCAAAACATTATCTATGCTTAGTATTAAAGTGACTCTTTAAAAAATTATGATGGGGTGTTTATACATGGACTCCTATTGAATACTACTTATTTGTATGTATTATTTACACATTTCTTTGTTTTAAATAGACATCTAGGAATGATTTACATACCAAATTAAAATGTAATTGGCTAATGAATCAACAATTGCATTCATTTTCCTTGGAATATATTGGTATCAAATAAACTCGAATGACCTTTCAAGGAACCAAACCCTTTGGAAAAGATGAAGAAGTAAGGGATTCCAAATAATGTAGATGTGATTTAACTAGGAAACCACTAGTTTCGAGTCTAAATAAACCACAACCTGACTCACATCATTAGATAAAGCATCAATCAATAATCCAATCACTGCATGATATTTAATGATATTGTTGGTCACGGGACCTAGACAACTTCCTCCTGAGTTTACCAAATTATCGGCAAGGGAATAAAGTACCCATGACGCTAATGCAAGATTCAATGTATGTCGACTTTCACCATCCAAGAATTCGTGACTAGGATGAAATCCTAAACACAAAAGAACAAAAAATTCAAACCACTCCAAAACACACTCTATGAACAAAATGTATAGGGTACACATGCAAAATTTCATAAGCATAGTACCTTTTAAGGTAGATCCCATTTCGAGGCTCACCCAAAGGTATCCCATTATAATCAATCAATTCATAAGATCATTTTTTTCAAAACACAAATAACAATGTAATGGTCGTGCCACATAGACTTGAGTTTTCCACCTCCTAACTTATCATGTCTTTTTTTCGTAAGTTACAACCAAATCACCTTCATTAAAGACACAAGGTTAAATGTATCTATCATATTCAGCCTTGGTTCTCCTTTTATGTACCTCATTGGTGAGAGTTGCATCATGACGATTTTCATTAATCATAGTCAAATATAATAAGCATTCGTCCTCTACGGTAGTGTTAGGTAGAAGTTCGACGTCGATTTTTAGTGAGGTGATCTCACATTAGATAAACAAGGTTGCTTGCAGTCCATAAACTAGTTGAAATGGTGTGAAACCTCTTGATGTTTTTACTGTGGTTTGATAAAACCATAATGCTGAAAATAGATTTAGGTTCTAGCTAGATTTAGCTTGTCCTACCATTCGTTGAAGCATAGTTTTCAAAATTTTGTCAATTTCCTCAACCTGGCCATTGGCCTAAGGGTAGTAGGGTGTTGTGTTATCATGACGAAAACTTAGTTTACCACTTAACTCTGACATCATCTGGTTCCTAAAATTAGAACCATGATCTGTAATGATGGATTGAGGAACCCCAATCCTAGCAATGATTTGGTTAAACAAAAATAGGGCAGCAATTTTTCCATCCTCGGCATATGTAGGCATATCCTCATCCCATTTAGTAAAATTATCGATAGCGATGATGATATAACCATTCCCACTAGATTAAGTAGGATTACAATGCATAAAATTGATACCCCATTTAGTAATAGAACTGACGACAATGATGGGATGCAACAGAGCAAGGTGGGTGCGCTTCTTCAATTGAAAAAGTTGATAGAGTGGGCATTTTTTTATGGTTTCAATACAATCTTTAAAAATGGAGGGACAAAAACACCCAGCGCATAAAATTTTCTAAGTTGTAGTTATCCTAGAAATATGACCACCACATGCTCCAGAGTGGCAGTCATTTAACACATGTTAAACTTCTTCATGAGTTAAAAAACTCCACAATACATAATAAATGCCACAACGATACAAAGTATCATTAATGATAAGATAATATTTGGCATGATGGTGTATATAGTGAAGATCATCACAAGATAATACAGGATGAAAACGTTTTTTCTGGAGATACAAAATTATTTCCTCATACCAAAGGTTAGACGTACTAATGAGGAACAAAGACTCGTCTAGAAGTGAATCAATGGGCTACAATTCCTTAGTAGTACAGGGAAGATCACACATTAGCTCAACAAAAACGAAATATTTCTTTGAACTCGCTTTAGAAAACTCTAGGTCAAATTCCCACAAGATGACAATCCAACGGGAATACCCCCTCGGTACTTGACGAGTTAAAATGTAGTACATGGGATTGAAATCTACAAGAACAATTGTTGTGCTGAGAAAAATGTAGTGATGAAATATTTGGGCTGTGATGACCCTAGCCAAATCTAAATTCTCTACATGTGAATATCAAATTTTAGAATCAAGAAGACTCTTACTTAATTAACAAATCACATTCACTTGGTCGTTGTTGTCTTCTTATACTAATACCATTCCAACAGTCGTAGAGGATGTTAGTGTTTGAGAAAATATGAAGAAACTTGAACTTTAAAACTTTAACCCACAATTGTAGTGCAGATAGATCTCATCAATAATCCAAAGACATAAATAAATAAAACCATAGAACACAATATATAACTGAGGAAAACTCTCCACTGATTCACAGGATAAATAACCCAGCAAACAATCTTAGAGTATGATTGATAATCGACAGAGAATGATTACAACACATTAGTAGATTGTTTTTTTTTAGAGCACAAGAAAGTAGAGATCAAATGGAACATTGTGATGATATTTCCAAGTGCATGGCACTTTAATAACAAGTAAAATTAGGTCATACAAGGAAGGAAGTGATATTTGCATGATCCAGTAACTTGTTAACGCTAAGAACACTATGTTAGCTTCAACCACCCCCACTAATTCAGTGAGTTTAACTCCCTCTAACTGGGTTGTTAACTGGATGAACTAAACTGAACTGAATGGAATTGAACATAGCTGAATCTAACTGAACATAACTGAATGTAACTAAACAAAATTGAATATAATTGAACATAACTTAATGTAATTGAACATAATTGAATGTAACTAAACAGAACTGAATAGAACTGAATGTGACTAGTGCTTCTCCATCAATTCCATATTCAACAACCACTTGCATAAATTAAGGATTTGATTCCTTAATTAACTGAACTTTGTTTATCATAATTAAGACTCAACTAATGTCTTATCAATTCGAGTTCACTTGGTGGCATACATGGGCAATTCGAATTCTCTCTCTATCTTTGTGCTCATATTAATTTTCTCTGCATGGTCCATATGTGTTTTCAATAATTCTATATCATATCACACTCATAAGAATTGTTCTGAAACTATGATCCTATGTATTACCCAAGGTCATATAGTCACATGCTAAAGTAAATCACTCTAGGAGTATCTAGTCCCTAAAGGATACTTGTAGCACCTATTGACCATGACTAGCCATATATCACATAGTATATCCTCGAGACTTAATACAACATAATTCATGTAAACTTAATACACCATAAGTTCAAGACTTGATACAACACAAGTCTCATACTTTAACATAAGGTCATGATCTTAACCATAAGATCCTAGTGCAAACATCTCTCCTGAATAGGACTTGATCAAGGTCCTAGCTTGATACAACAAAAGCTATTTAACTTAACAGAATAAGTTGGTGAAATTAATAAAACATAAGTTCCAAACTTGGCACAACAAGTCTCATGGAGAGGATCTGAACTTAATACAACATAATTTCCAAACTTGACACAACAAGTCCCATGGAGGATGACTCCCGATGCTGTACATCTAACGGAGGATGCATCAATGTAAAGAAAACAGTTCTTATAATAATTAGCAAGCTGCAACATAGGTGCATGCGTAGTATCATATTTGATATTATCGAAAGCATCTTGCGCAAGGTCATCCCAAACAAAAGGAATTCATTTTTTAAGTAACTGCATGAAACCATATGTTTTATGTGCATAGTTACATATAAATCGATGCAAGAAGTTTGCTTTCCCCTGCAAAATTTTAAGTTCAGTTATGTTCGTTGCTGGTTGTAGGACCAATAAAGCCTTTATTTTTAATGGATCAATTCAAATTATATCCTTAGATACAACGAATTAAAGCAGTTATCCAGTTTCAACACAAAAACACATTTTTGTGGATCCAAATGAATATTATATTGGCAACATCTAAGAAAAATAGCTCTCAGATGCTCAACATGGTCTTCTCAAACTTGCGAATGAGCAGGTAAATCGTCAAGATACGATTCCACTTTATGTTTAATATCATGGAAAGCAAAAGACATGGAGCGCTAAAATGTAGATCCAATATTTTTTAGGTGAAAAGGTAATTTTCGGTAAGCAAAATTTCCCCATGGGAATATAAAATCAATTTTATATTGATTAGAAGGGAGTGTATCGATATGATTATAGCTAGAAAATCCATCCATAATGAAAATATGACACTCCCAACAGAATTGTCGATGATTTGATCGATATATGGAGTGGGATCATTGTCTTTTAGACAAGTTGGATTGAGGTCCCAAAAATCAATACAAACCCTAATTGTCCCTTGGTTTTTAGCAATAAGAACAATATTAGAAACCCATTATGTCAAAGATACGGGATAAATGAACCCATATTTAATATTTTTTTCAACCTCCACCTTAATGACTACAACTTTCCTTGGATGTATTTAATGAAGTCTTTGTCAAACTGGATTGGTGTCAATGTATGTTTTAATTTCATGAACAACGATCGAAGGATAAATCCTTGGCATTTATTCATAACTCCATGCGAAAACATCACAAAATCCTTGAATAGGGTTGTATAAGTTTCTATTTCCGAAGGAGAACAATTTTGTCCCAAATGTACGTTCTCAATGATACCGAGTTTCACTAATATGTCAACTAGAGTAGTTTTTGTAATATTAATCAGAATTCCTATAGTCATGCAACACCCTATGTGAGTATAGGCAATTGAGGGTAAATGAAAATATCACATGAAACAAAAGACTCAAAATCAGTTTCTAACAATTGGGAGTTCAGAAGGAAAGAAGATTGATGATGCACATCTTTCCATGGTAAATAATCTAAGGACATAACATCCATTATAGATTCGTCAAACATAAAGGTTTGTAAAATATAGTCCAAAGACGATTGAGGATAATCCAACCAATATGGTAGGTGATAAGGGTTCGATGCTACTAGAAGATGATCATCAGGGATGTAGTAATCAAACATTGATTGGATTGCATGATAAATAGATTCATATGGACTTAAGGACATTGAATCATCATTTGATTTTCCTTTTAATGGATTGTATTTGTTCGTAGAGATCATATTAATAGAAACAAATTACAAAGGAGGAGTGAGAACTGTTAACGAAAAGACTCCCATAAGTGAAGAGTCTTTGAGAAGTCCTACTCCTATGTTCTGATACTACGAGATAGAAGATCCTAAGAGTCCAACATTATTTGCATAGTTTGAATTGATATCGGGAGAAAAACAATTGAGTTGGTCGATGGTACCAATCTTTCCTTGGTGTGGAAACTAGACTAAATGAAAATTGGAAGATGCAACAATGTGTATAGCATAGAAGCAGTTCCTTCCAAATAAAATATTATAATCTAATGGGGCATCAAGAAATCCAATTTGAATGGATACATACTTGCCTCCCAAATATACGAACAAAGATGATAACAATCCATAAGGTTGGAATCCGCAACCATAAAAAACTTTCAAAGTAGCAAGGGAACAGTTGAACTTGGGAGAACCAATGGCTCTCGGACAAGATAGAGACATGACTAAAGTAGAGGCTCCTTCGTCCAAAACTGTTCGATGGATATTTTTCCAACTTAATTGAGTAGTTATTTGAAAAGGGATTTGGTGAGAAATCCTTAACTTATAATATTCCATATTAAAAGTAATGACATTAGAAGTCTTCAGGTCTATGGCTCCAAGTATTGACAACAAGTTTTTCCATTGCATCAGACAAGTTTGGATTACTTCAATAGTAGACATCGCACAAGGTGCTTGAGTTAAATCTTCAAAAAATTTGTAATATTGAGCAACACACGTGCTATGATTGAAAATTGACTTTTGAATAATACTCTTTGGTGGACGTAACACTGTGTCAGAAATTGGTTTTTTGATTTGAAGACCACTCGTAGGAGGTGGAGTCGAGGAGGAATATTTTTCTGTAGAAATGGTCTCACCCTTTTTCTCTGTTGGTAAATCATAACTCTGTAACTGATTTTTCACATGAATCATTTCACTAGACATCATTTTATCCTATTTAGTAGAAGAATAAGGTCCATGCAAGGATTCATGATCAATCAATTGTTGTTGTGTAGGGAAAGGATTAGTTAGCATTGTCGGGGTGGATGTGTTCTTAATAATTTTATTAATCTCTTCACGATAAGAAAATTACTTTGTAAAGTAATCACCTCCACATATAAGGAAAGGGAGGCTTAGAATCTCTCTTGGGTTTTGATTCAACATTAGTAGTCTATGTTTTGGTATCTTACTGTTGATTCATGGTTTTTTTGGAATTTCCTTTACCTTTTTCTTAGTTCCATATGGTTATGAGGATTGCAGTGCATTGAATTCAATCAAAACAACAAGAATGAAAGTAGTCTTGGGATTTGAAATAGTCTGATTGAATTGTGAAGTTAAAGGAATTTGCTTTTATGTCAAATTAATCATAAACTGTGTTTGTGTAGAACCTAAAATTCCATCGGTGGGTGATTCTGTGGAAGGTCTTGAAGTATCAAGTGGTGGGAAGAGGAGAATTTGTAATTAATTCATACATGGTTCCAGACTGGGAATAAATCAAGTATAAGTATTATGCACGACTAATTTCTTGTTCTTCTGTTACGACACCTCCCATAGAGACATTTCTAACAATGGGTGGAAGAAGTGATTTAGTAAACCAATCAACTAATAATTGATTGGGAATAGGAGCTTTAACTAATCTACGCCATCATCTCCACTCATGAACATGATCATAAATATGAGTGGAATTGGATTGCCGAAGTGAGGTTCAAAGGTCTGTACCCATTTCATATCTAATTTGTAATTGAAAATGTGTAAGAAATGGCATTCCTAGGGAACTAAAATCACCGAAAGAGTGTTGTGGAAGTTCAATATACCATTTGGTAGTTGTCCCAGTGAGAGTCGATCTTTGGAAAATACTCAATCGTATTGAATCATCCATCAAAGAGTTCGATGAACACCAAATATGGAAAGTCATAACATGATTTTTGGGGTCTTCTCCTTGCTTGCCATCAAGTTTAGGTATATCTGATGGTAATTTGGATGGTATAAGTAGCCAAAAAGGATCATTCATAATGGGAGCATTAATGAGTTTGGACAATTCAGGAAAATCTAAAGTTGCTAAAAAGGGAAGTTTCCTATTTAGCTGCAGGTAGTTATAATATTGATAAAGCATAGGAATTATAGTAGGGCCATAAGTTGGTTGGGGTTGTACATTATATATATATTGACTTTCCGCATGTGGTTTTTGGTAAACTGGATGATTCTGAGCTAAGGGCTTAGCATAGGAACCAGTTATTAAGGAGTATAACCTACAACAGGTTGTGATGATTTATTGGTCATACCTCTCGAATAAGGGACACTAGTATATAAATTTGCAACATGCGGATTAAGTAGTAATTGGGAATATTGTCCCCTAGCTGAATACTGAGCGCCTGTAGTAGGTTGTTGTGCT
This sequence comes from Pseudotsuga menziesii, assembly GCA_001517045.1. Taxonomy (NCBI): domain Eukaryota; kingdom Viridiplantae; phylum Streptophyta; class Pinopsida; order Pinales; family Pinaceae; genus Pseudotsuga; species Pseudotsuga menziesii. The sequence continues at coordinate 152,691 of LPNX010964324.1, forward strand.
GGTTGTCCCCAAACAAGTGGTTTCTATTTTCCCCAAGTAAGTGGTGGTTGTTGACCAAGACCACCAAACCCGCTTGGACCTGCAGCCGAAGGGATTGCACCTGATATATTATACAAAGTAGGTGTATATTGGCCTCCCACTACATGTAAACTTAAAGTTGAAGAATATTGTCCAATTACATTTGGAAGAGTGATAGAAGGCATAAATGAACTTCCCATTGAAGCATTAAAAGTTGATGTTTGACCAGGTTGAGAGATTTCCATAGTGCTGACTTCTAGTACAGAGTGAGTACTAAACCTCATAACTGTGGGTGATGGAGGAACATTAATGTTCATGGATTGACTAGAAGGAAGCCCAATAGAATGACCAAGAATATCACTTGGTAAAATATAAGGGAAATCTATTTTAGTAGATGTACCTGATCGAGGTGTTAAATCCATAGAATATATATGACTAGTACTCGTAAAACCAAACTCAAAAATATACTAGCCTAAAGTTGTACCCCATAATGGTGTAGAAGGACCAAACATGGTCATGACTGGATCTCCTGGTGGTGGATGATCGAAAATTGATCCTAAAAAAGGGAATTTCCCTATAGAAAATGTATTACATGTAGAGGGTTGTTATACCATTAAAGGTGATGATAAATTATCTATTGATACATTTCTAGGAGGATAACCCCCCCCCCCCCCCCCCCCCCCCCCCCTTCACCTTTATTGATAGGTATCCCTTCTTGATCAAGTAGAGTTCCCATTTCAACATCGAAAGTTAAATCCATATCTTGTTCCATGTTTTTTCGGGATTTAGTGTCTTGTTATCATGGATATTCAAGTGATAATCCTTGGATTCGACATGATCATCTTAAAGGTTTTCCCACCATGATGTTAGGGCAAACTCTCTATTTTAAAAATATTCTAACTATACACACACAAAACAAGTGCTACTCATTCTAAAAGTAACAAGAAATCTTGTGGTAGGTGGGATGTACAGTCTAGATCCTCACAGGAGAGTCAAGTCATGCAACTCATGATATACTACATGGTCCAACAGTAATATGAAACAAGGAGGATTGGGATCGCACCCTTTCCAATATACCCGACTACCTGGATAGTACATGTGTAATTTCTCCCCAAGTGTTTCTCTCGGTGTATTGCTTCAATAAGACCACCGACAAGTTACTCAATTGGTCTCAAGATTTAGTACAACAACAAAAAAGTGGAATATTGTAAAAATTCATAAATAAATAAATAAAAGTTATTCTTACCTAGTTCACTCCACTGATCTTCTTTAGGAAGTGGTAGGTCAACATCACCTCTAAATTCAATACCTGTATATCCATAGCCCTCAATCATGGGTAGTTGGAAACGTAGCCATCTGAAAAACATGGGCCCATAGGTGACTATCGGTCCACCACCATCATGTCGAGCCATATCTTAAACCCACCTTATCATGTATGGATCTTGTGGCTTGAGACCACTAAGAGATACCCATGGAGGAAGCAGGGGGATATGTTCTAGGAAGAAAGATATTACAATAACACCATAACCAAATTATTTCAACTCCCCCCTTCGGAATTTTTATAGCTCATATTTCAACCTTACCAAAATTCCCTCACACCAGTTAAATATTATGGGAGCCATGCACTCTAAGGCGTAAAGAATATGGGATCTCATGGTTTGATGAGGAGCTCTTGTACCTACCAATTTCTCAATAATAAACAAAACAATCCTTAGAGGGTGATCCATCACATGTTTGAGGTATATTTTTCCACCTTTTGACTGAGCACAGGGAGTGCAATATTGATCAATTAGATAATCTATGGTCATATCTCTCCCTCTAGGTCTGGAGAGTGAGCTAGGGGGTCCACTCCTTGAAAGACTTGTAAGGAAGTAAATATATTTAACATTCAAAGTGAGGATGTGAGTCCCAATTTGAAAATACTTTTTTTTGGGATCACACATCCGCATCAAATGATCTAATAGGAGAAATTGAGCTTTCATTCTAGGAATTTGAAAAAAAATTCAGAGCCCACACTCTCTCAGAGAAATTATAGTGTTGGGGTCATTGGTTGCTTATGTATCATCCAGTTCATGCTCTATTTCCTTCCATATTTCCATATCACCATCTTAATTGAGTAAACCTGCAAGAACGTGATTGTATACAACAATTATATAGGTTTCACATCAAAAGTTTCAAAGTTTTTGCTTTCATTTTATTTTTTGGAGTTTTTCGAGCGTCAACACACCTTGTTAATAAAGACAGAACGTCGACGGATCTAGCCAGTGTATAAAGAGATTTGATGATGTTTTTTACCCTTTCAGGATGTGCATCACTTCTTTCTTATGCCATTCCCGAAAAGGAGAAGAGTGTCTCCTAGGGCGCACTCTTAACATCTAAAAACCAACCCCCAAAATTGGTTAAAAAGACCAAAAACTTGAAAAAATGCTATGAAAAGGAAGAGTAGGGAAAGGGCATTTACTAGGATCTCACAAAAAGTGAAATAGTTTTCCAATTATCCTTCGATCTCCACAACAAATTAACCCCCAAAGAAGGCTTCTCTCACTCACACTCAATGGTGAAAACTTTTTACTTTTTTCCCCTTTTATGCTTTTTAGGGTGAAATATTTTTATATTTTGAAATTATGTTTACCATAGACTTTTATTTTATTAATATTTTGAATTTAAAAAGGATCTAACATTTATTTTGGATATTCTAGGTCAAATTGGGCGATTATTGGTTATGGAGGAGTTCATTTTTTACTTTTTCATACTCTTCTTCAAATATAAAAAATATTTTGAGTGCCTTTGATACCATAGTCATGCTTGATAAAAACCAAGAAAAAATGTGTTGAGCATACATTTATCACTTTTTCGGGCTCGTAAAACTTTTACGAAAAAGGAACCCCCCCAGAGTTGTCTTTAAGCTCTTTTCAAACTCCCAAAATAGGAAAATATCACCAAGCAAACTTGATTCTTTCATCCTTGTAAAAGGGTTAGAAAGGTTGTCTTTCCGGCGATAGTTTATCCCTTTTTTAGATCAGTTAGACTGTTTACAAAAAAGGAATACTCTAGTCAACATTTGACTAGAAGAGCTCTCCTAGGTAGTATTTTATACTTTTTTGGACCTTGGGGACTAAATTTACAAAAAATTCCATCTTGGATTCTTCTTTAGTCCTTTCAAACTCTCTAAACATGAAATTACACCAACTTTACCTTCTCTAGACTCGTTAAAATGAAACAATGAAGGACCCTTTTCAGGACTGAACCCCTCCTTTCTCAAGTTTGTAAAACATGTGGGATTGGAATAATTTCAAAATGACGAGCTATATCGAGTGTTTGTTACCATCTATCTAGATACCTACATCTCTAAAAGGAAATAAATATGAAACATTAAAAATTGGTAAAATTTGAAGGTCAGAAGGAAGTTAAATCTCATAAGCATTTGCAAAAACCTTCCTTAAGACTTTACAAGGTCCAATATTTTTAAGCTTTAATTTATTATTAGTTCCTTTAGGGAACCTTTCCTTTTTAAGATAGGCCATTACTAAATCTCCAACCTGAAAGTTTACTTCTCTTCTCTTCAAGTATGCTCTATGTTTATACTTTCCCGCACTTTCCTGTAATCTCTTCTTGATATTCTCATGCATCTATGCATACTAATTGCAAAGTATTTACCCTCTGCACTTCTTTTTTCCTGTCTTCCCAAATATCTAAGTTCATATACACCCCTTGGATGCATCCCATAGACAATTTTAAAAGGACTCATGTCTGTACTTCTATTGGGTGAATCATTGTATGCGAACTCAGCCCGAGCTAAAGCCAAGTCCCACTATTTTGGATGTTCATACACAAGACTTCGCAGTATGTTTCCCAAGATCCTATTTACCACTTCAGTCTGAGCATCAATCTGAGGATGATAAGCAGAACTAAAAATGAGATTAGTCCCCAACTTCTTCCATAGAGTTCTCCAAAAATGACCAACAAACTTTGTATCTCTATCAAACACAATACTCAAAGGCAACCCATGCAACTTTACAATTTCTGAAAATAATAGGTTAGCAATATTGGTTGCATCATTAGTCTTCTTACATGCAATAAAATGAACCATTTTGGAAAATCTATCTACCACAACATAAATTTAATCATGACCTCTCTAAGTTCTAGCAAAACCCAAAACAAAATCTATGCTTATGGAATCCCAAGGCCTAGCTGGAATAGGCAAGGTTTGATACATACCTATGCTCTGACTTCTCCCTTTTGCATGTTGACAGATTCTGCATCTTTCAACAAATTTCTTCACATCATGCTGCATCTTTGGCCAAAAGTAAAAATTACTCACCTGAGCAAAAGTCTTGTCTTGTCCAAAATGTCATGATAGACCTCCACTATGCTTTACTTGAATCAAATTCTCTCTCATTGAACATTTTGGAATACACAATATACTATCCTTGAATAACAAACCTTCCTGCAACATAAAAATCTAAACGTTGGCTTCTATTATGGGTAACTAGATTTTTACAAGAAGCATATATCCTTGAAATCTAAATCTTCTTTATACATATCAATCAAGTTTTCAAATCCCAAAGTACCGACCTTAACTTCTTGCAATACCAAATTTATTCTGCTCAAAGCATCAACAAATTTATTAGACTTACCACTTGTATGTTTGATCGCAAAGGTAAAGTTCTGCAAAAATTCTACCCATTTAACATGTCTCTAGTTCAATTTTGGCTGACTATTTATGAACTGCAAAACATCACAACAGGATTTGAACCCGAAATCCAACGGTAGAATTCGACGACATCCGACGTATCGTACGGATGTGTCAAACAACAATGATGAAAAGTACTGATCCTTTTGAATTATTTTAGTGCCACCGAATTTCAGATGGCATAGGTGTAGGTTTTCTTATGGCAATGTCGTCAGAAAATGTGACAGCTATATCATCATATTTTCGACACTAGTGCATAGGTTTTTTGATGGATATGTCATAGGAAATTCGACGGCCTTGTCGTAGGAAATTCAATGACCTTGTCGTAGGAAATTCGACGACCTTGTCGAAGGAAATTCGACAGCCTTGCGTAGGTTTTTCGATGGATATGTCGTAGTAAATTCGACGGCCTTGTCATAGGAAACTCGACGGCCTTGTGGTAGGAAATTCTTCTAACTATTATAAGAATGATAGTTTAGATAAAATATGTCCTTATAATGGCTTAGAACATTATATTTCTAGTTTTAGAACATTAGAAAATTTAGTTTGGTTTTGACATCTTAAATGACCATTGACCAAAAATATTGGGTATAGACCTTAAATTGTAACTCTCAATTTTGTCACACATAGCAGCCCCATAGATAATTCTCATAGCCAAAAGTACTTAATCTTCAAGAAAAATAAACCTTGAAAATAATTGTAAATCAACAAACCTTGTGGCCCAACTATGTTCCTATGCATGTGGTGAGGTTGATTCCTTGATGATGCGATGTAATATGCGCTAATGTGTTAGATCACACTATAATAAACTTAATATTCTTATGACCATGACAAAGGAAATTTAGGTGCTTAACTTTTTCTTTGTTACACAATAGTGTGTTTCCGTTTACTTTCTGTTTGTATCGTCTCCATCATCCGCATCCTCATCATCACTGTTTTTATCATCATCATAGTCATCGTCATCATCATCGTCATGATGATCATCATCATCATCATGATCATCATTATTATCATCAATATCATCATCAACATCATCATTAGCATCATCGTCATCATCATCCCATCATCGCCATCACCATCATCATCATCATCGACATCATCATTAGCATCATTGACATCATCATTAGCATCATCATCATCATCATCCTCATTTCCATCATCATCATCCTCATCGCCATCATCCTCATACGCATCGCCATCATCCTCATCCTCATCGCCATCATCATTCCTCGTCGCCATCATCATCATCCTCATCCTAATCCTCACCATCATTGTTATTATCGTCATCATAGTCATCATTGTCATTATCGTCACCATCATCATCATTATCATCAATATCATCATCAACATCATCATTAGCATCATCGTCATCGTCATCATCATCCTCATCATCATCATCATCATCATCATCACCATCACCATCATCATCATCATCATCATCATCATCATCCTCGTCGCCATCATCATCATCCTCGTCGCTATAATCCTCATCCTCATCGTCATCATCGTCGTCATCATCATCATCATTATAATTATTATCATCAATATCATCATCAACATCATCATTAGCATCATCGTCATCATCATCCTCATCGTCGTGGTCGTCGTCTTAGATGATGATGATGATGGTGATGTCGATGTCGATGATGATGATGATGATGATGATGATGATGATGATGATGCTAATGATGATGATGATGATGATGCTAATGATGATGATGAGGATGACGGTGATGATGATGGACACGATGATGATGATGATGGTGAAGATGATGATGATGACGATGATGACGATGACAATGATGACGATGAATATGATGATGATGGTGATGATGATGAAGATGATGATGATGAAGATGATGATGATGATAGTGATGTTGATGTTGATGATGATGATGATGATGATGATAGTGATGATGATGATGATGACGATGATGATGATCATGGGGATGATTATGATGGTGATGATGATGATGATGTTGTTGATTATCATGATGAAAATGATGATGATGACGATGATAATCATGATGATGGCGACGATGATGATGTCGATCAATACGATGATGATGATGAAGATGACCAGGATGATGATGATGATGATGATGATGAAGATGGTAATGACGATGACAATGGTGATGAAGATGTCGATGATGATGACAATGGTTATTATGGTGATGATGATAATGATGCTAATGAATAATATGGCTATCATCATCAGCATCAACATCATCATCATCATCATCATTATCACACGGACTAATTAGGCTATATCATTCTTTCCCTTGGTACTTTCTAGTATGGAATTGATTATTTTAGAGTTAACACTTTATATGACCAACCTAGCACTTCATAGGGAAATCACAATATGCTCTATGCATTTAAACTAATCGAAGTCACTCAAATCTTAAATGTGAACAATTTATCGACATTTTCACAAATTCCCTAAAATAAATCCAAGTTCTTAGAGATTCGGTCTATGCTAGAAGTCAAGAAAACTGTAATTGAGGGGTGATGAGATTTAATGTCTCCTTCATAATTCTAATTTTATCATGTTTGTAAATCCTTCAATCCTATAGCAAGCTGTTCTTAACAATGTAGGGTTAGGGAATTTCAACACTAGGCATAAGTACTTTAAGGTCAACCTGATGTAATGCAATTATAAATTTAGTATGGTTTTTGGTGTTTCCTTAATGTGGTTTTTCACTTCAATAATTTAGTTATCTCAATCATGTGTTATACATGTGTGATTCGATGACTCCAAATATACTCTATTATACAATACTCTCCATTCCTTATCACCTTATTAGTATATGATATTTAAAGATTGTGAAAGATCATTTGTAGAAAATTGATACAAAAGATATGCCAAATGTAATTTCATTTTTAAACATTAATAATTTCCTTTAGTGTTGTGTATCTTTACCTTTTATTTGAAGGTAGTTTATACATAAATATTGGAGTAACTATTTTGATTTGTGTGTGAGTGGATGTACTCAACGTGTTCAATCCTATTGACTCTTTTTTGGTCCATAATAATATAATTAGGAAGTGTTGTTATTTCATCCTTTATTGAAAATTTGAAAACCTAATGCCTAAGTGAATCTAACCAATTTACATTCAAGTATTATATTATCTATTATTGATCCTTCATTAATCATAAAAAACATACTTTAGCTTTGATTTCAATGTTATGGTGTTACTGAAGCTAATAAACTTATTAGCTTGCTTATGGACCTCATTTGGCATTGGATATAAGCATGTATCATCAATAAACATAATAAAAACATAATCCTATCCATGCAATGCAAAAACACCTCTCTATAGAAATGAAAAAATTGACCTCTACACAAGTTGTGATCCAGCTAGCTACATGCCATTATTTGTATTTGCATGACATCGAGTGTTGTTTATAGTTGTCGTGAGTCAATGATATACATGAAAGAATTGAAGTCTTGTAGCGGAGGACTCATCAAACTGACCTTTTGAATTTCATTTTGACGAAAAGAGAGTGGACATTTGTAGCGAGGTTCACATAGGTAGTAGGCACAAAGTTTTGAGCTCGTTTCAGGCCTAGTAGTAGACTAGTAGTTGTTATTTTTGGTTATAGTCGTAGTTGTTGACACATTGTCACACTTTAGATTTATTTGGGACTCAAGGGTCAAGTCACATCTCGATGGCTAGTAAAATATAAAAAATAAAATATGAAATAAATAAATTATAAAAAAACAAAACAAAAATATATAAATAATAAAATATAAAATAATAAAACAAAACAAAAATATATAAAATATAAAATATAAAATAAATAAAATATAAAAAATAACAAAACACAAATATATAAAATAAAATATAATATAATAACACAAAACAAAAATAAATAAAAACAAAATATAAAACCACAACCGTCCCGACACAATATTTCCCCACAAAACAAAGAACCCAATCAATAATTTCACAACGGAGCTGACACAATATACCTCCACATCTGGAGGTCACATAGAGAAGGTTTGTTGGAGGTCACGCAGAGGAGGTCGCTAGAGGTGTTGCCGGAGGTCAAGTGTGTTTACGCAAAGGAGGGTTTGCAGCGGTCAGGGTTTGCATAGGCAGACGGTTTGCAGAGGTAGAGGAGGGTTTGCAGGTCATGCAGAGGCTAACAAAATACCCCCAAATTAGTGAGTACCCTAGAATGATTGAGCATGCTCCGGTTTTGCTCAAATAATTCTGATTTGGAATTATAAAAAGCAAGTTCTCTATGCAGAATAAAAATAGAAATCTTTATTTGGCATGTATTTTGCATCTAGTGCATGAAATCCCCCTATGAACTCCCTCATCTGAATTGGTTTGAAACAATCATTCAGGTCCCTCTACAATCATCCATTTTAGTAGTGGATCTGCAAGGTATTTTAATGGGTTTTTACTTATCAGGGAAGTCCTTTTAGATCTGTTATGGATGGATTTCAAGTGGGATGCTCTCAGAATGGAGGACATAGGACCTTCTTTGCAAAAACTAAGAGTTTGATGGATTTGGCATCGTTTAATCATGGGTTCACTATTTCTATTAGCTTCCCACATAACCAAATTGTACATGACATGATAGCATCATTTCTCACAGCTTTAGTAGCTTTTGCTTGCCTCCACTTTTGGGATGAGATGGCTAAGCGAGATGTATTTGATCAGGTATTTTGCTGTAATCGTTTCTCTTTTCTCACCAAATCAATGTCTTGTTCTTTTTCATTTTATTGTTCCTTTGTGTCTATGGAAAACTAACTTGTGACCCCTTGCTGAGATGTGACTTTCGAAGAACTGAGTAGACTGTGTTGAGTGTCGTTCGAAGAACTCAACAATTCACTAAATTAATCATTGTTTGCATATTGTACATGAGTTTACTTGGAAAATAAATCGGCTGATACACTCACTTGGGGTTTCCAGAATGAGGAACTAGCGTTACAACAACGTGCTTGGTAAGAAACCCGCCCTCATCTCCAAACTGCATTTCTAGTTTCCTTTCATTTAGACTTTGGTGGAAACATTATTTTTGTCTCCTCTCATATTGAATCGACTTACAATTCCTTTTTTTTACATTGACTCATCAATAAGGGCACATGGCCTCTCCAACCCTTGTTGAATAAACAATTAGAAATTCCATTTTATTTTATAAAAAACCCAGCCGAGATGTCGTGGAGGAAAGTATCCATATCATATGGGCTTGGAACCCCCATTTTGATTCCAAAAACATTTTTTGCGAGACCAAATCCCATGATTTAGGTATTTTTATGAAAACGTAGATTCCCTTGGGGCGTTTTTCTTTCCATGTGTATGGGTTTGATTTCATTTTTAGTAGCTTTTGAAATGTTGAAAGGAACTTAGAGAAGGAAGAATTGTGGGTGGCTATCTACTAATTGTTTGAAAAAAGTCCTCAGCCAAGTAATTGTCCACTGAGTGTTTGACAAAATGCCTAAACCAAAATTTCCATATCTCCCTCATTCGTATTTTGAGGCCGGGAAAAATATGTAGGGTTCGACTCAAAGATTCAACCAAGAAATTTCCAGAAATCCTAGTAACTCTTTTTTTGGGTCCATAATCCAGCTAGCAAAGTGTGTTAATTAGGCCCCTTCCAGGTTGATTTATTTTTACTTTGAAAGAGACCCATTTGATCTAGAGAAGTGAATATTAGTACTATACGGTTTCTTTAGGTTTTCACCCATAAATTTTAAATAATGACCTTAGATTTTGATTTCATCTCCCTCGGAAAAAACCTTTATTGTTTACCTTTTGGAGGCCAAATCTCACTCAATTTTAGCTCGATGTTCACCAAACAAAAGGCAATACGTTAATTATACATGTAATTTATTTATAATGAACTTAGGAAATTTCAGTTTTAGATCATTTGTGAAAGGTAGATTAGACAGAACAACTTTCATGCCAAGAGGCATTTTGCCCATTTTGAACCTAGTTTCAGACCAGTTTTTATAAATGATTGGGGGTACACTCGTAAGAACAACTTTCCCTTTGAGAAATAGATGAATGTCCCTATGCAAGCGCCATGACTTGAACCACCTTGGAAGCCATTGATAGGAGTTTTGTGGCCTTTCATATCCATAGTTTGTACCATCCAACTGATGATTAGCCATCACAAGTGCCATGGAGGGAACATATCCCAAATCAAATGATGACATGGAACTCCAAATTTTTTCTTCAAAGGCTTTTGTCAAATCCATTTCTTTCTCTCGAATTGTAATTTTTTGAGCAAAATAATATTAATTTTTTCATATAGGGAAAAAATATATTTTTGAAGGAATTTAAAAGTGATTTGACTTAGAAAAATGGCCACTTCTCCAAAAGTGACAAGTATCTTGTAAATCGTCAAATCTCTTTTGACCAAAGGGATTGCACCTAACCCTAACCTCTCAAATATCTTTATATATGAGGAGGGTCCTTTGTAATAGTTAACATTTATTCAACAAGGAATATTAGCCCTGTTGGTATTTTTTTAGAGTTTTTAGTGCTATACTCACTTGTCCACATTCATCTATTGAGTTTTTGTATATACTTGTTAAGGTTTGAGGGATAGTAGTAGTTGTTGTTTATGTTGGCTCCTTTGAGGGATTGGTTAGCTATGTTGCTTGTACTATTTTCTTGGGTTTAATATGTTGGTTTTAAATTTTCTTTACTAATAGTTATTGTTTGTCATATATATTGGCTTTTGTGCAAGTTTTCTGAAGAATAGGTACTTGTTTGCTTAGTAATCTATGTTTTCTTAAATCATTTTGATTTGGAATTATAAAAAAACAAGTTCTCTATGTAGAATAAATCTTTATTTAGCATGGATTTATACTGGTATGGAAAATCTGAAAAGACTATGTTCATAATATAGTTTAAAATCTAAAATTCTCTTCCCCTAAATTTCCCTCTCACTCTCTATGTGAGGTGAGGGTCACTGCTGCTACATTACATTGTAGTTGCATCCTTTCCCATGTTTAATCTTCCAACTGTTGCTTTTCTTATATTTTGACAAATTTTCATACTTTAGCATATATTTCCTCAAAACCGACCCCTATTTAGGAATTATATCTCTTACCTCTCATTAAAGGGTGGAAAGATTCAAAACATTTCCCATAACTGATGATGGTGGGGCTATATGGGTGGAGGATTCCATGAATATCCTAAAACATGCTCAAAAGTGTCCATCACATGCTCCACCAGTATTTTACTGTTGCCTTTAACCTCCAACAGTAGCAAAATATCCTAGGGAATTATCAAGAATAGTTTCACCCCCTCTTCAAGAGTGATCAGAATCACACATGGATTTAATTTCCCATATTATATTTTTTATGGTTTGTGAAAACAGTCTTTTGTTGTGTCAAAACCTGAGTAAATTACTTATCAATAAGTATAGGTTCATACATCACATTAAAGATAATTATAATTTTAAACATCATTTCAACCTATTGGTCTATGTGACCAAATAAAGTTAAAAATTAAATGATAATAAGATAATATTGGACACTAATTCTGGCAACTCCTGAACGAGTAATAGGCCAAATCTAGGCATCATAGAAAAACTAATCCTCATCGGTTGAGCTACATTCCAGGTGACTTCCTCAGCCTCACTAGTTAGTTGTTTTCCTCTAATGAACCAGTTCTCATTTGGCCTTTTTTTCATTGTATCCTTTGTCGTACAATGAGAGGTTTGCACCCATATGTTCACTCATTTCCTTCTTTATCCAACATGACAGGGTGGCTTGTATACAACTTTCTATCTATTAACACATGTTTCTCTTTAGCAGGAGTTGGGCCAAGCAGCGTACATACCACTAGCCTTAACCAAACAAGAAGTAGATAATTCACGGGGCTTGTATCATTCCCTCCTAAAAAGGAAATTAGATGGCTAGCCCAAGAATCCATCATCATCAAAAAAAGTATTACAAATTAATTGTTAAGACTAAATCAAGCCACAAATCATAAACTATTATCAACATTTAATTGGAGAGAAATTTTCCTTCAAAATATCTAATTCTTCAAATTTGTTGTTATCCTTGAGCTTTCTATTTTTAATATATTCATACCAGAAAGTTTATCAAAATATTCAAAACTTTCTAAGAACATTTAATTTTGGTTTGTGTCAATTCACCTCCCACTCTTGTGTAGTGTTCTCCATTTATCGCTATGAAACCTTCTGGTTGTTTGAAATTAGTCATGTTTTGGAAACAACGTTCTTATATCTATATTTTTGTGTTTGCAACAACTGATACTTTTCTTATTCTTGTTTGATTCAACTATTATTGGATATTGAATTTCAATATAATATGGGACAACATATTGTTATAATAGTGTAGATGTCAATTCTCGTGACTGATTTTAACCTGAATGAGATAGATGATACCATTAATTGTCATAAAGGCGGGTCTATAACCATATATTGATATGGCACGTGCCTGTATAAAGTATACATTCTCCATGGTTAAATTATAACCAAAAAAACTCACTTCAAAATACATGTGAAAGAACAAATAAACATAATGCTTTGGAACAACATGAATAAAGCAGAACATGAGTAACAAGTTTAGAAGAAATCTGATAGTATATTTCTGCACAAAATAGGACCAAAAGAGTATATGTAGTAAAAAATAGCAAACCAGGCATATCAAGCAAAACATGTAGCAAAATCTATGCATGCCATGGTCACAAGAAACAAACTTGTCAGCAAATAAAGTCTAAGTTGAAACCACAAATAAATCATCACAGGTGAATTTACAATACAAAGTAATTGAGGATCTTTATGAACAAATCAAGGTAGAGAAGTAGTAAGAATGGGAAGAATTTACCTCGGGTTTTATGTACTGCACACTTCGGAGAAATATAAAGACAACACACCGAACTGAAAGAGGAGGGTACAATTTATTATTTTTAGCTCAATTAATATTTTCTCATGAATCTTTGTAGATTCTGTCCACTATCTCGTTGATTATCTTCTCAATTTTCGCTATGTTCTTGCTTCTATTGGAAATAAGTCCTTTCAACTACACAGGGAAAAAAGTATGTTGTTTTAAAACCATTCCATGCCAATGTTCAGAACATTTAAAATGCCAGTTTGAAAAAACATCAAGAGCTACCTTTTCAAGTTCAGTTTTCAATCGATCGATCTCCACTCTAATATTTACTCTCTCCTGCTGCAATTTTGAGAGCTTACCCTCTATAGTTTTCTGCCACAGATATTGTTGTTAAAAAAGAATGTAATGAAGTAATACAAGGGAATGAAAATAAAATGTATGTAATTTTCTTATGCTTTTGCCATTTTGTTCATGTAAAATATTCAGTTTGTAGTGAAAGTTACTTCAAAGGCATCAAAAGTTGAAAGCAATAACTCTATATTTTTTCCTCAAACTCACAATATGAATCACTAACATTTCTCAACTATCAAACTATCAAAATGTAGTAAACATACCATGTTTATTACTGGTTGTAAGAATACTTTTGCACACATATATAAAATATATAGAATAATCCTTGATTGATAAAAATATTACAATGAGCCTCGTGACTCAAACTCAAACTCGGTCGAGTCAACCGAGTTGATTCCCAACTGAGCTGACTCGACATTTGAAATGATTCGAGTGACAAGTTTGGTACCGAACCAAGCAAGTTAGGGTATGACTCGACTGGATCGGTAAAAAAATGGTCAATTCAGCCCAATCTGTACTAACTCGACCAAGTCAATGTGGGACTGGATAGGTCACACACATGACACTTAAATTCAAAAAAAAAAATTAACCTAGAAATATAAACATCGAGACTCTAAACCTACTTCATTGTCGAGTCAATTCGCTTCGTAGGATTCCTATAGATCATAACACTATTTTGAGTAAAACACAGCTTTCTTTGTAGGCCCTAGATGCCACCCAAGTGCAAAATCATCAATCTATAAAGCAACCTCCAAATACAAAAACGTTCTTCACAAAATAGGGCATGAACCATGTGAACAACCTTCCAAGTGGACCAACTCAATGAGTAACCTCCAAGCATGTAATATCTCTCATGAAATGGTGTATAAAAGAGTGTAAGCATGCTTCAAATGATGACTTTCTCCTTTAGCAAGGTTGAAAACTACCCTTATGCATGTGTCTCCAAGGGTGAATGTTCCTCAAATAATGAGAGAAGACCTTCCTCCAACAACAAACCAGTACACCAAGGTGAATTGGCCCTCTTTACGGCTTCCATTTTATGCACAAGGGCCCTTAATGTAGAACAAACTTGGTATTTTAGGGCCAACTAGGGTTGTTACTTCTCGTGTGCATAGGTCCAGAGCTTTTTATGGTTGTTTTGTGACCTATGGTTGCAAGGAAAGCCACCAGAGACTGTTATTTGCTACTGATCTCCTTCAAGAGACTGCCAAGAATCACCTAAAGCACAATCAAACTTGGTTTATAGGATCTGAAATTAAATTATATTTGTTTTATTTAGGTTTGTTTGCCCCCCTTTTGTGGAGAAAAAGCACCCAAAATTCATGATACTACTATAAATTGTTGATTAGGAGGTTGGAACAACCCTTATTTATGCCCAAACTGAAGGTTTGAGGTTGTTGGAGTGCCCAAGTCTGCTCTTTATGTCCATATCTGTGCCCGAAATTGTTTCTTAATGTCATTTCAACCCTCAAATTCAACCCAACATTTCTCAAGGCTTGTTTTTTCTGTTGTTCATCACTTTTCACAGGGCTATTCATGCCTAGAACTACCTCTTAACCCTCCAATTTGGCCCAAATTTAGAGGTAGGCCTATTTGGTGATGGATAAGTGCACAAGGGTTCCCAAGATGCTGAAATAGGGTTGCTTCATACCCTTTTTTACTGTCAAACAGGTTTATTTGTGCTCAAAATTCATGTAGATGCTACTATAAGGAATATGAATGAGATTTTAGGGTTTCTTTCACCCACATATTTCTCATTTTCACAGCCAAAATTGTAAAGACCGCCTCCTACTGCCATTGATCATCATCTTTTAGGGCTGCAATGTGCCTAGATCTAAAAGTTGGCCTAATTATAGCTGATTTGAAATGCTTTATTGTTTGTTGTGACCTTCAGAATGCTCCCAAAGTGCTTAGATTTGTCCCTTTGATGCTCATACTTGATTCTAGAGTTTTTTATGCCCATAGGACTACCCAACATTGCTCCTAGTGTGCTCATAACTAAAAATGAAAGGGCTCACTGCTGTTATACTCCATAAACTATCCAAATTTCAAAACCAACTCAGAACTTCCTAGATTTGATTTCAAGATTACAATCATGACAACTTCACCCCTGGAGAGTGTGATTAGAATCACCGGTGGACACCCATACAAAATGGAGGGTAACACTAAAGAATTTTTCTGATTTTGTGTTGGTTTTAATGCGTTTTTTACATGTTTGCAAATTTGTAACTGTACACAATTTTTTTTATTTGAATGCCATTATTTTTTACCTGCTGGTATGTTTTGAAATATTTTAAACCTTGTATTTTGAAGTTTGTAGCAGGAGTTTGTGGTAGGTATTTTATTCATTATGGTCAAGGCATGAAGCTTTTGGTTGATTAAGGATTTTAATTATTCAAAACAAGTTCATTTCTGAAAGTGACATTTGATTCCCCACCAAACATATATCTTTTAATAATGTTGGGTTTAGCCAGCTCATACCTAGTGTTTCCCTGGTCTTGGGGGCTCTGGAGTGGGTATGAAACGTTCCTAAATGTATAAGTACGATGGTGGGTACATGGAAATGTTTAGGGAGATTTTGTGGCAGGTTTGACCTGTTTCGAGTTGGCATTTTATGGTTTAGGTAGCTCTTTCAATCATCCGGCATGTCATCTTTGTATATAGTTTCCCTGTCAGTGCAATGATTCTTCCAATGTTTGACGGTTGCCCTGGGATTTGCATTACATGAGTTTAATCAAACAAGCCACTATAGACTGGAGGCTTAATAATCTATGTGATGATTGATTTTTGTCATTCAGCTTTCCAACTATAGAGACTAATCTTTGATGTGAACTATAGAGTTTAACTTATTTATTTGTGCTGGTTTGATGGGATAAATGAGAAATATGGATGAGAAACCCATGAAGGAGGGGGGGGAATACCTGGGGTATTTACTGGCAAGAAAAAATGAGCAAAGTGGGCTAATTGTTGGGTACAGAACCTTAACTTGAGATTTCCCCACCCACTTTATAAGAAATAAATTTCTAGGGGTATGATTCAAATGCACAGAACTTTGAAGCATGAAGTGAGTTGTTTTTTGGAGTGCTTTATCTTGAGGTCTCCAGGTACCTTGGCCCACATAGAACTTGGTTGGACAGATTCCTATTGTCAAACTAAGTAGTGGATTAATCGTTGGGTACTGAACCTCCATTTGAGATGTCCCCACCCACTTTATAATAAATAAATTTATAGGGGTATGATTCAAATGCACAAAACTTTGAAGCATAGAGCGAATTGTTTTTGGGAGTGCTTTATTTTGAGGCCTTGAGGTCCCTGAGTCCACATCAAACTTGGCTGAACATGTCCATGCTATCAAACTAAGGGGCTGATCTAGGCAACCTTCTAAGAAGAATGTGAAATTTCAGTTTTGCATTAATTGCCCAAGCACACAAAATTTCAACACCATATTCTTTTGTAAGGTTTGAAGTTACTAGAGATAAAAACTTAAAATTCAATCTATCAAAGTTGATAGGAATATACATTGATGAGATTAGATTATTCGCACTATTTTCCCAATATCATAGCATTTAAGTAAATAGAACTATGTTGGAACGCAGTGTAACAAAACCAACAAATAAAGAAAGAGAACATTGTCAACTATATGTTCGAAGACAATGAATTTCTTCCACATCAATTACTAAAATTTTGTGCTCAATAAACTATTAATTATTGTAGGCAAGGAAGCAAATGCATTGTTTCAACAGCAGCATGGTCACAATCGTTAAGCATTTGAGTGTTGTATTTACCTTGAAATAAGTTCATTTCCATGATAGTGCTCCACATTCTGGATTTAGACATATGTTGCTCTTAAATCATTTTCCATGTGCATTTATATACAACTTTTGTTTGAGCTTCCTTCTATATTCAACTATTTTTTTCTTTTTAACCGTGGCATCCACTTAGATACTAGATATTCTTAATATGCACAGTGTTTTCACAAAGGTTAAGCATTGCAGTATTGTATCTGCCATGAAAAAATCCATTCTCTTGATAGTGCTACACATTCACCATTTAGACATACATGTGCTAATCTTCACTAATTTTCCATGTCCATTTATATACCACTTTTGTTTGAACTTTCTTTCTATATTCAATTACATTTTATTTTTAACTATGGCATCTACTTAGACGCTTGATATTCTTAATGTATGGCATCTAAAAAATACTTAGAATGAAATATTATCTAGTAATGGTCATGAATTCTATCTGGGGCTTGTACTTTAGTTTGGTTTAAATTTTCATTCTAGTAAGTCATCCATTTTCAAAAGAAGCTCCAATCATTTTATGTAAAAATTATTTTGGCAACATTATATTGTTAATGAAAGTCAACTTATCTGTTATAAATTCTTCCATTATGTTAACCTAAGTGAAATCAAGATTTATAGGATTTATTCGATTGATATCGAGGAATTTTTTGTAATAAATTCTAATGAGCATCTGAACTCTTGTAATAGAAACTAGGAAGATATTATTATAAGTTAGCGGCGCAAAATGGTATCAAAACTGTATAGATTTTACTTGAGTTGGCAATCCCCGGATTCAAGTGTCTATATTAGGTTTTCTAATTTTTCTAAATAATATAGTCATGCTTTATGTTGAAGTGAAAATAAGGCATCAAAATTATCTAAAGTTTTATAAGGATGAAGCAAGCTTATGCATATCAAATTCCCAGGGTCATTCCCATGTTAGAGTTTTTAGAATGTATTTTTTGCTAGTTCAACATTTAGATTGAATATTACTTCATCTGTTTTTCTTGATATGTATTTTTTATTTTTTCTATATATAGTCCTTGATAAACAACAAACTTGATTTTATTTCTTGCATTAGAAAATTTAAAATTGAGATTGAATTTTGTTTCTTGCATTTACTTGGAAACACCTGCACACTAATCAATTTGAGTGAAAGCGAAGATGTTTTGTTTGATTCAAATTTTGACTCAATGGGGAAGAACGAGTCAAATAGAGAAGTTCTGTTTAGATTTTAATGCTGAGGAGCCAAGTCAAATTGATGGCATCCATCCTCTGAGAGTTGAAATATGTGTGGCTCCTCATCCATATGCTGCTGCAAAATTTAATGGTGAGCCAAATATCTCTCATCATGTGGTTATGTATCAGGTGCCTCTTCTAAAGTTATATTAAATTATCCTCTCATGTAATTTCAACTAATTTTCTTTTTATTATAGGTCTTTCTGGATGGCCTTTGTTGGGACCCTTTATCATGTAGATACTAACATGTGAGAAATGTTGAGCAATTATGTTCTTTGTTTAACCATTGGAGGAACGTATAGATACATCATCATCTTCTGTATAGTAAAACGGTTGCAAACATAAAAAAAATTATTGAACAGTTTTTATTATGCAGCAAATCTTTGATTTCTCTTGATTGACTACCATAGAGCTGTAATTTCAATTTTCATGGCCTATGAAACTAGCTTGGCATCATAAGCTGGTTTTCCATTTTAGAATTTTGGAGGTTGACTCTAGGGCTTGCTTCTCTAATCCTTAACATTTCGTAGGACTTCCTAATTGAGAGTACCAAGTTGAGAGCATAGTGGGATGAGGTTATCTTAGATTTATTAGTACCTATGTTGACTGTATTGAAATCGATGCTAAGCTTGCTTATGGGGTGTGATTTGAGGATTTTCATGTTGCATCTGTAGAAAATGTCATGCGTCCAATTACAGGAGAAAATTCCTCCAAACTAGAAACAAAATTGAGGCTTTGCGTTTGTCCATTGTGAATCACGTGGTAAGGGTATGGCTACAACACTTTATGGTAAGTATGGAAGATAAGAACAATATAATGGTTGCTGATTAGAGTGTGGTGGAACAATACTACATATGAATATAGGGTTGCCGGTGCTTTTGTCAGATCTTTAATATGTTGTAAAGTAATTTTGAAGTTTTCCTTTATAAAAATATTGGAAAGCATGAAACAAATTAGGCATACATTTCTTCTTGGGTTTTGAATGATTGTTTCGTGCATGTTTATAATTGTGTGGCTAATGTATTGATTTGAGCAACTATTTCCTTTGGTAATATAGTTATTGATAACATCTCTCTTGGGTTGATATGCCTTTGATTATCTTTTCAATCTCTCCTTTCTCTGAAAATTTGTCCTCTCATCTGCATTTCTCTGTTGAGTCTGTGTTTTGGAGCCTTAATCTTTATTCTCATGAGCGTCATGTCACATTTCCTTGAAATCTTAGCTCACATTGAAATTATCCATTTAAGCTTTATCTTTTTTGCATAGATGTTTACATCCAAAAAGATTTGTAACTAACCGATGCGTTCATATTTTATTGCTATAGAAATACAGGAATATGTTGGAAAGAATGTCATTGGAAATGGGCACAACTTACTAGCTAGACAATATCCATGTTGATTTGTTTTAACTGTCATATGTGTAGTTTATCTCCTCACGATGTTGTTTATCAATGTTGTTGGGCCCTAGCATGTTCTCTGATGCTCCTATACATTCCAAATGGTTGTGGCCCTAAAAATTAGTTGGGTTGTTTCCTTCTTTATATGTTTGAACAAGTGGTGTTTTGTGATTACTTTGTCTTTGCCATTAGTCGTTTTTGCTTACATCCTGAATTGATTTAATTGGAATGTGCTCAATGTTCGTTGTATGAACAAATTGACAAGAGTGGATTTTATATAATGCTCTTCCTTTTGATGTTTCTCAACCTGAGATTACAGTTAAGTGAAATTTTAAACAATTTATTGCATCTTATAATATACTAGTAGTTATATCAAGATAAAATTGTATTAGTGGTTTCATGATTGGTTTTAAATTTTAACTTTCAAGATATCTTTCAGACAAAGAAACCTTCAGATTCTTGAATTGTTGGCATATTGTAACAAATTCTAATTTGTTGAGTAACACAAATTTGAACACTATTTTTCCAATCAGAATCAAGTGCACTGAAAGAGTATTCCTCCCAGCATGATAAATTTGACTCTAAAATATGACTAAACTTTTTCAACTACTTGCAACTCTTAGCCTTTTGGCTCCTAATCCTAAGTCCTTAACCACCTTTATTTACACCTTGGGATATAGTATTTATATAAACTATTATGTAGTTAGTTATGTCTTATGGTTGGCCATTATATGGTGTTATGATTAATGTACTTCATTATGTGAATATGATTTATTTGTTTTTGAACCTTTTCCACCACTTCCTTTCTTGGTCTCATTTCTCGATTGTTCTATATTTATGTCAATTGGTATGAGCGTCCCATGGTTATGATCCATGGGAGATTTCATCCATCATGAAGAAGCTGTAATGAGGATGATGGACATATTAGTGCATTATCATTCCAAGGACAGGACGGTGATTGACCATTTCAAGAAGGAAGCACTATTGAGGAAATGTTAAAGCCACGGGCTTGGATGAATGATATGGGGTGCATTTTGAAATAAGCAATTATCAAGGAAGCATGGAAAAGATGGGTAAACAATATTCTAATCACCTAATAAAATCTGGAGTATCAACATCCTATAGATGTAATTAGGCTGGGGGCATTTCCCATTGTTTATTTAATAAGATACTATTGCAGAGTTTGTGGTGTTAAAATTTGTTGTATATCAAATCACATTCACTGTGGAGTTGGACATAATTGCTTAGTTAAATGTTTGTATTAAGTTTTAAGCTTGCTATTATTGAATTCACTCATTGAATACATTTGTTGTTTTAGTTTAGTGAATCCATTGTGCAGCTTTGAACTGAGACATTGGGTCTTGCACTACATGGTATTAAAAGTGCGCATTTGGGTAAGAAAATTGTAATGTTGTAGGAAACATGGAGCTAGGGTTTACCATGTATAGAAATAGCCTGAAATGCAACACACATAGTAGGGCCTTGAAACACGTTTTACGATTTGAAAATTTGTATGGAAATATGAGCTTGTGTTTCTCAGGCAAACCAAGATCCATATGATCCATTTCCTCATCGAAATTGGGCAATTTTGATTGGGTTTGACCAAAGTGTTGGTAATTACTGCTAATTTTAAATTCTCAAAGTAAAAGTTGACATTTTCCTTTATTTTTCTTTTCCATCCTTCTACTTAATTCTTTAACATTACCATTTATTATTCTAGGATGTTTGGGAGAAATTCCAACTTCATCGGATTTCATATAGATAAAGTAGAATTTCATATCCCATTCAGAATTTAGCAAACTTAACACTTTTCAGGATGGCAGGATTGCATTACAATTGGATTCTATCATTTCTGAAAATATGGGATTCACATTTAATCAAGAGCACCAAGCCCTCTATGTACCCCGGTGTTGGTGGTGCTGATTGTTGAACTCCTTTGTCATGGCCTTATCACTAATTAGGCATGTTAAGCATTTTGTACCGTATTTTAAGGCATGCATTAGGCAATTTCATCAAAATTGGATGGTGTTCACTGTTGATTGATGTCCCTGGAGGATTGAGGTAGGTTCAAGGCTAGACAAGGAGGCAGAGGGTGATACTAATGACAAGGATCCCAATATAAGTGATTGTGGAACAACGCTTATGCTCGTTGTTGAATTGTTCTTACTCATTTATTCATACTGCTTTCTTTTAAAGTTTCAATATAATGTGATAATTATAAAATAGCACATTGTGTGTGTGTATATATATATATATATATATTGTAACATTTCTAACACGTACTTTTGTCAGAAACTCATACCAATTTTTTTGTATCATGTAACCTAGGTGTTGAAGGACTTATGGACAATGCATTTCTAGTCTACATATTCATGACTATAGGTTATTCTCAAATGATTTCAAAAGGTTGGATTGAAATTCCAAAAATGACATAAAAATCATCGATCAATGTTTCTTTTTCATGATTATAGGTTAGATAATATAATAGCTCATATGTATTTTCTCTTCATTTAGGGTTATGCAATTTTGTAATGTTTATGAGATGATATTGCCCAAGTTTTTCAGTTAGTTGCATTATTTTTCCATCTGTTCTATACCATAAATTGATGGTTTTTGTTTCTCCTAAGTTTTATGTGATAGATTTGCTTGATCATTTTTTGTGGAAATGAATGCTCTACTTCTTCTTGTTAGAGGAATGAATGCATGGTCGCTACCTCTAAATCCAATTACCACCTATAATGGTTGTATTGTAGACTAAGATGGCATGACACCATATAATGGCCACATGTAATTACTACTATGCAGATTTACACATATTCACATCTGCTTATGCTTGGCATGGCATCATTTTCTTTTAGAGGGGTGATGCAAATCCTAGTCTTGATATACTGAGTTGCAAAGCGATGTAGTCCCATAGTTGAGATTTCGACCCATCACTAGGGTCATCAACGCTGATGAATACAATTTTTTTTTTATTAATATATAGTACCCCATCGATTATCCAACTTTCAATGCCTAGCAATTTTTGTCGGATTTCATGTAAATCCAACTAAGTTGTTATGTCTCCAACGGTATATTGTTGTCGCATTTTCGACATCCTGGGGCCCTCGTCCAACAACCTTGCCGTAGGAAATTTGACGGCCTTGCCGTAGGATTTTTTACGGCCTTGCCATAGGATTTTAAACGACCTTGCTGTAGGAAATTCGATGGCCTTCTCATAGGATTTTTGACGGCCTTATCGTAGGAAATTCAACGGCCTTGGAGTAGGAAATTCGATGGCCTTGGCTTGTCGTCAAATATCTGACATTATGCCACCGACGACAAAAAAATTTGAGGTTGTCGAATACCCGACAGGTTATTGTCAAATTTCAGACATGGCATTCGTCGGATTTTGGGCTCAAATATTTTTGTTGTGCATGATTGTCAGAATACAACACAAATTCCTTAGGCATAAAATAATGTCTCCACTTTTTAAGAGCTTTCACAACAACATATAACTCTTTATCATATGAAGAATATTTATGTTTTTATTCATTCAATTTCTCACTGAAATATGCCAATAGCCTCTGCTCTTGACTCAAAACTGCTCCCACTATTGTTCCACTAGCATCTGTTTCCACTTTCAAACACTTTGTCAAAACTGGGCAAAGCCAAGATAGGAATCTCGGTTATCATTTTCTTCAACAACTTAAAATTCCTATGTCCATTTGAAAGGTTGTCTACTTCCTCTGAAAGTATCTATCAAAGGGGCACAAATATGACTGAAATTCTTAATGAACTTTCTATAGAAACTAGCAAGTCCATGGAAACATCTTACCTCATAAGCATTATTTAGGACTGGCCAATCTAAAATCGCTTGTACCTTGCCAGAATCCATTTTCAATCCTTATTCTGAAACCACAAATCCTAATTAAACTAACTCTTTCTTCAGGAAAATACACTTCTTCAAATTTATCAACAACTTCTCTTTTTGAAAAGTTCTCAACACCAAATTAAGGTGTCTTAAATGCTCTTCTCTATTCTGACTGAAAATCAGAATGTCATCTAGATACACAATCATAAACTTTCCATTAAATTCTTTTAAAACCTCATTCATCCACCTCATGAAGGTACTGGGAGCAATAGTAATCCCAAATGCCATCACTAATCATTCATACAAACCATCCTTAGTTTTAAATGTTGTTTTCCATTCATCCCCTTCCCTTATCCTTATATGATGATATCCACTTTTCAAATCTATTCTGGGAAAAAAAAATTGAACCACTTAAACAATCCAACAAATCATCAATTCTGTATTTCTTTGGACTAAGTACAATGGGTACTGCACAAGGACTCAAACTTTCTTTCACCAATCCTTTCTCCAACAGCTCCTGCACCTGTTTTTTGATTTCTTCATTTTCTTGAGGAGTTAATCTATATGCTGCTTTATTTGGTAAACTTGCACCAGGTATTAAGTCAATGTGATGACTAATACTTCTTACAGGGGATAAATCATTTTCCAAATTCATCCACAATAATGTCATCACACTCATCAAGCAAAGTTTTAACTTCATCAGGCAAATCATCTAGATTCATAGAAGTTAAAATTACCTTTGGCTTACCAACAAGGGAAAAATGTTGATCCTCCTCTTTCTGATCTTCTTACAATAGTTCTTTACTAGACATCAGTAAAATACTTGAACTTGAACCTTCCTAAACTGTTTCATCTTCCAAGGGTGACAGAGTATGTCTCTTCCCATATTTCTCCATAGAATAAGTATTTTTCCTCCCATCATGAACAAATTTCCTGTAATAATTCCAAGGCTGCCCTAAGAGTATATGGCATACATCCATAGGCATTATATCACATAATATATCATCTTTATAAGTACCAATATGGAATTCCAGATTATATTGCTCATTCACCAGAGTTGATGTCCTTTCTGCAACCAGGACACTTTGTAGGGAGTGGGATGCTTCCTCCTCTTCAATCCCAGTTTCTCTACCATCTTAATGGAAACCAAATTATATGTACTACCACTATCAATAACCATTTTACAACACTTACCTTGTGACTTGCACCTTGTTCTGAACAAAATTTTCCTTTGGGTTGGTTCATGTACTTGTTTCTCTGACTTTACTTAGAATCTCTTCAACATAAGAGATTCTCCTTCCTATGGAGAGTTATTCATCTTTTTTTCTTCTTTTCACTCTTCCTGAGCCTCTTCAACATTCACATTTCTCTGACCTGAAGGCTGATTTCTTGGACAATTCCAAGACATATGTCCAATCTCTCCACAAGTTTAACACTTTACCTCTCTGTGCCTACCTCTTCCTCTTCCTCCTCTTAATCCTCCTCTCTGGTATGAATGAATGCTACAACCTTAAACTCCATATTTGGAATTCCTACCCCCACTATTAGGAGATCCTCTGCCTCTTACTATGTTCTTTCCCCTGTTTCTCTGGTTCTATTTTCTTAACAATTTCTCTTCCACCTTTGAAGCTACTTGATATGCATCTTATACAGTTGTAAAATTTAATAGACTGAGTTAATCATGTATATCATATCTTAATCCATTGATATACCTAGCTAATATTTCTAGACCTCCCTGTGTGTGTCAAGCTCTAATACTCAATCTAAGAAATTCTTCTATGTATTCTTTTATAGTCATGGTCTTCTGTATAAGGTTCTATAACTGTCTAATAAGATTCAACTGATATTCCTTAGGCATAAATTGGCTCTTAATCTTACGTAGCATCTTATCCCAAGAGTTTATTTTGGACTTACTTCTTCTTTCTCGATGGATCTGGAGCTCATCCCACCAAATAACTGCATGTCCCTTCATTCTGGTAGCTACATATCTTACTTTATTCTTGTCTTCAATTTATTCAAAATAAAAATATTTATTCAGAGCATTAATCCAATCCATGATTTATTCAACATTTAAATTACCTTCATACATAGTTACTTCCACTCTTGGTCTGCTACTGGCCTTCATCAGTATCTTCAAGACTCTAACTTCTTTCGGATCTTCTTCTTCTTCTTCAGGGGATTCTTCTTCTTCATCATTGTCATCTGAATTTCTTGAATGGTTATTTCTCTCCATGGATTCTAGCCTTTCTTCCAGTCTTCTCATGTCTCTATCTACATTTATCTCTATAGGTTGTCTTCCTCGACCACGTCCTACAAGAACCCCACGCGATCATCCTCGTCTCTACGACATCTTTCTACAAGATCAACTGAGCTCTAATACTCCTCACGCAGAACCCTTGCTCTGCTCTGATACCAAACCTGATGGCGCTTATTTGTTACAGACTTCAAAAAATTTGAAATACAAAACTAATAGGGAAACATTTATGTGTTAAATATTTTTCTGCACTGTCTAACTTTCTTCCGCAATAGAATTCTAGGTTTCTGCACGTTCCCTTCCACACTGGGATTTTCTCCTTTTCGCACTTCAGCGGAAATCTGAAATCAAATAACCAAATTTTGCAGATAAGGATTTCTCCACTTCCGCACTTCCGATTCTGCACTTTTGACTTCTAGTTTTTATAGCAAAACGTCACTTGAAAACTTTTTGAAATGAGGATTTACCGCCCTTTCAATTCCGCACTTCTGCCTTTCCAGTTTCAACCTTTCAATATTCCAAAACTATGGTTCCTATATTTCTGAGCTTCCACCTTTCCAGTTCGAAAAGTGGAACTCATATTTTCAATGTTTTTAAACGGTATTTTCTACATTCCTGGCTTCCGCATAATATCTCTTCCCCACTATTGATTTACCTCGAATTCGTTCTTGATCGTTGATCTGATTCCAAGTGCGGATCACGATCAAACTTTATGGATTTGTTGCAGAAATTAATTGTGACCGTTGATCTTCTCCAAGATATGTCTTCGTTATTTCGCCAAGTTGATCACTGAAAGGATCAATTTCTTCTGTGATTTGGAAATTAGGTAACATGAAACCACAGATTTCATACACGAAGTTACAAGGAGCGAATATGAGATGAATCAAGATATGGAGTTCATTAAAACACACAGAGTCAGATCCTCTGTTCTTTATTCAAATTTGCGTAAATTCAATTACACTCAGAGAACTCTTATTTGATCCCCCCTGCTTCACTCTTCTGTGCATGCCTCACTCATGCCTTTCTAACACATTTATTCAATGTTTTATAACAATCAATAAACCTGTCAGATCTGACTAAGTTGGATCTGAGAACCTAATAAAAGAAAACCCTATCAGCAAAGATCGATCCTTGATGAATTCCACGCAGGGATCAAGGAGAACAAGGGCATACTGCCACTTATTACAAATTAAAACTAACCCTATATGTCTAACAATGAATTCAATCCTTCTAGAAGCTATTACATGGCAGGTTGACTCAAAGTATGAGCTGGACACAGATTTATCAGGATGAGCTGGATGCTCCTACATCACTAGGTCACTTGTTTTGCTATAAATGTTCAAGAGAGGTCTACCATCCTAGTAATATTTTGCAATCATTTTTCCATCCTTTGTATCGGTCAACTCTAAGTTATCCCCAAAGTCACTCCACCGTCCAATATCCTCCAGAAAAATATTTGATCCTATTTCATGTCGATGATGGGGGAACCATCATGGCCTTCCTTTGATGGTTCCATCCTTGTCGACTTCAACACATTACCCAAGGGCAAGACCTATAAATTAAATGAGTACCTTAGACCCGCATGCCTCAATGGTAGGTTACCTCACTTCCAACAATAGGCTTACATTATTGGCTTGGAAGATTCCTTTCAATGTTCGAATTCAACTCATTAATTCACATTTAAGGAGTGTACTAGGGTACCTTGGGAATCATAAACATTAATGGTGATTTCCCTTGCACTTGTTAATGTTATACCACAATTATTGGTAATCAAGTGGTTCCTACCATGTTCGATATAAAAATATATATTCACATGGATAGGATCGTACCTTTTATGCATCTAGGACGAATACCCCTGGGGAATTTTCTTGTATTATTTGTTTCGTTGGGCCGCGATGGAATATTTGAGTAGTTCCATAGATCCACAATGTATGTCCAGTGGGGATTCTCAAGGTTGAGTCATAATGACATAGATATACAGTGTATTTCTGGTGGCTATGTCCAAATTTGATTATTGTTCATCATGGATTTACATTGTATGTCAATAGCCATGACTTGGATATCTGCGCATAGATCTGTGATTTATTGGTTGAAAACCATGTTATGATTCAATCAGGATACACATATCATAGTATATGGTATTGCAAATTCCTTGTTCAACACTTCAAACAACGGTATTTTTCCTCGACTTTCAACCTACATGTGTCAAACTATTTTACCTATCATATCCCTCTAGCTTCATACTTTCGGGGGTAATATGTTATACCAAAATATTTTCCTCACCATGATAATAAGAGGTGTACCCTTGAACTGGCCTAAATCCCTAGATTATTTGTGTCAAATGGTTTGGAAAGAGGTTATTCATTTTAAGTTTCCAATTCTAGAAACCTCGACGCACTCTGCCTCTTTACAATAAGCATCAGACTTGGCCGACGCACATTTCATATTGACAATAGGAATTAGTGACACTTCCTGCCTTTGTACAAAAACATCGCTTCTTCCAAACTCCATATGCTCGTTCATAAAGTGTGTCAACGTTATTTAAAAGGAAAAAAGAGAAGGATTAAAATCCTTTTAGAATAAATCCCTTGTGTAGGCCTATCCCAACTGATCAACATAAGTGGCAGTCGAACTCCTAACCTCTTAGGATGATACCTTAACCATATCCAGTAAATCCTCAACTCCCTTCATCCCCTTTGGCCTATAAATACAAGCTCACCCTCATGGTTGATGGGAGGAACAAAAAATCCATATGTTGTTCAAATATTCCTAGAAATGAGAGGAAAGCCTTGAGGTCTTGAGGCAAGCAGCTAGCTAGAGGAAGTACAATACCAAGGCACCATGGTTGTAATTTCTCCCTCTTTGTTGTTAATACAGCAATGACTTTCTTTTCCATAAATGATGTTTAATCTCATTTATAGCATATTTCCTTAGTTATTTCTTAGGTCTAATAAATTATCTTGCAGTTTCTCTTTGTTTCTTGTTCTCCTTGAATCTTTTGCAGATTATTTCCTTCTTAACAAGCAAGACAACAAAAGCTTGGAGATGACAAGAATTTTCTTCTGAAAAGAGGTATAGATTCTATTGATTATCAAGTAATTTGGTTGATCTAGGAAATAGTTTGCATTTATATCAATTTTTTATCTATATTCAAACCATTTGGACAAGAGAGTTTTGTCTTTGTCTGCATTGACAAAGTGTCTTGAAACAATATCCTAATAGTATATGGTTGTTGAAAACGTAAAGGGTTGAAGCTTAACCCTTGGCATATAATAATGTCCAATTATGTTAATGGATGACTATACAGATTACATTGCCTAATACTTCCCAATGTGGTCAAGGATCCAATAGGAGATATAGAAAAGATAACTACGAACACTTCCATATTCTCATTTTTTGAAAAGTTGGAATCCAAATCAAATCATGTGTTTCATCCAAAGTTGATCAATGTATTTCCTTAGGGTGAGTCAAACAAGAGTTAGAGTGAGACAAAGTACAATATTAATACTACCAAAAACATCTTTATTAGGACATTCAAAAATATGTACAAGATAAGAGAAAGAATGTCCAAGTACACACTAAGGTTGGTTCAATTATTGGAGGGAAACAATGACTTCCTCTCATCCCATTCATCTACATAGTAAAAATTATACATGTTACAACCATGCTCTTTATATGGCACTTAATCATATTCCCTTTTTATTCTCAATATTGAGATTGAATTATCCTTTTGTGGTAATAATTACATGATTTTCAAGTCTAATATAAATGCTACAATATTGGTTGTGTATTCTCCAATGTGTTCATTCCCCCCAAATAGTCAATAAAACTTTTGGCATTTTCTGATCCTATTTATAGTTAGTATGATTAATTAAATATTTTTATAAACAAAGATAACATTTTCATCTATAATCTGTGCATGAATGGTTATGCTTCCAGAAAATTTAACAAGAATAATCTATTATATATCAATGGCCATCCATGCACTCATGGTAACATTACAAGGTTCATAAATAGTTGTAGGTGCCCATTGTTCACTACAATTTGTTCATTTGAGGAACATTCCAATGACAAAGAGGTCTTTATGAAAGTGAATACATCTAGATTTGTTGTTGTGCATGCATTTGTATGTTGGTGAGAATTTGTTGATAAACTATTGTTAGAATTTCATCATTAAGCTAGCATTATATTAGGATGTTTACTGAGAGAATAACAAGCACAACAATCAAACACAAGAGACAATGAACACAGTGTTTATCCTCGGGGAAACCATAAATGGTGAAAACCCGCAACTTCCTCAGAGATAGAATCATCACCAAAATAGAAAATCCCCAAAACAGTAAGTGATCTCCCGACAGCAGTAACCTTCTTATTATCTAGCCCCAGTGTCTTCTCCTTCCTCAACTATGCGCTACACTTGAGTGTGTATGAGTTGTGTGATAAATAGAGAGTCCAGCTCTCTATATATACTAATCCTAACATGACTAAAACCCTACTAGGGCCGACCTCACTAGGATAATCTAATAACCCTAGTGCCCCAGAACTGCGGGGACTTTAACCCTTAGACAATAGGAGGGTTACCCACAATGACTTGACATGACTTGTTTACATGATAGACCTTCCCGATAGGAACATCAGGGCATGACATAACTCAATTACATCCCATAATAAACATCAGGTTAAAATATATAATAAATACAAGTGAAATACATTCCGAAGTTACATATACATCAACACTCCCTCTTAACTAGGAAGGTATTATTTCGACACAATTTTCAGCACAAGTCTTCTTCTCTGTATTTTCTAGATCATCATCGATTCCTCGTCATCTTCAAGTCTTCTTCATCTTCAATTCATCTTCATCTTCAAGTCATCTTCATCATTGGATCTAGATCATCACTCATTTTGGATCATCATGGGACATCATCACTGATCTGGATCATCACTAGGCATCATCACTGGATCTGGATCATCACTCGATCTGGATCATCATCACTAGATCTGGATCATCACTGGGCATCATCACAGGTGTTATCTCTTGATTCTTCTCGTCATAGGAACCTCTACAAATCCAGTCATTTTTCATACTAGATGTATCATCTTAGAGCTAGTCCTTTTTCATACTAGATGAGGCATCACAGAGCTGGTACTTTTTCATACCAGATGAGGCATCATAGAGCTGGTCCTTTTTCATACCAGATGAGGCATCACAAATCTGGTCCTTTTTCATACCAGATGTGGCAGCTACTCAGAGCTAGTCCTTTTTCATACTAGATGAGCCTTCTCAGAGCCAATCCTTTTTCATACTAGATGAGGCATCATCACATACATCTGACAATGGAAGGAACCAATCCTCTCACCATTTCATAGCTCTTACATCCGACCATGGAAGGAACCAATCCTCTCACCATGTTGAAAGGGAACAACACTTACATCTGACCATGGAAGGAACCAATCCTCTCACCATGTCAGAAAGGCACACAAAATCATCACTTCCCTTTGGAGGAAACCTCGATCTGGAGAACACCAAGCTTCTCACTGAAGTACTCAAACTTCACTCTGGCCATTTCTAGCATAGAATCACATTAGGGCTAATTACGTCCAAGTATAACCCACGAGCTTCGTCGGGACCAATTACATTCGAGGACAACCTACAGGACCGTTTACGTCTGGGCAACCTACGAGCTTCACCAAGATTTATGCTCAGAAAACCTATCTCCCAGCTATGCTAGAACTCCCTCTTTCTAGAGATCTCGATATGTATCACAAACTAGAGCTTCACTGCTCCTCTCTACATCATACCAAAAATGCAAGTCAAATCAATCAAATCAAATAGTAGTTTTCAAAAGAAACATACTACCTCCCAAAGAGCAAGTGGCAACATCTTTTGCCTTGGCTGTACTCAGCACCATGCAGAACTCCATCCTACCAACCAAGAGATCACACATGATCTCACACTGAAGAACCACCCCAAATTTCTCTTCCTGTCAATGGCACTGCCCAATTTGAATCCGTATAACCCTCCAGGTTAATCTTCTGATTTGTATCATACTTGCAGCCATCAAGTGAACATGTCTCAATGTGTTCACAACAAAGCAAGTATCTGGTCTCATATCCGTTAGGTACATCAAGGAACAAATCATCTGACAATACATCATGGCATCAACTGACTCTGATGAAGCAACACTCAATAGCTTCAGGTTCGATGCCATAGGTGTGGTCATGCATTCTATCATCCTAAACCTCTTCAGGATCTCTACTACATACTTCCCTTGTCCACACCTCCATGACTAGAACATAGTGCATCGACACATAACAGGATCATCACTAGTATTATGCCTTCAACCTTGAAGCAAAGGCTGGAATCCACTTTACTCTTAGTAAAGCCTAGAGTCATCAATAATCTATCCATCCTATCGTACCATGTCGAACCTCAAGATCTTCTGCAGTCACTCCCTCTGTCTTCCGTACTCTATGCACTGAAACATTATGTACCGGAGTGACAAGTAGCTTCCTATGCTACTAATCTTCTATGTATCCATCCAGGATCATTGGATACCAAGATCCTCTATCTTGAACCTTTTCAAAAGTTCCTCTTGCACCCATCTGTCAGTTTGTCATCCTTTATCCGCCTTGTAGCAAACGTTTAGATCTTCATCAAGCTCCTCATATATGTGTTATCCCATCGGTGTATTCTGAGCACGTACAAGGCCTTCTTTCATTTGCACACATGATTCTGCCTGTCATGTGCCTTCACTTGCAATGGCTGCAAATGTCTCTTCATAGTCTATGCCTTCTTTTCGTGAGAAGCCTCATGCTATGAATCTTGCCTTGTATCCCACGATGTTTCCATCTACTGCATTATGGAACTACGAACTTCCCTTCATGTATCGATATTGCATCCTAGACATCATTCTTCCTGAACTAATATTCCCTTTGTTCTTGGAAGGTTCTACATCAATGATGTCGCTGCATTCGTCATATTATTTTTCATTTTGAAATGTCGTCACTTGTTCTTCGGAACAAGTCTCATCCTTCTTTGCTTGTAGCCGATTATGTATGCGATTTTTCCTACAAGTCAAATGCATTTGTATGGTTAGAAACATTTCATAAGGAATGTTCATACTGGAAAATTCTTATGCATAAATATATGATCATGCAACTACTTTAGCCAATACAACATTCATCTATATCTCATGAAAACTTTTCTAGATGCCTTCCATCTCTACCAAGACAACATTGAGATTGTGCACTAATCCAATATGTCAGAAAAGAGGTTTCATTCATATTAGAAGTATACTGTCATTAATGCAAACATCCTATCATGCATAATACATCAACTGAATATAAACAAATGTATAACAAAACAATATCATGAAATGACAATTGAATAATTATATTTATTTGTTTCGTGGGTAGACTCCTTCTTAAGCCTTCAGCTTCATCGTCTTCTCCATTCATAATATCATCATTTCTTATCCAAATGCTAAGGTGGATAAGAGATTCTTCAAGAGTTGAGTTCTTCATATTCCTCATTGCTTGAGGGATCTTCTTTGGATGGTGAGAGCTTGATCTTCAATTTCTCCCATCTTCTCTTCTCTTCTTATGAGTCGAGATTCTTCTTCTTCCCAGAGTCTACTGAAAATAATCACTTCCTTCTGGCACAAATTCCTTGAATGAATGAATCCCATGATCCTGGGAGGCCATTCAAGGTGGCCATCACCACTTCTACATTCTTCACTTCTTCTTTTACCGCTTCAAGTTGTTCTTTGATTTGAGAGACCCTTATGACTGCATGGTCTCTTCATTCTGGATCTTCACATTCTCCAACTAGTTTCTTAAGGTCATCTTCTGATGTATGTTCTTCCCTTCAAATAGCTTGGTCAAGGAATAAAACATCTTCGGTGTCTTTAAGGAAGACACTTGTAGTACAAGTTGATTTGTGACTGAATCAGCAATGATCTTCTTGGCCTTGACCAAGTTCTTCTTGTGTAAGGCTTCTAGCCTCATCTCCCTCTGGAACTGGAACCTCTCTACTCATGTAGGTGTCCCATTCATTTTCTTCAGAGAGATCATATACTTCCATGCTTGGAAGTTGTCAACTTCGCCAAGCTTATCATCAAGTTGATGTGATAGATCACTTTCAAATGAGAACCTCAAATCAAAATAGCAAAGGATTAGATCTTACCGATTTGAGGTGTCTGTCCTGGTTCCGGAGCTGGCTAATATAGGGTTTGTCACAGAAACACTAATTTCATAAACTTGGAATATTTCATATCTGATTGGATATACAGATAGATCTCTTCAAATGGAGCTGTCCGATGTACTTCTTTTTTGAAAACAGTGGTGGGAAGTTCCCGGAACAGGAAGCCCTAGTTTTCCAACTCTTCTGCAGCAATTCCTGACACTGTTTCTATGATATCTCTGAAATTAATGCTTCTCTATGTCTAAAATTTCTCACTGAGGTAACCCCATATGTCCCTGATCCAACACCATAGTTTTAATTAGAATTGGTTTTACCAATTGGGATTTATGATCCTTTCCCCAAAGTGACCTGTTACAATACTGTTCAGAACAGCGAAGTTGTACGGACTTCCATGTGTCACTGGTTCATTTTCTAAGTCTAAAATTCAGACCACATAAATTAAAATCCGTTCCCTTTCTGGAACATCTTTCAGAATTCCATTTGGACCTCTGTATCCCAAGATATTTCAATTCTCCCCAGGTGTCCTGTTTAGGGATGAATTCTGGAAGAGGCTGGAACCCCAACTGGGAGGGATCATATCTCCAAGAATATAGATAATCTGAGGCTGAATTTTGGACATAGGTTTCATAAGGACTTTATATTCAGCCCCTGAAATTTTCATATTTTTATACTTCTCCAATATTTGTATATAGTGAATGTACCAAAACTTAGCAGGTTTAGTATTTAGGGTTTTTCTAGCTCGGGGTCAAACTAGGGTTTGACTTTCCTGGAGTTTCACCCAACCAAATTTCTTGATCCAAGTCTATAAACTTCAATTTTTATGAGGAGAAAAATCCTATGCTGGGCTCACTCAAAAATTCCTCTTCTATAGAAATCCCTAATTTCCGCATCGAAAACTGAAAATGCTCGGAATCAAATTCCACTTCGATAGAAAGATGCGCCCTTCAAAGGAGAGTTAGCCTAGCATAATTTTGTAGATGGATTATGGAGAGAGACCCAAAAATTAAGAAGCCCTAGCTTCTGCAGCTGGACAATGTCTTCTTCTCAGGTTAGCTCTGATACCATGTTAGAATTTCATTCTTAAGCTAGCATTATATTGGGATCTTTACTAAGAGAATAACAAGCACAGCAATCAAACACAAGAGACAATGAACACGGTGTTTATCCTTGGGGAAACCATAAATGGTGAAAACCATGCAAAATCCTTAGAGATAGAATCAGCACCAAAATAGAAAATCCCCAAAATAGTAAGTGATCTCCTGACAGCAGTAACCTTCTTCTTTTCTAGCCCCAGTGTCTTCTCCTTCCTCAACTATGCACTACACTTGAGTGTGTATGATTTGTGTGATAAATAGAGAGTCCAGATCTCTATTTATAATAATTCTAACATGACTAAAACCCTACTAGGGCTGACCTCACTAGGAGAATCTAATAACCCTAGTGCCCTTGAACTGCGGGGACTTTAACCCTTAGACAATAGGAGGGTTACCCACAATGCCTTGACATGACTTGTTTACATGATAGAACTTCCTGATAGGAACATCGGGGCATGAAATAACTCAAGTACATCCCGAAATAAACATCGGGTAACAATATATAAGAAATACAAGTGAAATACATTCCGAAGTTACATATACATCAACAACTATAACTTCCATAAACCACCAACTGCTCGTTAAACACAACTTACATTGGGACTACCTTTAAATTTCCCCTTGGGGCATAAGAAAAATATTGTTCAATAATTTTATTCTTTTTATTTTCAATGGAATTTACATTAATTTATTGTTTAATTCAACGTTTATATTATAAAGCGTTGGTTGCATGTGTATTGGTAAATGTACTACAAGTTTCTGATGAATGTTTAATATACTCTTTGAACATGCTAGATGCATTTTGTTTACTAACATAATCAATTTAATGTTCAATCTTTTTTCAATCAAGATTTGGAAAACAAGTGAAATGTCTTTAATCTAGTATTTCACCCCACTACAATGCCAAATTGAGAGAAGACTACTAAAAAGGAACAATTTGGACAAGAAACATAAAAAGGATGGTTGAATCAACCACCTATTCAATTCCTACTATGCCCAGAGGCACCAGTTCATGATGTTTATGGTGACATGAGTTATTCACATGTTGGGGATGAAAATAATGATACAAAGGTTGGTATGGGTATTTTCTTACATGATAACCATACCATGTAGGGAATGTTGTTAAATGCATTCCAACAAGATGGTCTAGGGGGCTATGCTCGTATCATTAATACCTTCTTTAAAATTATGGTTTTTTCTTCCACGCTCCCTCTCTTTTGACATGGGTCAAGGCCTACCCAACAAGGGACAATAATGTTACCATACCAATGTAAATCCATATTAACCCCAAATATATCATGCATTGAGAGGGATCAAATCTATCAAGGTGCAAACCTATTTTAGAATGAAAAAAATTGATGAAAAATATGAATCTTCAGGGATTTGATCCCACTTGACGCATGATGGTTATAGAGTTAAAATGGATTTACACTAGATATAGCGGTCCCTAACATTTGAGGTAGTCGAGAGAAAACTTTGGGATGGGTGAATATATGGAAGAAGAAGCATTGATGTGTACTATTCCTTTTTATATGGAAGGGGTGACAAGCCCCTTAGATGTGGAAGAGGTTTCCTTCCTACTAGTGTGTGTTCTTGGAAGGATCTCTCGTATTGGATTAGCCTATATTCCCAAATAAATATATATCCTAAAGGGGTAATTGTTGATCTGAGAGTGTAGGTAATGGGAAACCTCATGGGAAAAGTGGAGTAGATGTCCATGTAAAAAAATTATATGATCATAATTATTTATATGTGTATGTTTTAGATGAATTTTATCCTTTTAAATTTACTAACTAGCATCTCTAAACTAGAGAGTACTATAAATAAGGTCACTTCAAAAGTTACAAGAGGAATAAGGTGAATACTAATAAAGTAACAATGTTTAATTTAAAGTGAATAGTAAGAAAGTAATAGGATGCATATGATTAGTAATATATATATTAAACAATGATCTTCTCAATCTATCTTCTTCAACTTTTCTTATAACCACACCTATTAGCTTTCCCATCTTTTCATATCAAACATATGTGAAAAAAAATTATATTGAAGACCATTGAAACCTTTAACTTGAGATATTGTAGTAAAGGTCTTGCCTCTCTTTATTTCTAATATTAATAGTTTCTTTCTCCAACTTAATTACTTGTGACAACATGAAGCTCTAAAATCAATATTATCCATTGTACAAACATTGAAATCAATGCACTATAACAAGAGAAATGCAACAAACAACTTAGTAGGAAATGATAGACTTGACAAACACTGAAATTGATGAAATATAAGGAAATAAATGCATGAAGTATTGAAACCAATGTACTAAATTTGATTTTATCCATTGTACAAACACTAAATCAATGCACTATACTAAGTTTAATGCAACAAACAACTTGTTTCATTGTACAAACATTGAAATCAATGTTGTTATCCATTGTATAATGACTAAAATGAATACACTATCAATTTTATCGATTGTATGTATCCAGCATCAACCACATGCCCTTGATATAGGTTTTTAATTTTTAAATTGATCATTTATCATTTCTTAAATTAGTGCATTAAATCATTTTGAAATGAATCATCACTAAAATTAATCCAGTGATTAAGAAGAATAACAAAAAGTAAATTGGGTGGTCATGGTCATTTTCACTAAAGGATAATTATACATGTTTCTTCCATCTTCACAAGGAAAATATGAACATAAATGTTACTAATTGGGGAGCTAGACTCATCTCCCTCTGAAACACCCATTCGTCACACAATTGCATTACTTTCAAGGGGACATACTTGGGTTAGAGTGTAGGTGCCTGACACAAGAGTGGGTCCTACCCCTGCACAATATTATTATATTATATAGGTTCATATACCTATAATGGTAGTATTATAATAAGGACATGTGGATTCATGAAAACATAAAGTTGCAATATTTCATAAATTAAGTTAAGTTAATCCTTAATTAAATATAAGAGTGGGTTGCTAGTAAAATGGATAAAAGAATAAATAGTACCTATTTATCTAATTAAGGGGATTTTTGCATAGTGTTTTTTTTTGTAATGGAGACATGTGTCCAAATGGGGAGAGCTCATGAAAAGCTTAAAAAGTAGGAAATGTGAGCAGGAAGGGGTTCTTTTCCTTCTTCCTCCTCCTAAATTGTTTAGGTAGGTTTGGATTAGATGGGGATTTGGATGCTAAGGGTAGGATTGTGTTGATGGCTAGTTGTCTAGCTTGGTATTTCTAAGTGAGGGCTTGAGGGTTATCAACCTATGAATAGGAGATTAGCCGGGAGGAGAGTGGTCCCATGCATGTGGTTCTCCAGTTCTTTCTCATGTTGGTCAACCCGCTTGCTTCTATGGTATATCTGTAAGTCTAAAATTGTAGACCTCTCATGTATGTCTTCTTCCCCATCCTATTGCTTCTAGAGTTGGATTCATAGTTTAGGTGGAAATTGGATTTAGTGTTATTGATATTATTTGTATCTCAAAATGAAAATTGGTAAATTTTATGGTAATTATGCTGTAAATATTATTTATTGTTACATTCCTATTTTTTTAGTGAAATTCTAAATACAAAACGAGGAATTCTAGGACCATAAATATTTTACCCCTTATTATGTTGATTTTGGTCCTTGCATTTGGTATCAAAGTGAGGTTTCAACTGTGTGTGACCTCTTACTGATATTAGGACATATTTATTTCTATCCTTAGCACCAACATGATTATCGAACCCTTTAGGGATATTTTGAGAAGCATTTTCAAGGGATTGATATGAAATTTGAGTTATAAGGTCTGGGGATTGATAATGTAAATGTGGGATGAAGGATGGAGTAATTCAAACCCTTGTCTCCATATGATTGAGAGGAAAATGACACAATGCGTTTGTTAATTTGTATAATTGTATATCCATAGGGTTTGTAGGATTTTGTAGAGAAATTTGCATGATTTACTAGCCATTTGGGATACCATTTTCATTGAATAACTAAATATTAGAGATATAGAATGTGGTATGTTAGAAGTTGTTTTAAGATTTACAGAGTCCAGTTGATTTTGAATTCATGTATTATTGAGGAAGAAATACATGTTAGAAGGATCCATACATTTGTGGAGGCCTTCTGGAACTGTTTTGGAGGTTTTTAGGTCATAAAATCCTCTAACTTAGCTGCCATTAGCGATTGATTTTGTTGATATGGGAATTCATGGTTGTTAAAATGATGAAATGGCACCCTTGGAATCCCTTGATGTCAAAGGAATTCATTTTCCAAGTATAATCCATGGCTCACACAATTGTCACCTATAAACTTATTGTCGCCAAATATTATTTTGTCATGGCCATACATAATGTTAGTTATGGCTAGTTATCCCATAATGCTTTACCCCTCTTTGTCATCCATGTTAGGTCACCCCAATGATCATTATTTCTATAACATCTACATGACATTCACCTCTGTTAACCTTCAAATATGATATAATCACTACGATTTGTCAACGTAATATCCCCTTCCCAATAAGGATAAGTATCATCCTTTACTGAAAGGGCCATTACCTTTATTGTTCCATACTAGAAAACCTCCCCCAAATATCCCTGAACTCCCTTTACCCCACACTACCCATAGCACCAATGTTATCATTGCCTCTAATTATAGTGTGGTGGATGACTTATTTAAGCCCCCCACTATCATTTCTACTTTGGAAGTTTTATTGAGCTACCCAATGTAGAGAAAAACTCTTCTATCTGAATCAAGCGCAATCGATCCCTTTGATGCCCATCTGATGACCTCCAATTTAGATCGAGTGGAGATCCATAAGCCTTATTTGACCACTTTTCAAGTCATAGTTACTATCCAAATTTTGATTATTCATCAATGAGGGTGCTTCCACCTGTGTCATGTCCACCCATTTTTGGAAGAATCTCATTTTGACAGACTTTGTCCCCTCCCTTGTGACATTTCTTGCATACGAGGGATAAATTTCCTAGGCACAAGGTCTCCTCCATAACATCCCCATCCAACTTCTCAATAATACGGTCTTGATAGACATCAAGGTTGTAGACGCCCAAATAGATTACAATCTCCTCCATGGTCATAGATACATGTATTGTATGAAATCATCCACTTGGTCAACTTACCTATTATGATCTCAAGGGATCAACTTGTCTAGGCCATGTGAAGGTAAACTTTCTATACCTTCATTCATGAGTGTGGGTTATGGGGTTTTCCAAGACACTTCCCTTCTTGGAACCTTTTCACACCCTCCTCCACTTACCTTAGGAGACGAGGGATCAGAGTTGTGCATGATCACTTTAAGAAAACCATTTCTCAACCATAACAATCTCCTAGTCCTACCTCTTTGATGAGAAATCCATGGGCATGATTTCTTATACATCAAATCCGATTCATATCTCCTCCTCCCAAAACAGTTGGATACCTTTAACCTTCTAAAGCTGAATCTAAGCCTCCTTTTTTGGTACCTGCACCCACCAAAACCTCCACCCACCCCAAAGGTCACCATAACGCATATTCAACCAGTTAGTACTTTGAATTCCCCATGGGCATGTGGTTATGAAGGATTCCACCAAATCCACTAAAACTTCTTCAAAAGGAAAATTTGGGGAAAAAACCAATAATACAACAACCCAACTTTCCCCAAACACAACTATGAAAACTCCTACCCCTACACCTTAGACATCCCCCATGCCATATGCTCTGTGGGATGTCCCAGGTCACTCCACCCATTGGTGTCTGAAGTTGCATGTTTCACATACTAATTTCTACATTATGGTGGATAAAACTGATGTGATTACATGTGTGTTTCAAGTCACTCTTATTAACTCTACCAAGCAATGCAA
This sequence comes from Pseudotsuga menziesii, assembly GCA_001517045.1. Taxonomy (NCBI): domain Eukaryota; kingdom Viridiplantae; phylum Streptophyta; class Pinopsida; order Pinales; family Pinaceae; genus Pseudotsuga; species Pseudotsuga menziesii. Next base: position 194,246 of record LPNX010964324.1, read on the forward strand.
TAAGGTATTCCATACCAATTACCCATTTACATTATGTGAAATTTATGGTCATTAGACTCATTACTCGCACCATTGCATTCATCTCCATTTTTTTTTGTAATTTTGGTTGACCTCTGGTGTTGATCCCATGAATATCAAGTCATTTTCATTTAGGAGGTATGTCTTCCTACATAATCATCTGAAGGAATGATTTCCATATATTACATTTCTTCCTCAAGTGAGGATTCCTTTTCTTCCCCTTCTCCATCCACATCCACCCCTATGAATGTGTACCCCTTCCACTTATCTACTTCCTCATTTTGAATCCATGAGGAAATATTTGAATCCCTCACAAACCCTCAATTCTCATGGGATGATATGCATCACCACACATGCTTACTCCCATAAGAACCCTCATTGGAAGGCATGTCTTCAGACAAAATTTTCCATTGAGTCGAAGGATTCCATTCCCATAGGAATATTGATTGGTTAAAGAATCGTATTCTTCATCTAGATTCCTTTGAAGAAGGTAATATTACCATTATATCTCCCACCATACGAGTGGATATTTTTGTTAAACCTGGTGTCACTAAGAACATCCTCTTGGGTGCTTCTTGTATTCCCAAGGAAGTTACAACCTGCAAGGATATTTTCTAGGAATTATGTGATGTATTTTCTTGCTTCTATGTCAAAATTACAGGTCTTGACCTTGCCATTGTAGAACACCATATTTACACTTGGTCTAGTTCAAACCTACTCGATAAAAGAAGAAACCCATACACCCATCCAAATCTTAATTGTCAAAGCTGAAATTGATAAGTTACATAATGCAAGTTTTATTTATCCAGTTATGTATACCACATCAATGTCCAATATGGTCCTAGCAAACAAGAATCAAGGAACTGCTTACATTTACAATGACTCTTGTGAACTAAAAAAATACTATCCCAAAGACAAATTCCCCACCGCCCACATCTACCAAATTAATATAAATGCATGCATCGACCATGAGGTTCTTTCCTTTACGGATAGTTTCTCAAGGTATAATCATATCCAAATTCACCCTTAGGATCAATATAAAGCCACCTTCACCACACCCTAAGGGATTTTTTCCTATTGAGTCATGCCATTTAGAGTCAAGAATTTTGTAGCCACTTTCCAGCATGTGATGTCATATTGCTTTCATGATATGGTTGAAATTATCCTTGCATACTTAGATGATTTCCGTAAAGTGTTCCTTAGGTGTCACAAGTACAATGTTTGCTTGAACCCATACACATGCATATTTTGCATCCTTGTAGGATAATTGTTGGGATTTATAGTTTCCAATAAATTAATCATTTGATCATATGAAGGTTCAATCCATCCTTGAAATTCCACCTCCTAATACTTCGTGCCAATTGCAAAGCCTTCAAGGGTGAGTGTTTATGGATTTTTGTATTTGCTCCATTATAAAATTCCCAATGAATGAGATGAATAAGCTCAATATTTTTTAGATTCTATTAAGCATGATCTTACTTCAACACCCTTGATTATACCCCTAGATTGTGTGAACAATTTCATGCTTTACATTTCAACATCCACTTATGATATCTGTTATAGCTGATTTTACCACTCCAGGTGAATCACACTTGTATGGCCTTCCTATGTCCCTATGTAGACTCCTTAGACCCCTTGGACCATTTTTTGTCCTTTGATGTTTCCTTGACCATCCCTAAAAACATGTGAAAATTAATACACGCGACTTTTAAACCCTTAATCGCGTATATACGCGGGTTTGACCCCTAAAACCGTGTACATCGGGATGTGTACAAAATCCAAATCCTTTTGGAGTTTTCCTTGACATGGATCCGACTCATTTGACTCCTAGCCTTCCCTATGCCTTGAGATCGCTCGGATTCAACCTTTCATTATCCCTTTGAAAATATATATAAGGAACTCTATGGTACATTGAAGGCATATGAGAGAATTGAGAGCAAAGAAACTATAGTCCATTGTTGCTCGAACTTGTGCTTGAGTCTGCATCCCTTTGTCCCTTGGAGCACTTGTGTGTTCTTCCCAAGCTTGCCTTTTGTTTGTGAGCTTGCTATCGAGAGATGGAGGATTGAGGTGGTGGAGGCCCAAGTGGGGGATTCGGTTTCTCCGATTCGCAAATGTGCCGACAAAGGTTGTAATCCATTGTAATCTCTGATTTTATATTAATAGAAATATCTTTTCCTGTCCAATAATGTATGTTTGAATGAATATTTTATCCATGGATGTTTTCAAATGCTTATACATTGTTGATTATATATGCTAGAATAGACCTAACACCAATATATATAGTAAGCTTGTATTGTTTACTTGTTGTTGAGGAAGTAATCTATCAATTTAAGCTGAAGTTGGAAAGCTCAACGGGGATCTACTTCAACCATTCGGAATAAGGTACGAGGTCTGATCCTTTAGTGTTAGATATTTAATTTCTATTGCATATTGGGAAGGATTGATTTCTGGAGTCAAGATGTCTATTGTGGTACCCCAAGCCATAGGAATTTCTCTCCATAACAGAATTGGCGACTCTGCTAGGGAGTTCCTATTAGTTGTCCTTAGGGGGTTTTCTATCGGCATTCAATGACTTTGAATTGCTCTTTTTCTCTTGTTTCTGTTTCCAGTCTGGGGGCATGTTTGCTTGGCAGTGTCTAATTGGTGTGAAGTTTGTCTCAGCTTGTCTATTTTCCTTTATTTTTATGCACCTTTCTTCCTGTACATGATTTTTGAACTCACAGTCACATATACACGCGGGTTTCTCTGCTATTTCCACATATACACGTGGGTTTACTACGAACAGTCGTGTATGCCCTTAGTTTTTCCTTTTAGAGGAAGTTGAATGGTTTCTGGGTGAATTTTGATGATTGTTGACTCTCCTTTGATACTGCCAAAGTCTATATACACCTCTATTTCTGACCAGAGATGTTTTTTTTAGGGTAAATTTCTTTTTTAAGAATGTTCTTGTCATTGCATTTTCGATTTTTTGTTTTGGGATTAGTGCATTAGAATTCTTTTACCTTAGTGCTTTGCTTGAGTGCTTCTTGAATGTGCTTGCAGAGTCTGGGGATTATAGAATCATTCTTTTGCTTTTTATATCTCATTTTATTTCAAAAAATCCAAATTATTTGCTTATCATCATGCATTGCATTTTGCATTTTGCATAGTACTTGCGCTAGATTTTCTTTGGAGTATTAGTCAATATTTCATATAGGAAAGCTTGCATTTATCATTTGAAGAAAATTGTGCATTTCACATAGTAGCATACCCTATTTTCATAGACACAATGCATTTGCATTGATTGTTAGGTGTGCATTTTACTTCATGTTGTGTAATAACACCATTAGTTGCACGGCCAAATCCCTCTTTGGATTAATAAAGCCAATTAAAATCAACGCTTAATTAAAATGAACTACACTATTTTATTTGATAGGGTTCACCAACAAGATTAGGTTTTAGGGTCTTCGAATAGTTCATTGTGAGTAAATTCTCCAAGACCACTAAACAACAACATGTATGTGTCTGTCCAGGTGAGTGTGTGAAATTCCTTGGTATAACCAGTGTTTCTCAGGATCCTCCTCTCAAAAAGGAGTTAAGCACAAGGCAGTGCGAGCGGTTATTGATTGGGATGACCCCTAGTCATAACTGAGTAGCACCGGAGATATTTCCAGGATTGTATTCGTATCTGGGGGATCTTTCGAGAGTTTTGGGCTTTGCTACCCTGCCCATATAGTCAATCTCGCCTGCGACTGTCCACCTGAGCATTGATTATATTGAGGTGACCTTAGTGGCCTTACCTAGGATATCACGGGGGTACTTTGCAGGTGTTATTCTGCATGTGTCCCGGCCAGGTTGGGGTCGGACAGCACAGTCGCTTTACGCATTGAAGCTGAGGGCCACAATAATTGGTTACGTACCTCCGCTTGTTGTGTATGGGAGTCTCAAGCCTCTCCTAGGCGAGACACACCTGCTTCATTCAGGAGCTCACTTATCCTACCCTTGATTGCTTGTATTTGGATTTAGATTTTATTGGTGATTTCTCTGTGCACTTTAGCTTGCCTAGGTTTTGCGTAGATAGAGAGTCTTTTATATTTTTTGAGTCATTGTGGATTCGGGTGCGGCTACTTGTCGTTCTCGTCGTTTAGTGGGACTTCCGCCTTCTACATCTCCTCCTCCTTTGGGAGTGACAAATAGACAGTCCAGGCAGACTACTTCACACATTGATTCACACACCATGGGAGACCATGTAGAAGGTATTCCTAAACCACCTTCTCCCATTCATGTGGAAGATGGGGAGTTTAATCCTAACTATGATCCTTCACCCGACTTGACTGATTTAGGTCCTGTGATTTCTGAGATAGGAACCTTTCATGATAGAACTACTTACTCTATGGTTGATTCCCCATTAACGCATTGCCGGTATGGAATGTCGGAGGATGATGAGACTCATTTTGAACCCGCAAGCACTAGTTATGGTAGTTATGGTATGTCTGGCTTTCCCACACATGATTTGGAATTTCATGCCGAATCTGAGTTCGATCCTAACACTATGCCTGGGGGCACTCTCATTCCTTACCATGCGGAGAGGTTTGGGAGCACTAGTCACATTGTGCCTTCCGTTCTGGCGGTGGAATCTACATCACATATTCCTCCTAGGTCTAGGGTTAGTGATCCTATTAGGATACCAGATCTGAGATGAGTGACTATAGGGAATAGTACGTACATAATTACACAGATCCCGTCATCCTCTGTCCCTAGTTCTTCGAATGTTCACCTTCCACCTCATTCCCATGGTCCTTCGAGCCGGAACGTTGCTACGAGTTATGTCTGTACTGCGGTTACTAGACTGGTTGTGTCTCAGCTTCATGCACCACCCGTTGTTGCGGGAGGTCATGGTCATACTTCTGGAGGTCATATTCCTACTTCCGGAACCTATGTTCCTACTTCCAGAATGTATATTCCTACTTACAGAGTGTCTCATGGGACATCTCATGCGATGACTTATGGACCTTATTATGGGACGAAGTATGGACAGGGTTCTTCACCTTATGGGTGTGGGCATCAACAACCTTATTACTCTCCAAATTACAGCTTTGTAGCTCCGAATAGTCAAGGTACACCACACTATGGTGCTTCCATGCCACCCTATATGAGTGGTTATGGTAATCAGACCTATGTGAATCAAAACTATCAGGGAGCGGTCCATCGACCTAATCATTCTAGGCTCCCTTTCCTCACAACACTAAATCTTCCTGACTTGTCGAGATTGACGAACGATACTGTAGCTCATGACCCAGCTTGGCCGGCTGTCCCTACTAAGCTTCCCTTGGACATAACCAAGTTCGAGGGAAAACCAGGAGAGGATCCGAGTGAACATGTTACTACCTTTCACCCATGGTGCTCTTTGAATTCCTTACACCAGGACTCAATCCGTTTAAGGTTGTTTCAATGCACCCTTACAGGGCCTGCCGTGAAATGGTATATAGAGCTACCTAGGGAGGCATTCGCTTTGTTCGATGACCTAGTGATGACTTTTCTTAACCACTTCCAGCTACGAATGCGTTATGATGTTGGTATTGAACTCTTGTCGACATTTCAATAGGATAAAGCCACACATATCTCAGATCATATCCAAGAGTGGCGTAGACAGAAGAGGTTAATTAAATCCTTTATACCATCGAAATTCCTCCTCGAATGGTTCCTTAAGTCGTTATTGTTGTATATAGCAAAGGATGTTTCTACATCCAGAGTGAAAAATGAGGAACAAGCCATTTTTAGGGTGCAGGAACTGGATTTGATTTATGCTCAGTCCAGTTTTTTATATGAGATCATTCCCAATGCTCTGCGTTCTAGTTTCGACCCTAAAGTTAAACCTGGACCACATGCTGATGGCATTTTGGGTTGTGCGAGTGCTAAACCTGCGGATTCGATTGCAAAACAAGTTATTCAATTGTCAATCAACCAATCTGTTTCAGGACAAGCCACGGTTTCATCTCAACCCGCCAAAATGGCGAGTGCGCTTTCAGTACAATCGTCGGACCAGAAGGGTAACCAGCAGCCCAGACGGAATAAAAAGAAGGGTAAGAATAATCATAAGGGTGGGAATAGGAATGAGAATGCTAATAATAATGACAAGAACGCCCGTAATGCTGGGGGGGACAATCAAGCTAAATGTAAGGTTAAATTCCCTTGCAAGTTGTGTAAGGATGATCACCTCACTTACTTGTGCCCTCGTATCGATGAAGCCTCGAGATTCTTGGCACAGGGCCCAGCTGTGCTGACTAACCCTTTACCTCACAATCAAAATATGAACTCTATGACCCATGATCAGTCTAGTGGTGATCAAGATCCACCGGAGGGTAGTGTTCATCGTTGCATTAACATGGTACATGCTGCGAAAGTTGTGACCCATGCGAAGGACTATGGTTCATCACAACCCAGCCCAGGAAAGGAACCTGATCCACCAGGGTCTCCTTTGCATATTGAGAAACCTATGGATAAACCTGAAGCTGTACCTCGCATTCCTAAGGGATTCCTTAAGTGTTCGGGGCACAATCCTAATGCTCGAGCCGCCCATAACTATTCAGTTGTCGAAGATTTGGGCCACACTCCTTGTGCGATGTCTGCATTGGAAGTGCTTCAGAGTTGTCCTTCGCAAAGGAAGGATTTGCTTTCTTCCCTTGGTGTGAATGATGATGATTCTTCCTCCGTGATTAAATTTGAAACCGCGGGACTTTAGCCTTGCTTGCCTTACTATGTGTCTCTTTTGATTCACATAGAATGTCTTAACATGACCGTCAAGCGCACTGTGTCTGACGAAGGTGCTGCCGGTTCTATGATGTCTTTATCGTTTTGGAAGGGTTTAGGTTCCCCTAAGCTATCTAAATCAGTGACCATGTTAACTGCGTTCGATGGTAGATCATTTAGGCCACACAGATCCTTTCTTCCCTTAAGGTCCATTTGGGAGGGAATACTGTTGCGATAAAGGTCGAGGTGGTTGATGCGCCCCTTGACTACAATCTCTTGCTGGGTAGGAATTGGATGTACAGTATGCAAGTCGTAGATTATTCCCTATTTCATGTTGTATGCTTTCCATTTAACGAGAATATAGTCACAATTCATCAAACGTCATTCAAGAATTCATCAGTTACCGCATCTTCAGGAGCTTCGATCCCGATCGTTGAACACTCTCAGCCGGCAACTGGGAGTGTGGGTGTAGGCATGTATCCATCCCTCATGGGAAGCTTTAGTTGTCTTGCACCGATCCTTATGATAGGGTCTAGTTCCGGTGAGGCTTTGAAATCTATGAGATTGGTGTCTTTTCGCATGAGTCATATGGAATATCCTTGGATTCTTCCTACACCGAGTACTCCGAGTGAACCCATCATGACGGACGTGTCATTTCCTACAACTATGGTAGCTTATCAAGCTAATATCCAGTGTGTTGTAGAGCCCAATCCTTCCTCTTTGTGGACAGAGGAGGAGGACCCTTATGTGTTGCCGGCGTGGGAAATGCAGTATTCTCACATGCATGGCTACCTTGATAATGTTTTCCCTTCAGATGAAGCGATTATTGAGGCCATGTCGGGAGTTGAGCCACCATGGGAGGAACTCCATCATAGATCTTACTTTCTTCTCGAGCTTGACCGCTTGGAGCATCAGGACTTTAGGGTGGTTCTTAGTGAGAGAGTTGATAGTCCTATGGTTCCATTAAGCTCTCCTAGTCTGATGGCTGATGGAAACATGGTGAACATATCTTCAACGATTCCTATCAATATCTCTCGCGATCCTGGCACGATAGAGAATGTCTATATTGGGGCAGAATGTCCCATGCTGAGATTCAAGAATACACCGAGTTGTTTAAATAATTCCATGATATCTTTGCTTGCTCTTACGATGAAATGCTAGGTATCGACCCTCGTATTGTTGAACACGAGATTAAGAATTATCCCAACACTAAGCCTGTTCGACAATGCTTGCATGCGGTGAATCCTAGGAAAGCACCCGCGATTAAGGCAGAGATAGAGAAACTATTGAAAGCTGATTTTATATATCCCGTTCCCTTGATGGAGTGGGTTTCAAACCCCGTTCTGGTGGATAATAAGAAGGGATTGATTCGCATATGTACTGATTTCCGTGATTTGAATTGTGCCTGTCCTAAGGACAATTTCCCCACACCATTTATTGATCAGATTTTGGATGAGTGTGCGGGTAGTGAGGTTTTTTCCTTTATGGATGGATTTTCTGGATATAATCAGATACAAATTAAACTTGAGGACCAACATAAGACTGCATTTATTTGTCCTTGGGGAAATTTTGCATATCGAAAAATTCCTTTCGGCCTTAAGAACACCAAAGCTACTTTTCAGTGGGCAATGACCTTGATCTTCCATGATCTCAAGTCGATTATTGAGGTATTTTTGGATGACCTTGCTGCTCATTCTCAAATGAGAATGCATCATTCCTATCACTTGAGATTGGTATTCAAAAGATGCCACCATTATTTGGTTAGGTTAAATCCTCACAAGTGCATCTTTTGTGTGAAGTCAGGTCGCTTGTTAGGATTCACCGTTTCTAAAGAGGGTATAAGAGTCGACCCTTTTAAGGTTGAGGCAATACTTCAATTGCCTCCCCCGAAAAATATTCGTCATCTTCAATGTTTGCAAGTCATGGCAAACTTCTTACAGAGATTTGTTGTCAATTTTTCCAATTTAACTAGAGGCTTCATGCATCTTTTGAAGAAGGACACCACCTTTTGTTGGGATGAGAGAGCCTAGGAGTCCTTTGATGTGCTCAACCAAGCCCTAGAATTGGCCCCAGTGATTAGTCCCCCAAACTATAGCCATGATTTTCTACTTTATGTGGCTGCGTCCATGGAGACGATTGGTATGGTTTTGGTTCAAGAGGATGAGGAGCTCCAAGAGCATGTCATATACTATCTGAGCTGGAACCTTATTGACACAGATATTCATTATTCTCATGTTGAGAAGCTTTCTTTAGCTACCGTACATGCGGTTCAACGGTTGAGACATTATATTCTCCTTTGCCAGACCTTAGTTGTAGCCCATGTCAATCCATTTCAATTTTTCCTCACTCAAAGGATGATTGGGGGAAAATATAATAAATGGATTGTCATCTTGCAAGAATTCGATCTTGAGTTTCTTTCGGCAAAGTCGAAGAAATCGTTAATTTTTGCAGAGCTTATATCAGATCTCCCAAGCGAGGCCAAGGAGTTGGTTTGTGAAGATACTTTGTCGATGAACACATCTTCTTAATCTCAACTTTAGACCCATGGTATAGGGATATCATTATATATTTACAAACATTGAAGGTCCCTACTCACCTCTCACGGGATGAACGACGACGATTACGTCACGTGTCTAAGAATTACCTCATAGTGGATAACACTTTGTACCGCCGTGGGGTAGATTCCATTTTACGACATTGTTTAACTCATGAAGAGGCTAAGGTAGTGCTGAATGATTGCCACGAAGGGGCATGTGGTGGTCATTTATCTGGGCTTTCTACAACCCAAAAAATCTTAAGAGCGGGTTATTTCTGGCCATCAATCTTTAAGGATTGTATAGATGCAGTCAGGAGGTGCCACCCTTGCCAGGTGTTTGCACATAATATGCGCTCGAAACCTGCCCCGTTACATCCCATCATCACCGCTGGTCCCTTCACTAAGTGGGGGCTTGATTTTATGGATTGCAACCCAGCTTCAGTTGGGGGGCATCATCATATCATAGTGGCTATTGATTACTTCACGAAATGGGTTGAGGTTATGCCTACAGTTAAATTCGATGGTGAGATAGATGCACACTTCGTATTCAACCAGATTATTACTCGGTTTAGAATTTCGAAAGAGCTTGTCACTGACCATGGCTCACACTTTCAGAATCGTATGATGGAAGAGTTGGCATCAAAGTTAGGGTACAAATAAGAGAATCCATCCTCTTACTACCCTCAAGCGAATGGACAGGTAGAAGCAGTGAATAAATCACTCAAATCCATTCTCCAACGAACCATCGCACAGAGCAAGAATAATTGGCACATCATGTTATATCCTTCTTTATGGGCGTATAGAACCTCTATTAAGACTGCCACGGGTTTTTCTCCATATCAACTTGTACATGGAGTGGAGTCGATATTGCTGGTTGAATGCGAGATTCCTTCTTTGAAACTAGCTGTATAACTCTCACCAGACACTTCACCATTGGAGGAGCGTTTGGTCCACCTTGAGCAACTTGATGAGCAGTGTCGAGATGCCTTGGTGGCTCTAGAAGTGAATAAACATCGTGTAAAGTTCCAGTACGATAAGTCTGTCCATCCAAGGAGGTTTAGTGAGGGAGACTTGGTCCTTTTGTGGGATCAACCGAAAGAACCCTTAGGGGCAGGAAAGTTTAACCCCATGTGGCGTGGTCCTTACTTCGTCAAATGTGTGTTAGAGAAGGGCGCATATGAGTTAGTGGATTATGAGGGAACGGCCTTGGTGGAGCCTAGAAATGGACTCTATCTCAAAGTACTATGCATGATTTTCAGCCAAGGCCGGTTATTGTATATTATTGTACAGTTTTGCATAGTTAGGCATTTTTCTTATAGTGATCAGGTTTGTGATTAGTTTCTGTTTATTTTGGAAGATGTCAATGGAATCTTCCACCTACATAGGATTCGCGGATGGTGCGAGCCATCACACTCAACACTCAACCTCTGCTGCTTGGGTGATTTATACTCCTATGGGTCAGGTACTGTCTTCAGGAGGCGTATGTTTGCGGCCATCTTCAAACAATGTTGTTGAATATAGTGTCGTTATTGAGCTTCTACAGGATGCCATTTCACATGGCGTTCTCTCTCTTGAGGTACGTCTTGATTCGGAGTTAATAGTGTCACAGCTTAATGGTTTATACCATGTTAGAGATCCGACGTTATTAAGAAGGTTCTTACATGTGAGATTATTAGAACGGTAATTTGACAATATAACATACATACATATTCCAAGAATTAATAATCAAGTTGTTGAATCATATGCTAATTACGTGTTAGATTGGCATTTGTTTCATACAGAATAAATTCATCACAAACACAAATTTTTACACATGTAAATAAATAAACCGATCACCATAAAAAATTTATATAACATCCAAAATGTGGTAATACATAGTGTCATGATACAAAAATGCGGCTCTCAAGCCACCAAAATATAATACACAGTAATAAAAAATGTGTCACTCCCAGGTATCTAAGCCTGTGGAGGAGGAGGGGGGTTGTGATCATGGAAGGTCACTACAGCTCTAGCTAGCCGTCGAAATAATCGCACCCATGCTCGTGGTACACCCACCACCTGGTGCTGCATAGCCTCAGGAAAGTGCTCGACTTGCACCATGGGAACTCTATGTGTCAGCCTAACAAAGTTGGTATAAATTCTCTCGAGCGTCCGCTCCGCATCCACACCCATGATATCATCTCCTCTTCCCCTCCGTCTATGACGAGGGAAGCCTTCAGGCCACCGTGGTCCCACATCTGCATGCAAATGGTAGATGTCACTATGTATTGTCACCCAAAAAATATGTCTTTTGATTCCATATAATCAGAAAACAAAAAAAAATTAAATAACTCAAAGAGAGGGTCAATATTCGTTACCTATGTCACCATATGTCAATCCTGGTGGTAGCGGCATGTCCGGGTCCCCCCAGAAATCAATCCCTACATAGGGGTAGTCATTGATGGAAACTACCTATCATTTCCACCACGAAAAGAACTCAGCTGGATAGGGGTTGGAAACCCTACCTCCCCCCAGTTTGTGAATCGCATCCACCCAACGTCGTTGGGCCGGATATCGAACCCCGTGAAGAGGAACGTCAACTCTGGGGCTCAATCCTAGAAGACACTCGAAGAAAAATATGCTCAGTATGCTGCTAAAACCAAAGTTCTGCACTCTACCCATATTACACTCACTGAGCTGAGGTTTCATGTTGCTCAGTAGTGTAGTGCTCCAGTCATAGACCGTGGGTCTCATGCACTCCACTGCATAGAACATCAGAGACCGCGAGGCCTGGTGGAGTGAACCAAGCCTGCTATCCTACCCAGTGACAGTAGGATGGCCTTTAGGCCCAGCACCTGTATGGAGTTAGTAGGGATCTGACTCCCCACCTTCTCTGTGTCTAGATAACAGTACACCGCAATGTACTCATCTATAGTCAGGCCACCTCTAGGCCCACCACGAGAACAAAGGTTCACTACTTCCCCCCATCGGGAAATTCTAGTAATAAAGTATATGTCGTCCACCTCTATGGTGAGGGACATCCCATCTATCTGGAAGGACTCTGAGTCTAGATCCCGGTAATCCACCGACATCTGCAATAGTCTTGGTTTGGCCCTCAAGCCACCAAGACACCAAAACTTGTAGAGCCCACATGCACGTAGCGCTTGTTGAGCCATTAGGTAGGCCCATACTTCCTCCTCTACATCACCATGTTCACGTTGTCTCTATTCTAGGACCATCCTACACAAAAAATTTCAAGTTTTCCCATTAGATTACTTAAAAAACCTCATGTGCTGCCGCATATGTGACTGTTTTCCAAACAGCCGCGTATGTATGCGACTGTGAGGGCATTTTTCGTGTATATCCAACCCTATACGTGGAAAAACCCTTGGTTTATGTGTGGGCTGCAGCACCCTTTTTAGATTGGCCCAGAAACCTCAAATGACCATGGAATTTGATAAAAATTGCATTGAAATGGAAGAGAAGAGCATGGGTAATACCCGGAAGAAACGGTAGTGGATTCCGCCAGCTGGATCTCTTGGAATTCCCTGTTGAAAATCTGAGCTCAATTGGGTAAAAATTTCAAATGTTTTATATTTTTTACCATTTATAGAAATTTTTCAAATTTTTGAAAATTTTTACCCCCTTTCCTATAGTTTGGACCATTTTTTACCTAATTCATGATGTAGGAGACCTTTTTGAGTGTCGTTTCAACCGTTGGATTGACCCGTTCGTGCTGATCTCAGGTATCATGTCTAAACTAGAATATAGGTTAGGTTTCATCACCGTTTGCATTTTGCATGACCTTATGACCGTTTCATCATAGCCTTAGGTACGAACCCACTCTATTATGTCACAGAACCTTCTTGTTGTTTTAGAAGTGGCATGGTATGAGTGGTAGAGCTTGACCTTACATGGGTACCCTAGTTATTGCCTTATCTGCATTTTGTGCCCATGCTGACGTTTTGTCCTTTAGGGTGTGGGAGTCCGTTGTATAGTACTACCATGACATTTGGCAAGAGCCTTGTACTCCTCTTTATCTTTTGTTGGCCTATTTCCCTAAGGACTCCTGTATGTCAAGTTGTAATTTCATTATCATGAGCTTTGCCTTCCTTATTGAGCTTTATGTCGGATTCCCTGACATTGCGTTTCAGACATATAGCTTGAGCTTGTCTCATGTCTAGCCATGCAGATCCATTTTATATATCCTTTGTAGCTTGATTACATTTTTACCGGGAGGGGCTTTTCCCCCGAGTGTCGATATCCTACACATGTGTCCTTACATTGAGCATAGGTATGTTCCACTACTTGGAACTAGTTTGTTTTCCCCTATGACACTCATCTCCTCCTAGTATGTAACTATAAAGCAGTTTTATTCTTTTTCAAGCTTTTTAAATATTTGAAAAAGTCCAAAAAAAATCAAAAAACCAAAAAGCCGGACAAGGAAAGATGTTATCTTTGGTAGACGTCGAGTCGTGTCGCCTTTGAACAGAGCACTGTATATCACATCCATTGGTTGGGTTTATAGTTTGACTTTAGGAGTTGTACTTGTTTATCTGAGTTTATCTCCATCGACTGGTTAAGCTTCCAGTCCCCATGGAGCCTCTGTCGATGCCTCCTGTGTCACAGAGATGTCCCAGTTTGTATATCGAGTCTATGTTGCCTTTATTCAATCACCATTCACCATTATTCTCTTGTTTGAAGGAAGTTGAAACCTGAGTCGGCCATTCCTCAGTTATCTTGACTTTCCATGTCGGCCATTCCCGGTACAGTTACTGGTTCGTGCACCTTATGATTGAGCCCTTCCACATTATACAGCTTTGTTGAGTACCTCATGTTGGATTATGGGGGATGCCTTAATTCCCTCCTTCCAGCGGATTTCATCCCATTGACTTTAGATCATTTATTCTGGGATTAGAATCTAGATTCATTTTGAGTGCCTTGAGACTTGAGTCATCAGTGGTAGGTTCTCTCGCCATCGACAGTATTTGGGAATACATCAATGTCCCCTGATTGATGGATCCTCTCAAGTGTTCGACCTCAACACATTTATTCACACTTGTTAGTTTGCACTCTAGTGCCTTAATTCCCATTTTCATTATCGGAGGGTGATCTCGTGTCTGTTAATGGTATACATCAATGACGGGTAATCAGACGATGGACTACTATGTTCGACCTCAACGCCTCTATTCACATAGTAGGACTTGTACTCGTAGTGGTTTGTGTAGAAGACCTTCCAGATTGGTGGCATCTCTTATATGCTACCTCCTTGATCAAGCCAGTGTTCATGAGATTTCAGCTCTCGTGACTTGATTCCAATATATGTCATTTCCAGCTATTATGGAGATCTTGATCCATTGTATATCTTCAGCCATTATGGAGATCATGGTCCTTTGTATATATTCATCATGGAGATTCTGATCTATGTATATTGTATGTGGTGATGACCACTTATGTGATATTTTGTATCATGCCTATTCATGGCCATTGTACTCTTATGTATCTGGGACTGTTATATGTATTTGCAGTTATATGCAGAGTTGTATCATTGTACTATGTTGATTGGGTGGCTGGTCTTCTATTTTGGATCCTTCATCACTCCACTTCTGGGATGGACTTATAATGTATTTTGGCCGTCGTATGACCCCTCTGACCTCACACATTAGGGGGCATCTATTATAGCTGATTTTACCACTCTAGGTGAATCACACTTGTATGGCCTTCCCCTGTCCCTTTGCAGACTCCTTAGACACCTTGGACCATTTTTTGTCCTTTGATGTTTCCTTGACCATCCCTAAAAGCATGTGAAAATTAATACACGCGACTTTTAAACTCTTAATCGCGTATATACACAGGTTTGACCCCTAAAACCGTGTACATTGAGATGTGTACAAAATCCAAAACCTTTTGGAGTTTTCCTTTACATGGATCCGACTCATTTGACTCCTAGCCTTCCCTATGCCTTGAGATCGCTCGGATTCGACCTTTCATTACCCCTTTGAAAATTTATATAAGGAACTCTATGGTACATTGAAGTCATATGAGAGAATTGAGAGCAAAGAAACTATAGTCCATTGTTTCCAGAACTTGTGCTTGAGTCTGCATCCCTTTTTCCCTTAGAGCACTTGTGTGTTCTTCCCAAGCTTTCCTTTTGCTTGTGAGCTTGCTATCGAGAGATGGAGGATTGAGGTGGTGGAGGCCCAAGTGGAGGATACAGTTTCTCTGATTCGCAAACATGCCGACAGAGGTTGTATCCATTGTAATCTCTAATTTTATATTAATAGAAATATCTTTTCCTGTCCAATAATGTATGTTTGAATGAATATTTTATCCATGGATGTTTTCAAATGCTTATACATTGTTGATTATATATGCTAGAATAGATCTAACACCAATATATATAGTATGCTTGTATTGTTTACTTGTTGTTGAGGAATTAATCTATCAATTCAAGCTGAAGTTGGAAAGCTCAACTGGGATCTACTTCAACCATCCGGAATAAGGTCCAAGGTCTGATCCTTTAGTGTTAGATATTTAATTTCCATTACATATTGGGAAGGATTGATTTCTGGAGTCAAGTTGTCTGTTGTGGTACCCCAAGCCATAGGAATTTCTCTCCGTAACAATATCGTCAGAGTGATTTTTCAAGATGATGTAAACCATCGAGAACATATATCATCTACTATGTTAGTAAGATCGTATCTATATCCTATGTATAGTATCACCATGAGGAGAATCTAGCCTTAGCAATTGTTTTCATAGTTTCTAAACTTCACAATTATATCCTCATGAGCAAAACCAAAGTCGTTGCCAATTCGAACCTCATTTTTATCTTTTGATCTGACACCTCATTCAAGGCAATGACACTAAGTGGATAGTTATCTTTCAATAATATGACCTTGATATTGTGGCCCCAAATAGTAAAAAGGCTTTGTCCTTGGAAAATTTCATTTTAGATTTATCCTTTAATGCCACCCACCCTTATCAATGATAACCTTCCAAATGAACATTTGTTCAACATTTCATTGGATGATCATTGGTATGGGGATATCCTTGTTTATCTTTTCACTCAGAAGTTTGATCCTTATCTCTCTTGTGATGATCATTGTCAAATTCATCACAAATTAGGCTCATGATACATCCTTATTGATGAGGATTTGGAACTATATTACATCAATCTGTCACTTTTGACAAGGTTAAACTGGTCTTGAATCACTGCCATAGTGGTGTTTGTTGTGCCCACCTCTCTATATTGGCTACTTCCCAAAATATCATATGTGCCGGTTATTTTTTTCCTACCTTATTTTTTGATTTCATAGAGGCAGTGAAGCGTATCCAAAACTGCCAACACTTCACTCTAAAGGCAAGGACCCATCCTTCTCCTCTTTATACATTCGTCACCACTGATCCATTTGTAAATGGGCCATCAAATTCATGGAAAGTAATCATGTGTTGTCCAATGGTCATAAGTACATCATAGTAACTATTGATTATTTCAATAAATGGGTCTAATCCATGGCAACATATAATAACACTACCACCACCACGGTGCTATTTTTCTTCAATAATGTTATAATTTACTCAATTCGGTGTCTTGAAACAATTGGTTTCTAATCATAATACTCATTTTGAGGATTCCATGTGGAAGGAATTATCGTACCATTTTAAATTTGAGCACCAATTTTCTCTCACCTATTACCCTTAGGGAAATGACTAAGTTGAGGTTGTTAACAAGGTCCTCAAAAGCATACACCATCATACTATGGATAAACACAATTCCAACTGGCATCATATTCTCTTTCATACCCTATGAGAGTATTGGACATCCACCATAACTGCTACATGGTTTACTCCATTCCACCTTGTCCACAGGGTGGAATCTGTTTTACCCATCAAGTCTCATATTCCCTCCTTGCACCTTGCCATCGAAGTTTTACTAGACACCTTATCTCTGGAACAATTCTTGATCACTTTGGAACAAGTAGATGAGGACTGTTATGATGTTGTATACAACATCAAAGCTACCAAGAAATGTTTGAAAAGCCCATTGTAATAACCACATCCACCTATACTCAATCTGTGAAGGTGATCTTCTCCTTGTTTATGATCAATCCCATGATAAAATCGGTTGTGGAAATATTGAATCATTGTTGCATTACCCATATGTAATAAAACACCACCTCAAAAATGGAGCATATCTTTTCACCGGTCTGGATGGCCAGCTCCTAAGGCACCCTCATAATGGGTTATATTTGAAGAAATACAATCCATGATACTGATGCATCCTTTTGGTTGTATTATATATGTTTTATATTTCACGTTTTAGATTAAACTTACAATTTTTTTGCTTGTCCTTTCCAGATGGATCACCATTCTCCCTATTATGTCATTTCTATAATGATATTTGACACCCTTAATGAGGAATACTAGAAGTGGAAAAAAAGACCCTTTATACATCAGATATTGACTTTGAAATGATGAAAATTTCACTCTATGAGGAACTAGTCACTACTTTCTTTTAGAAGAGGGGAAATTGTTCGCTATATTTGGCCCTAAAGGTGCGACAACCCATTTGGTCACTACATTGAGGCATACAGGTGCGACCAGGGTTCCAAATGAAGTAGGCACACATTGAAAAGTGTGAACATAATTAAACAATAGATCAATATCACATGGAAAGGAATAATAAAGCATGCACCTTGGGACCATCACCTAGTTTAGAACTAATGAAAATATATAAAAGAGACCCATGGGATGAAGATATGGAGGTTGGATAAATTGAAAGAATAGATGATGTTAGCCTGAAGAAAGATAGAGTGAACCACTTCTATTTTTTGAAGCTTTAGTGATTGATGATAAAGGTAAGGGAGGGAACACATATTCTAAAGGAGAGGAGTACCACCAACAACGACTGAAAGGATTGTAAGTACTAGTTTCTCCATATTCAATACAAATCAATTCTCTCCCTACCCAAAGATCCATGTTATATGAGTTTTTGTTGAATAGATTAGTTTCATTAATGAATTATTGATTAATTATTTTTCATAAGAATGAGGAAGACTTGTTGTATGCTTGTGTGCTAGTGCGTCTGTAAGGCTTCGAAGTAGGGAACCAAAATTCAAGAATCCACACTCGACAAGGCCTTTGGATAAACTTTGATTAAAAAGTGAATTCATTTTCCTTCTATAAACAATATTTTATAATGTTTCATGCCGAATATAGGGAAAGGTTGTTATATTAGTTTTTATTTATATATCTATTGATGAACCTAACTCACTCACCAAGAGAAGAGCACTTTGCTTTCGAGCACTTTGTTGATTTCCCTCACAACATAATTGATGATTGTGTTGGGGAAGAATTTATTAGAAATTTTCCTTTATATCGGGTTGTTTTACTTGATTGTTTAGTCTTTGGAAACCTTATTATAGGCAGTCTTACCTGTGTGTTTAGTTTGAGAAAGTTTGAGACAAATATGAGCAGTTTTGCTCATCATTTGAGTCAATTTTTTCTCTCTTATACCAATTAGTCATTGTCTGTCTTTCCAATAGGAGAATCTAGTCATGCCTTTCATCCCAAAAGTAGTGATTGATCCTATTTGGTAGCCCTTTTTGGGCCAATAGTAGTGACCAAAGAGATAAAAGGTGATCTGGTGTGCTTGTTTTATAGTTTTTTTTTATCTGAGTATCTTTGTCCTACACTTATTCATATGACTCGGGATTAGTTAAAAGCATCATTTGATCGCTTTCATGTTGGATTCCTTGAAATATTAGATTATGCAGTGTGTTTTTTCAAAATTCCTTGTTTTCGTCGCATGCAGGAGTTATATCTCTAATAGAAGAAACTGCATGCCCTTAATATATAAAAGGATATTATTTAAAATATATGTGTTGGTTGCATGCATTGCAATTTAATAGACAAAAGAATGAAATAATTATAGGAAAAATAATTATTTCATTCTTTTGTCTATTATTTCATTCTTTATCAATTACATGAACTTAGTATGCATGGAGTTTTTCTTGGTTATTTTCAATTTTTTGTTGAATGAACAAAAGGAACAATGAACTCTCTTCTCTCTTATATATTAGAGATCATTCATTAAAAGGAAATATTTGTATTTTTTTTTACATATTTCATTGATTGATTCATCACTTTTGAGTTAAAAAAACTTCATAACCTAAAGTTTCAAACCATACCTTTGAGATTAAACAACGAACCCTAAAAGGAACACTTAGTTAAAACAAATTAGATTCTCATTTTATAACAAACATAAACTAGACTAGGTTTAGGGCCTTGGTTTAGGATTGGAATTAAACATCTCCAAGGCCATAAAATACAAAATTAGGAACTTGACTAAAGAGAAAAAATCCATTACTATCAAAGAGTGTTCGTCGGGAAAGCACATCCAACACATGTGTTAAGAGCTACAATTAAGATATGAAAAAAATATCCCCTCCTCACTTGCATGGTGGGATTAAATGCGTGTATGGGGGTTATGGTTAAGTGGTAAGTCCTTGAGGTAACACCACTTTTATAAAGCTTCGGGTTGAGCATTTAAATCATGCATTCCCTGCCCATACACTTAATATTGAGCTAAGATTATCCCTCCTGAACACTTATTATGAAGTGGTAACCTTAGTTACCTAGGACATCTCATGAATGAATGCAAGTTGGAAATCCTTGTGATTCCTAAGACATATGTCTAATCCTTGTTTTAGCTCCTTTGGAGGGCATTTTTTGAAGGAAAGTACTTGCACCTCTTGTGATTACTGCATGAATATTATTGTAACTGTCTCATTTCCACCTTTGTCTAGTGGTTCTTGAGACTTCATATCCATTACTCATCTTTTCACAATAGGAGATTCATACCATGGAATAACAATGTCTCGTGGAATTATCCTCTACCTTGGTGTAGTAAAATTATTGAGGATCATCCTCCACCACCAACCAACATCATTACTGTGGGAAATTCTCCTCCCTCAAGTGGTAATAAACTTAAGAACACTACTCCACCCATCAACACCACTCCACAATGGAGTGCATTTTTTTTCTGGGAGTAGTCAACCTCATTAGGGAACCCCTCCTATGGTGGGACATCCTATTTGGAATTCCAATCAAATATAGGGATATAACCCTACTTCATGGGGATATCAAGATCCACTCATGCACAACAGGACTATAATAACTTCGATGAAATCACCATTTTTTACCACATTGAACATGCTAGATTTATCCTGGATAACTAATGATATCATTTTACATATGAATGTTGATGTATTTGTAACTTTGAAATGTATTCAATTGTATATTTTATGTATTGTACCCCGATGTTTATTTCGGGAAGTATCTGTAATGTAATTGAGTCATGTCATGCCCCGATGTTCCCATCGAAAGATTCAATAATGTAAACAAGTCATGTCAAGTCATTGTGGGTAATCCTCCTTTTGTTCAAGGGTTAAAGTCCTCGCAATTGTGGGGACCTAGGGTTATTATAATATCCTATAGAATTCGGCCCTAGGTGAGTTATTGTAAGTCAGAGCAATACTCCCCACCATCTAAGTCAAGGTTAACCCTCCTTGTTGATCAGAGGGAAAATTCCCCACAAGTTGTGGGGCACTACGGTTATTAAACTCGCCTAGAGATGTCGGCCCTGGTAAGTAATTGTTAAGTGAGGCTAACATGATGGAGTGGACATTAAGTGAACAAAAGAATATAAATAGAGAGTGAGCCTCTCTATTTATTACACACACACACACACTCATTGGGTTGCATGAGTGAGAGAGAAGTAGCTCTCTCAAGTGAGAGAGAGAGAGAGAAGTTGTGGAGATCATCTTTATGTTTTCGGGTTTTACTGTTGCCATTGGTGCTCATTCTATCTCTGAGGAAGTTGCAGGGTTTTCTCCTTTATGGTTTTCCCGAGGAAAATTCTTTGTGTCTTTTGTCTCTTGTGTTTATTGTTGTGCATGTTATTCTCTAAATTAAAGATCCTAAGATAATGCTAGCTTGAATGATAAAAATATAACATGGTATCAGCGCTAAGCTAAGAAGAATACATTGTGCAGCTGTAGAAGCTATGGGTTCTTAATTTTTGGGTCTCTCTCAATAGCCCATCAGCAAAAGTATGCTAGGCTAACTCTCCATTGAAGGGCGCATCTTTCTGTCAAAGTGGAATTCAATTTCGGGCATTTTCAGTTTTTGGTGCGGGAGATTAGGGATTCTTACAGAAGAGGAATTTTTGAGTGAGCCCAACATAGGATTAATCTCCTCATAAAAATCAAATTTTAGAGACCTGGGTCAAGATTTTTGGTTGGGTGAAACTCCGTGAAAGTCAAACCCTAGTTTGACCCCGAACCGAAAAAACCCTAAATACTAAAATTGATAATTTTTGGTACATTCGCTATATATATGGATTGCAGAAGCATCGGGGGAAAAAACATTCACAGGTCAAAGATAAAATCATGATGTACATTTTGTCCAAGTTTATACCTCAGATTCATTGTATTATAGGAGATATGGTTCCTCCAAGTTAGGGTTCTAGCCTCTCCTGGGATTCATTCCTAAACAGGACACCTGGGGAGAATTACTATATCTAAGGCTAATAAGGTCCAAATGAAATTTATGAAGATGTTCCAGAAAGGGAACAGACTTTAATTTCTATGGTAGAAGTTTCAAACCCCGAAGCTGAAACAAATACATGTGGCAGTCCATACAACTTTGCTATGCTAAACAATCCTGAAATAGGTCACCTTGGGAAAACTCTCATAAGCACCAATTGGTGAAACCAATCTGATGAAACCTGTCACATTGGAAAAAGGACAGATGAGGATACCTCAGTACTAAATTGTAGACACACAGGAGCAGTAATTTCATAGATACCACAGAAACAGTAGCAGGAATTTCTGCAAAAGAAATTGGTAAACTATGGGCTTCCTGTTCCGAGAGCTTCTCTCCGCTGTTTTTAGAAAATGAGTACATTGGACAGCTCACCTTGAAGAGGTATATCTTTCTATCTAATCATATCTAAAAAATTCCAAGTTTTGAAAATTAGGGTTTCTCTAACAAACCCTAGATCAGCGAGCTTCAGAACCAGGACGAACACCTCAAATTGGTAAGATATAATCCTTCGCTATTTTCATTTGAGGTTATCAGTTCAAAGTGATCTATCACATCAGCTTGATGATAAGATTAATGAAGTTGACAAATTCCAAGCATGGAAGTATATGATCTCTCTGAAGAAAATGATTTGGACACCTACATAAGTAGAGTGGTTCCAGTCCCAGAGGGAGATGAGGCTAAAATCCTTACACAATAAGAACTTGGTCAAGGACAAGAGGATTAATGTTGATTCTATCAAGGATCACCTTATACCACAAGTGTCTTCCCTAAATACACCTAAAGAGATGTTTGATTCCTTAACCAAGCTATTTGAAGGGAAGAACATAAATCGGAAGATGACTTTGAGAAAACAGTTGAAGAATGTGAAGATCCAGAATGCAGAGACCATGCAATCATACCTTACAAGGGTCACTCAAATAAAAGAACAACTTGAAGTGGTAGAAGAAGTGGAGAATGTAGAAGTGGTGATAATCACCTTGAATGGCCTCCTGAGATCATGGGATTCATTCATTCAAGGAATGTGAGCTGAAAGGAAGTGATTACTTTCAGTAGACTCTAGGAAGAGTACACACAAGAAAAAGAATCTTGACTCATAATAAGAAAAGAGAAGATGGGAGAAACTGAAGATCAAGCTCTCATGATCCAAAGAAGATACCTCAAGCGATGAGGAATATGAAGAACTCAATTCTTGAAGAACCTCTTATCCATCTTAGCATTTGGATAATAAATGATGAATGAAGACGATAATGAAGCTGAAGGCTCAAGAAGGAATCTACCCACGAAACAAATAAAGATAAGTATTCAATTGTCATTTCATGATATTGTTTTGTTATGCATTTGTTTATATTCAGTTGATGTATTATGCATGATAGAATGTTTGTATTAATGACAGTATACTACTAATATGCGTGTGATGGGTAAGTAGTTCATGGTGCTATACAAATCTCCATTGCTACTTATCTAGAATGAAACCTATTTGCTGACATATTGGATTAGTGCACAATCTCAATGTTGTCCTAGTAGAGATGGAAGGCATCTAAAAAAAATTCCGTGAGATATGGATGGATGTTGTATTGGCTAAAATAGTTGCATAATCATATATCTTGATGCAAAAGAATTTTTCATTATGAATATACCTTATGAAATGTTTCTAACCATACAACTAATGCATTTGACTTGTAGGAAAGATCGCGTAAAATCACCTACAAGCAAAGAAGGATGAGACTTGTTCCGAAGAACAAGTGATGACAGTTCAAGATGAAGAATAATATGACGAATTCAGTGACATCATTGATGTAGAACCTTCCAGCTATGAAGAAGTAACAAAGAAGAAAGGGAAGACCAGTTTAAGAAGAATGATGTCTAAGATGCAGTATCTATACATGAAGGGAAGTTCGTAGTTCCATCATGCAGTATATGGAAACATCATGGGATACAAGGCAAGATTCGTAGCACAAGGCTTCTCACAAAAAGAAGGCATAAGCTACGAAGAGACATTTAAAGCCAGTGGGAGATGAGACACATGACAGGAAGAATCATGTGTGCGAATGAAAGAAGGCCTTGTACGAGCTCACAAAACACCCATGGGATAACACATACATGAGGAGCTTGATGAAGTTATGAACCTTTTCTACAAGGTTGAAGATGAAAGGATGACAAGCTCACAGATGGGTGCGAGAATAAATTTTGAAAAAGTTTAAGATAGAGGATCTTGGTATCCAGGGATCCTAGATGGATACATAGAATATTAGTAGCAGAGGAAGCTACTTGTCACTCCGGTACAGAATGTTTCAGTGAATAGAGTACGAAATACAGAGGGAGAATGATGCTTCACTTCAGAGGGAGTTACTGTAGAAGATCCTGAGGTTCGACATGGTACGATAGGATGGACAGATTACTGATGACTCTAGGCTTTACTAAGAATAAAGTGGATTCCAACCTTTGCTTCAAGGTTGAAGGCAGAAGACCAGTGATGCTCCTGTTATATGTCGATGACTTGTTCCTGACAGAAAAGAGAAACTCATTAAAGTTTCAAGAAGGAGACTTTCTTTTGAGTTTGAGATGAAGGACTTGGATATGATGAATTACTTCTAGGCATGGGGGTGTGGCAGAATGTGGATGGAATATCCCTGAGACAAGGGAAGTATGCAGTAGAGATCCTGAATAGGTTCAGGATGACAGACTGCAAGGCCATGACCACACCTATGGAATCGAACTTAAAGCTATTGAGTGTTGCTTCATCAGAGACGGTTGATGCTATAATACAAGACTAGATATTTGCTTTGCTATGAACACCTTGAGCTAGTTCCTGACATATCCGAGACATGTTCACTTGATTTCTACAAAGCATATTCTAAGGTGCCTAAGGGGTAAAATTGATTATGGGATCAAGTATGAGGCGAATCAGAATATTAACCTGGAGGGTTATGTTGATTCAGATTGGGCAGGCAATGCCATCGATAGAAAGAGCACTTCAGGGTGCTGCTTCAGTATGGGATCAGGTGTGATCTCTTGGTATAGAAAGAAGAAATCCTGCATGGCATTGAGTATAGCCAAGAGAGGAGCAGTGAAGCTCCAGTATGTCATCCAGATCGAGATCTCTCGAAAGAGGGATTTCTAGCATAGCCGGTGAGACAGGTTGTCTGAGCATAAAATCCAGGCGAAGCTTGTAGGTGGCTCAGACATAAACAGACCTATAGGTTGTCCTCGGATGTAATTGACCCTAGTGAAGCTCGCAGGTTATCCTTGGATGTAATCAGCCCTGATGTGATTCTATGCTAGAAATGACCAGAGTGAAGTTCAAGTACTTCAGGGAGAAGCTTGGTGTTCTCCAGATCAAGGTTCCCTCCAAGGGGAAGTGATGAGTCTGTGAGCCATTCTAACATGGTGAGAGGATTGGTTCCTTCCATGGTTAGATGTAAGGTCTGAGCCATTCTATCATGGTGAGAGGATTGGTTCCTTCCATGTCAGATATGAGTGCTGAGCCATTCTGATGTGACTATAGGATTGGTTCCTACATGATCATATATAAGTGATGAATGTCATTGTCTGGGAGAATGGAGGTACCTAGTCAGTTACTAGGAATCCTCAGCCTAGGGCTGAGGGCCATTCTGATATGACTGTGGGATTGGTTCCCACATGAGCAGATGTAAGTGCAGTGCCTTTCCACAGATGATAGTAGTTGTGTCCTATCATACTGTTGGATGTGAGTGCCATGCCTTTTCACAAATGATAGTAGTTGTGTCCTATCATGCTGGTGATTGTAAGTGTTGTGCCTTTCCATAGATGATAGTAGTTGTCTCCTATCATGCTGGTTGATGTGAGTGCCGAGCCTTTCCACAGATGATAGTAGTTGTGTCCTATCATGCTGGTGGATGTGAGTGTTGAGCCTTTTCATAGATGGTAGTAGGTGTGTCCTACCATGCTGGTGATTGTAAGTGTTGTGCCTTTCCACATATGGTAGTAGGTGTGTCCTACCATGCTGGTGGATGTGAATGTCATGCCTTTTCACATATGATAGTATTTGTGTCCTATCATGTTGGTGAATGTAAGTGTTGTGCCTTTCTAACACGGTGTTGGATGTGTTCCTCTCATGTTTAGATGTGAGTGTTGGGCAGGCCATTCTGACTTAGGGTCAGATATAAGCACTGAAGAAGACCTACATGGAGGCTAGCCCTACAACCAACATGAAAAAGGGTTGGATATGTAGAACTTCTTGTGATGAGAAGAATGAAGAGATAGCCCCAGTTGATTGAGATGGAAGAAGCAGTGAAGATGATGATCCAATGATGATCCAGCTTTGATGATTATCTATTTTCAATGATGATCCAGCTCAAGTGATGATCCAGATCCAGTGATGATGATCCAGCAGTGATGATCCAAATCTAGTGATGATCCAGATCTAGTGATGATGATCCATATTGAGTGATGATCCAGATCCAAGATGAAGATGACTTGAAGATGAAGATGAATTAAAGATGGAGATGACTTGAAGATGAACATGACGATATGATCCAGTTGATACAGAGAAGAAGACCAGTGTTGACAAATTGTGTCAAGAGAATACCTTCCTAGTTAAGAGGGAGTGTTGATGTATTTGTAACCTTGGAATGTATTCACTTGTATATTTTATGTATTGTACCCCGATGTTTATTCCATGAAGTATATGTAATGTAATTGAGTCATGTCATGCCCTGATTTTCCCATCAGGAGATTCAATAATTTAAACACGTCATGTCAAGTCATTGTGGGTAACCCTCCTATTGTTCAAGGGTTAAAGTCCCCGCAGTTGTGGGGCCCTAGGGTTATTATACTATCCTAGAGAATTCGGCCCTAGGTGATTTATTGTAAGTCATAGAAATAGTCCCCACCATCTAATTCAAGGTTAACCCTCCTTGTTGATCAGAGGGAAAAGTCCCCACAAGTTGTGGGGCACTAGGGTTAGACTCTCCTAGAGATGTCAACCCTGGTAAGTAATTGTTAAGTGAGGCCGACATGATGGAGTGGACATTAAGTGAACGAAAGAATATAAATAGAGAGTGAGCCTCTCTATTTATTACACACACACTCACTCATTGGGGCGCATGAGTGAGAGAGAAGTATCTCTCTCAAGTGAGAGAGAGAGTGAGAGAATCTGTGGAGATCATCTTTATGTTTTTGGGTTTTACTGCTGCCATTGGTGCTCATTCTATCTCTGAGGAAGTTGCGGGGTTTTCTCCTTTATGGTTTCCCCGAGGAAAATTCTTTGTGTCTCTTGTCTCTTGTGTTTATTGTTGTGCATGTTATTCTCTCAGTTAAAGATGCTAAGATAATGCTAGCTTGAATGATAAAAAAATAACAATGAATGGGTGGATCTCAATTTTGACAAAACTCCCATCATACATACCCAATTTTTATGGATGATCAAGAGACGATTCATCTACACATGTGATGACTTTTCATCCATGGTGTTATTGTAACTCTTTTCCTAATCATAGTATTTGATTGGATCTATTTCAGTGAACCCTCATGGGTAGTGATGCCTAATTATACATTGAGCTCTCTCACAACACTTATACAAATTTCTATTCTGTATCCATGGTTTTTTAACACATTTCCAATTACTTATTCACTATAATATGAGAACATAACTTTTGACCTCACTCTGGCAAAGCATCGCTACCCACATTTTTTATCACATTCATGAATGGAAAATGCATCGTCGACTTATCAAAGAAGATATCCTTGATGAATTGTTAGCATATTGGTTTGTGAAATCCTTATTTCTTAGTCTCGTTAAATATGTGTCTATTCTAGGATCCCTTACTAAAGAAAAACTCATTCAGTGTACTCAACAAATGGATTTTATTTATACTCAATTTCGCAAATTGTATGACCTAATCCCTCATGCCACACAACTTGTGATGGACCCAGCTAAGCCACCATCAAAACCCCATGTTGATGGCATGATTGGTCCTAGTAATGCACTTGATTAGATAACTCAATAGTTGGGACTAATATCTATTCAGAAACCTCATCCTACAACTGGTCAACTATCGCAACAAACCACAACTCCTACCTAGACTTCTAACATCCTCACATTCCAAGCCACAAACTAAAAAGTGAATAAGAAGAAGAACCAGAAGAATTTGAATGCTACACCTAGGCAAATATTTTCTCCCAATCCAAATACTCCTACTAGGAGCACTCAAGAAGCACGAAAGTATGAATTCCCTTGTAAAATTTTCCAAGGAGATAATCCAACTCACCAATGCCCTCAAATGGAAAACATCCATCAATTTTTGGATCAATGGGGTGGTCCACAACAACTAGATTTATTGAATCAAACATTTCTACAACAACATATGATTTCTATTGTTCAAAGGCCTTTTCCAATAGGTAACCAGGCCATTCCCCTACTAGGGGGTAACATTACCAATGCCAACGTCTTCATGTGTGACCATGATGTACATATCCAAACTAAAGCTTGTACTTACGACACTCGTCCAACTAGATATACAAGTTCAAATCCTTCTAAATCATATCTTAGTGTCCCTCTCACCATCAAGAATCCAACTATTGATACCATGGCTCGTCCTCCAAAGGGAATTTTATGCAGGACCACCCATAATCCTAATGCTTGAGCTAGTCAAGCACTACAATGATGTTGAAAATTAGCTCAAGCACCATGTTCCATGTTTGCAATAGAGGTATTATAAAGATTCTAGTGTATCCAAAGGATTTATTGCCTGATATCGATGTTGTTGATCCATCTGCTACTTGTTTGGTCACTTTTGATCTTGACCAAGCTACAAATAGGCTCCATTCTCAAGTCACTTTTGAGAAAAAAGTGGCATCTTATGGAAATTATATTTTTTGAACCATTGTCAATGAGGGGGTTTTAACTTACTTAATGTCATTGTATTATTGGAAGTCTCATGGAACCCCTACATTATCCCCATCCCATGCTATGTTAAAGGTGTTTGATCGTCATTCTTTCTATCCTCACCGACTTATCATTGCTTTCCCATTTGAATTGGGTCGTAAAACAATTATTGTTGAAGTTGAGGTTGTGAATGCTCCCATATATTATAATATCATTTAGGGATGTATTTTGGTACTTTCTATGACAATGATATTATGATCCATAAACTGCCATGGATTTTCCACTAGAATAGTTCATCACAACAGATCTTACTACTTAGTTATTTTTATTAGATTATTTCCATTGAATGCTAAATAAAGTGGAACTAAAAAAAGAATAACTAAAGTAAAGAAATACACAATCAACAGAAAAATACAATATATACCATGGGAAAACCCACTATAGCCAGAAATCAGGACTATACCTTACTCTTTTATATAGAATGTAAATAAAAAGGAAATGGTACTCTCTATGGAGTTACCTATGAATCTACAGCCAAAATGAAAACTGCATGATCTCGTCCTCCCTTTGTTCTTCTCTAATATCCACTCTTATGCTCTTGCTAAAATATGGAACAATACATTAATATCAAAACAATGGAACCCCTTCTTTTCCTAACGACCTAATATTTAACATAGCTCAATAGTCGCCTAGGGTTAATTTTAAGGGTTTTGCATGCCCCAACTCTCGGTTAAGGTTACGGTTTTGGACCTTCTAGAACATTCCTAAAATCACACACGTGACTATCTCCACATGTGTGGGAAATGAGGTCTGATGTGGAATTCTCTTGGTACCATGGTGGTTAACTGGATAAGTCAACTTGTGGGAGGAATAACTTATTCATATGGATTTCGTTTGAGGTGATTCTTAGACCATTGGAAAGGTCTTGGAGAGTAGAATTGCGTGAATGAAGACAACAAATATATGTACTTTTTTACCCCAAATATTCCTTAGAAGATTCTAGACCCAAAATATGCAAAGTGAGAACTGCCCCTAGAATGGGCCCTATAAGCTAATTCATCCAATATTTCACCCCCAAAACCACCAAAATAGATGAAAAATGAAATAACAATCCATTTTGGATCACACCTCTCCATTTTGAGATAATTTTGTTACACAAAATAATTTATTGAATTAGGTGAGGAAAAAAATTTCAACCTTCTCCTTGGAGTACCATTTGGCCTTGCCTATAATTGTCCTTTCAACCCCACATTCCAGAGTTCATCCTATCCTCACCTAGTTGTTCTAGCATTATTGTTCAACACTATGTATTCTACTAACTATGCATGAGACTCTGGTGCTAATTATTCCACAAAAGGTTAGACCTACTTAAGTTCTTGGTATAACATGGAAGGTTCATAAAGTTTCATATTTTCCACATTTGTTGTTGAGTAAATGCACATATGTGTGGGTAGACTGAGTTTTTCCTACCTTCTCAAAAACTTCAAAAGACGATAATGTGATTCCTTGATCTTCTTACCATGACCTTCCAGTATTTCCTTATTCAAGTGAAACCATACTTTGTGTCCCACCTTGAATGTTTTCTGAACCCTGTGTTTGTCATGTATTTCATTGTAATTTTCGTATGACTTCTTCAATGTCTCGTGTACTTGTAAATGGATTTTCTTGATCTTATAAATGAAGTCTATGTCTCTTAATGCTTCACCAGTGATTTCCTCCTTCACTCCCATTTTCTATCCATAAATAACATCTAGAGGTGAAGGTGGAAGATACCCAACACAAGTTTCAAAAGGGTACTTACCAATGGAAGTGTGGACTACTTTGCTATAAGAGTGTTGGATATAGATTAAATTTTCATCCCAAGTCTTCGAATGCTTCTGATTGTAACCCCTTGAAATTTGAACCATAGTCCTATTGACTACTTATGGCTACCCATCTACATGTGGATGCAATGTTGTATATATCTTCAACTTATTGTCCATCTTCTCCCAAAGTGTAGTCCAAAATGTACTGAGAAACATGGTATCCCTATTTGAC
This sequence comes from Pseudotsuga menziesii, assembly GCA_001517045.1. Taxonomy (NCBI): domain Eukaryota; kingdom Viridiplantae; phylum Streptophyta; class Pinopsida; order Pinales; family Pinaceae; genus Pseudotsuga; species Pseudotsuga menziesii. The sequence continues at coordinate 225,025 of LPNX010964324.1, forward strand.
ATGATGCTCCTTGGTATCCCAAATTTCACCCAGACATGTTCAAAGAACGTGTTTGTTTCTTCTTTTCCTTTTATGGTGTTTTTACAAGGCATAAGAATGCAAATATTGCTGAATATATATACTACCACAAATACATAGGCATGTCCCTCCCTAGTAGTTGGAAAAAAAATTACAAAATCCATGGAGATGATATCCCATGGTCTTGTACGAACATGTAAGGGATGGTATAGACCTCACTTCCCTATTACTGGGCTTGCTTGTACAACAAAGTATGCATCCTCTAATCAATCAAGCTATGTATTCTTGCATTCTAAGCCAATAAACGTACCTTTATAGGTTGGAAATTGTCTTCCCAACACCAAAATTCCCTATGTATTTGGAGGTGTGAGACTCTCTCATGAGTTGTAATATCTCACATTTAAGAACATAGAGCTTGTCCAACTTGTAGAGTAAATTATCTTGGAGATGATAGTCAACCTTGTTGTCACCTTCTTCTAAATGGAACTAGCCTTGTATATGTTGACATACCTCCTTGAATTCTTCATGTTCTATCTATTCCTCCTTGTATGCATTATGGGTGAAAGGCTCCATATGCAAGAGTAACCAAAGTTGTGATATTGGTTGTAAGTGGCCTTGAGAGCATGTCTGCCAGATTTTTTTTTAGTACCCTTTTTATATTTATTGATAAGATTGAATTTTCTATTCTCTATTGCTCAGTATTCTCTCCTTGGGAACCCTGGATGAGGGTTTATATGTTAATTTTTGAGAAAATATGATGTTTTATTGATTACTGAACACCAGAATCAATAAAACATTCAATCACATAAATAATTCATCCACAACACAAGATGTACTTGGGGAAAACCCTCAAAACAATGAGGATGAAAAACCCCAACAAATCTTCAGAGAATTATTAGGATATATTGCAGAGAATGTCTTTTACACAATAGCATATTGCTTTCGACACCCCATGTGCTAGATAAGAGAGAATACTAAGCAATAGAGAATAGAGATCAAGTGTACCAACTTGTCATGTTCCCAACACATTAATAACAAGCTAAAATCACTTCCATGCAATCGATAGCGAATGGTTGCATGAGAATTGTGCGCTACATACACCAAAACTGTGAATTTCCTTCATGGATCATTAATTTAGTACATTAGATTTTTCATCATGCATAACATATGCACCATGCTTTTCATCTTTGAAATTAACTGATGATTAATTGACTCAAGAGAGAACTTGCCATCTAATTGAATGCATGACCACTTAGTTAGGATGTTAATTTAAGTGTCATAATGAATAAACTTAAGTGGCATAATGTATAAACTCAAGTGTCAGCGTGCAAACAGTTTATAATTGAAGTATCATCTTTTGATTAACTTAAGTGTCGTCTTTTAGTTTAACTAAAGTATAAATACTTTAGTTAACTAGTTCCTCTTTATTAACACTCAGCCAACTATTATAACTGAATCATGTTGATTGATTTACTTTGTAGTGATCTATGTGAGTTCTTTAATTAACTGAAACATACATTGTGGCTTTAACTGAAGCTCACAAATTCGAGTTCACTTAGTCATCACATTGGTAATTCGAATTCTCTTTTATGTATGCTTAACTTCTTATATTTTATCTTTATTGCATGGTCAATATGTGCTAACTTTAATTATCTATCATATCATATTTTACTCATAATATTTGTATAATGTTGTGATCATATTATATTACTCTACACCAAATGATCATATGCTAAAGTAATTCACTCTAGTGGTAGCTAATCTATAAAGGATACTTAATAGCAATCGGTGACCATGGTTAGCAATACATCACACAACATTTGATGTTTCAACATGCAAATAATCCACCTCTATAACTGGAGGCCCAACCCATGGGTGCCTACTATAACTAGAGGTCCACATGAGAATCAACCACCTCTATAACTGGAGGTCCACCTCATAGTTACCTATTATAACTAGAGGTCCATATGAGAATCATGACTTGGCACATACAAGTTCGGAGCCTTGTCCAACAAGAATTTACAAAATTGTCACTTTGATAAATAAAAAAATTCACTTCAACACATGAGGAATAACCTTTATAACTGAAGGCTTGGTCATCCTTAGGTCCAATCTAAGAATATACTCTAAGTTACCGAGTCAAACTCATTCTCTATACCTCAACACATGAGGCCCAATCCTGGTTGCACAATATTATCTTGGAAAATGACTTGTGATGTTATACACTTAACACTCTCTCTTAGCGAGGGAGGCATTCTCTACCATACCAATATTGTATCAAAAGTACCTGAACTTCGCCACTTACAAAGGCTTTGTTAACGCATCTTCAACATGCTCATCAATAAAAATGTACTGAAGTTTCGCTATACCTTTCTAGGCCATGTATCGGATGAAGTGATCCTTCATTTCAACATGTTTTGACTTGTCACTTGATTGTCACACCTAATAACTGTAGGCTCAATATTCCCACCGAACAATCTCACGAGCAGCTTCCTAATCCACACTGCTTCTCTACAGGTTATACTAGTATTAATGTACTCATCTTTTGTAGTACTCTAGGTAACTTATCCCTACTTCATGTTGGACCAAGAGAACATAATAGAACCCCAAGTTATAACAGTATCTGAATTTCCTCTTGCAATCCATAATACCACCACCACAATCGGAGTCAGTAGTACAACCAAGTAATAACACCCCTCCACTAGAGGCATTTCTGAGTCCATAAGAAATTATACCTCAAAGGTACCTCAACACATGCTTAGCAGAAACCTAGTGTCTATGTCTCGGATCAGAAATAAACTCACTCAGAATACTAAAAACATAACAAATATCTAGTCTCAAATGTATCAAGTAAATTAGTGAATCATTAAGCTATCCATTCAAAGTGGGGTCCACTAGATCTGATCCAGTATATGAATCATGAAGTTTCATCAAATTGGAAACCATCGAAGTACTCATGGATTTTCAATCCACCATGCCAAACCTACACAATATGTCAACAGTATTGCACTTCTCTTGAGACATAAATATCTCATATTTTCTCTCAAAATCTCAAGGCCTAGAAAGTAGTGCATAATACCTAAGTATTTCATATTGAAATCAGAAGTGATCTCCCTCTTACACCAAGCAATCAATTTTTCCTCTCCATTTAGGAACAAATCATCAACATATAGAACCGATATCAACGGTTGGTTCTTCACCACTTTGAAGTACAAATTTGGATCAGCTTTGTTCTTAGAGAATTCCAGTCTCTGTAGGTTGTTGTCAATTCTCAAATACCAAGCTCGTGGAGCTTGCTTAATCACATACAAGTATTTCTTCAACTTGCACACATGGGACTCCATCCCATGAACCACAAACCCCTCGGGATGCTAAATATAAACCTCTTCCTCAACCTCACCATTGAGGAAGGTTGTCTTCAAACCCATCTGGTGAAGCTTCCATCCTGGAATAGATGCAAGTGAGATCATAGCTCGAATTGTTGTGTACCTAGCCACAAGAGTGAATGTCTCCTCATAATATATTCCCTCCTTCTAGGATAAACATCAGGAATCAAATTTGACTTTATACTTTTCTACACTGTCATCTACATCATGATTGATCTTGTAAATCCATATGGAAGTAACTATGGGCTTCCCCTCAGGTTTGAGAACAAAATCCAAAACATCATTCTTTAATATAGGCCGGTATTCCTCTGCCATTGCATATTTCCAAAATTGTTTCTTTGTAGCCTCTTCATAAGAGGAAGGCTTTGAATCATTGATGTGACTCATCTATTCAACATACCCTGAATATCTGTTGGGTTTCTTTCTCTCTCTGGAATATAACACTGGTGTTCCATGCCTCTTTGCATCCTGTAGTATATCTTGGCACCATGAAGACCTCCTCTTGGCATGAGGTTCATCAACCATTTCTACCGGTTCATTAGGAACTAGAGAATATGAGAACTTTATTGGATTCTACCTCTAAACATCTAGATGGGAAGAATCGGTATCTAGATTCTCTGTCATATGAGTCTCATGCTCCTCTAAGTTTGTATCATACGAAATTTCTTTCAATCGCTTGAATGCATCCTCTTCATGAAAGGTCACATCTCATATGACCTCAATGTGTCTCTCACTAGGCACATACATTATGTAGGCAATGGATGATTTGTTATAACCCACAAAAGGTTCCTTTCTTTCCTCAAGGCTCCATCTTAGTCCTCGTTTCTTTCACTACATGGATGTATACAGGACTACCAAATATTCTCAAGTGTGAAATGTCTAGATTCTCACCAGTGAACACCTCTTCAGGTGTATTCTCATCTAGAATGGCATGTGAACTTCTATTCTGGATGTATACTGTTGTATTGGTGGATTCTTCCCATAAAGAGGAAGACAAATATTGATCATGCAACATAGATTTTGCAGCCTCACATACAATTCTATTCTTTCTCTTGGAAACCCCATTTTTGTTGGTGGTTGTATCGAACTGATAACTGAATACAAATTCTTGCATCATTGAAGAACCCATTAAAAGCATTGGAATTGAATTCACCTCCATTGTTAGACCTTAAAGCATGGACGTGCTTCCATGTTTTATTCTCTACTAAGGCTTTAAATTCCTGAAACTTGCTAAAGCTTTCTCTCTTATCCTTAAGGAAGTAAATCCATTCCTTTCTAGAGAATTCATCTATAAAGAGTACATAATATAAATAGAAACTCAGGGAATGGGATCGCATGGGACCACATAAAACAGAGTGTATTAAATCTAAAATCCCTTTATACCTAGTATTATTGATAGAGAAATTGTTTTTAACATTATTCCCAAGTGCACAATCCCAACATACACTGTCATGCTCGAAATCAAATGCTGGAATTGTTTGCATTTCTCCCTTCAAATTAGGTTCATACCCTTTTATTTACGTCAACAAAGCCCAAGATATCAACCCAACAGAGCAGGGCTCAGTCGGTAGCACCTTCGACGATGCAGTCTCACCCGAGATAACTCTTATGGGTAACCTCCATAACCAGGTTTCTGCAGTTGTGTGAGGATTTCCTCTCCCTTGGCACCTTAATTTGTTTCTCAACCGAAGATGGTGGCTATATTACTTACTCTTATTGTGTGCATTCAATATATCACTCTACTTATCTGTCGACAAAGATTACGATAATAATATAAAGCTTATCACATATTCTATCTATAAATAGTGTGACATATGCATATATGAACTCATTCGTAACCAAATACACATGCACTTAATCACAACATACATTCATTCGACATAAGCACATTCATCAAATAAACACATAGACAAAATTTAACATGGAAACCCATATGAGAAAAACTACAAATGCGCTCTTCATCTAGCATGAGAAATATATGGCACCTTTCATCTATGCACTTAGCTTGTAGACTTTGTTCTAGATATTCTCTACAATCTATATATAACTATCTCTCCTCTCATGCTCTCTAGTCTCAAGTCTCTGAATTTTCCTCTACTTCACCCTACTTTTGATCCACACATAGCCTGGATCTACTCTCTCTTCTCTACAACTCTACAACTCTTTGATTCTACAAGTAGACAATAGAGAATAACACAGACCAACCAAGAGGGTATGTGTCTAAGTGTGTCCCCCACACACAACTTGGGTTCTCCCTTTTATAGACTCTTACATGTCGTAGTTATTCGACTTCATTCGGTTAGCCGACAGGCTATCATTCCTATTCTTGTACATTCAGTTACAACTGTCAGTAGGCACTATCTGCCCAAAATACAAATATGCTTTATTCCCTAGAGCATGCATAATCCTAACTAACTTCTTATCCATGATTTATCAAGGTTGTACTTTTCAATTGTGCATTTCTTGTTCTATCATGGTTCCTTCCATCGTGGTTTCTATCATCACAGCTTCCATTCTGTCACAAACTCTTCCCTTTTGGTTGCTTCTGTCGCAGCTTCCTCTACAGCTACTTCTTTTTTTGTAGCTCTTCCTCCATCGTAGCTTCCTCCTACATGCTACTGGAATATTCATATTCCCAAGTAAAATTCTGGTTGAATTATTCTTATCCTTCCCTAGGGCCAATAGGCCTCCAACACTCACCTATGGCTCATCCCGAGCCACACTAATCTGAACCTTCTATGGTGATGACCTAGGTTTGAAAAACTTGGAATATTTTTACTATTTGCATTGTTTCCCATCACACCACTTCTTTTTCCTTCTGCAAATTCTCCACAAGGTCGAAACTGATGTGTTCCAACATTGTAAGTGATGCTGACTCTACTGCTTGTCTCACTTTCTAGTGTACAGGCTGAATAATACCTATAACTCTTTCAAACTCTACCTGTAATTCTATAACCTTGTCAGTCCTTTGTTGATGTTGAGTTCATTGCACTACGACTTTGTGTTGTAGTATCTTCATCTCAACATCCTTATCCATTTTCTCTGCTAAGGGAAAATCCTCCATCTAATTCTTCATCTGGTTTTCCTTTCTCTCAACAGTATGCAACTGCTCTACAAATTTCTCTAATTTCTCATCATCAACCACTCCTTCCCACATCTAAGAAACATGCTCAATTTCCTTGTCACAAAGTGCCTCCATCTCTTATATCTTCTTCGCAACCTCTTTTGTTGCTTTTCTTCTTTCTTCCAACACCTCTAGGGGCATACTAGGTCCCACTTGTGCTTCCAACTCCATGACATTTTCATGGAGATCCTCCGTGATTTTTCCAATTCAAATTACCTTAACTTCTGCAAACATCTCATTTGTTATGCCTTTATCTGCAAAATTACTCCAAGCAAGTGTTACAGCTTTGTCGAGTCGGTTCCTGTCCTACTCCCAAGTTTTGGATTGCTTCTCAGTTTCTTCGATTATTTCTTCGATTTTTTATGCATTTTACTAACATTTCGATTCTCAAAATTTCTTGATCAATGTGCCTTCTCGGACCTTCATTTCCACAATTGTGACATTCTGTATTGCATATACTTCATACATCGTAATTTGGGAAAAATCTATGGTGGCATGGCCCAAGTTCTTGGCCATGGTATTCAGCTCTGTTGTCCCCAATTTGAGTACTTCTACCACTAGTTGAGTCTCTATTGGTGGAATAGGTATCAACACATCACTCGTCTACTCTTCTAATGATCCAGCTAAATCTTGCGACACTAGTAATTGTGTTCTATAGTCTATTGTTACCTGTACTTCTTTTACTGCTTTGCAAAGCATCTGTAGTAAGTATGTAATACTAGTTGTTAACTCTGATTGGAGTTTCGATCGATTTTATTCAGGAATTGTGTAGCGACTTCTGAAATTTCTTCTATCATAAGGGTAAAATCATCGCTTGTAAGGATGATAATTCCTATTTTTTATCAACCTTTCTTTTCTTATGCCTTGTATCAGGATACTATGTCTACTACCCCTTATCCCCCACTACTATATCTGTTGGTGTTTTAATAGAATCATTCTGGGGAGGGGTGGGAGAATTTTTTGAATCTTGTGCTTTTGGTGGTGGGTCCCTTCCCTAATCTCCATCCTTATGCATCGATGGATCGTCCTTTCGTAAGTATTCTTCTGCAAATAACAGGTCATCAGCGACAGGAACTCTCCATTATTCATTCCAATCTTGGGTAATGGCCTCAAATTATTCTACATATAGCAGGTATTGTGTTCCTAACCATTGGCATTGTGGATCTTGTCGCGGCTGCAACAAGATATAATGGGGCCCAATTATAAAATTAACAATGGTTTTAAACCGCTAAACGGTTTCCTCCATAATTCTTCCCTTCTTTCTCACTTGATATCACAGGGCCTCTCCATGAAAAAAGAATTGTACATCATTGCTTATTTGTATTTCCTTTATATATTTCTCGAGCTAGAGATTCTAGTATCGATCTCCTCAATATCGAACTGGTTTATCTACCCCTTGGTAGTTTGTGGTTCTAACCATATGACAAACGAAATCAAAATGAGTAACCACGAATAATGGAATGTGGTACCTTTATCCTATGACTCCTCTACATATTCTAACAAATCATTTAGTAGATAGTGCGACCAGTTCATTTGAACCCTCGGCACACAGAGTTCAACTGCTAAAATCGTTCCTATAGTACATTGGTTTATTCACAGCTTCTGCACCAACTTGGTAGCTAAAACCTTAGCTGCAAACCGAATAGTGTAGTCATTGATGGAGACAATTAAAAATCCTTTGGTATCTTTGGTAAAATCATACTTATCTTTTAACTTGTTTGTCATCAAAGTGTCTTGGTATATTTTGAAAAATGGTGTTGGGTCTATGCCTACAAGTGGAAGCCCTATAATCACTACTATCATCTCGAGATCCACATAAATTTTTCTATTGATCCATACGCATCCACCGAGGAATTATAGCAGTTCTTTAACACATGCATTCACCTCTGTGCTTCGGGTGAAATGAGGCATATACATCAGTGACGGTAAACCTTCTTGGTCAATTCCTCTTTCCCATTCCATTGGAACTAGGCGCTTCGATATTTCTGGTGTATCTTGTACAACAACCATGTAGTTCTTCATGTCCAACTCTATAAATTTATGTATGTCATGATCGATAAAGGTCAACTTCTTGAGGTTTGAAAGTATGTTCTGCGATACCCAAACTCCTTTCGATATAATTGGTGTTGTCAATGGGTACCGTACATTCTTTGGAATTCTAATCTTAGGCACATCATTTTGTCTCGGTGGAATATATGGTGGCAGCATAGTTGCAAACCCCAGTTCTTCCTCTTCCTCCAGTGGTGGCAGTGTTGGTACTTTCTTATTGTGATTTCCATGCACTTCCCCATTGACGATCAAAGTGGGTATGGTCGTAACCTTAATGCAGGGATGAATGGAATTTGTTCAACTTCTTCTATAGCTACAGCCTACATGGGAACATATCCGGTAGTGGCTTCCATAATGGGTGTGGGTGATGCAGTTGTGACACAAGAATCTGCAACTATGCTTGTACTAGAAATTGAAAAAACCATGCTCCATGAAAAAATCACTTCGGCTCTTTCACTTGCAGACAACAATATCTCTCTCAAATATAGATTAATGAACTGAAACTTGGGTGCGAAGGTGATAATGTCTATTCATTCATTCAGTCATGCCTCCACATGAGCGACCAATTAATGGAAAGGTAGTTTTCTTTTCAGTCACATGGGCTAATCATTCGAATGAATATTAGGAAACTTTTACGCATGTCACCACTCTCCTGTCACATCAATGGTAGTTATTGTGCAATAAATACGGAAGTGACCGAAAAGCACATCACCAAAATCTCTCGATCCTTTGAATTAATTATAGCCATCTATCATTTATGTGACTCCACTTTAACTTATGATATCAACGCTCTTCCTACAACTTGTATTCAACCTTCGACATATTTCTTTCGATGCAACAGAAAAATTGTCTACACCATCATTTATCCTCTTACGATAGAGAAAGAGTTTGCGATAATTTTCCTCTCTCTATGATAGACTAGCAATATGCAACAGTTTTTTTCTTCTTCTTGTGACAACTCGTATCCTGCGATAAAATCAAAACAAAATTTATTAGAGTTTTTTTTTCCTAATTGACCAAGGCGCGTCTATCCTGATAAGGCTTTAGTCGAAATCCTTTCACCAATCCTCTAACAATTATTCTGTATAACTTATGTAGTTGTACAGCTCCCCCGTCAGTGATGTGAATTACAATATACAGTCCAATCCAATGTGTTTTTACCTTTCCCAAATTCTTTAAGAATTTACCATCATATAGGAGAACAATTCCTCCATACTTAAATTGCTTGTTCCTGATATGGCAATCATTCCATACTTTATATTGTTATTTTTCTATGTTTTGATGATATTTTGCAACAAAATGATCTTTTTCCAACTGTATCAGCTGCGACAGTCTTTCCTTGACAGCACCAACATCTATCATCTCTATGATCGTAGTAATCCTTAGGTTGGGTGCAATGTATTCCATCAGCATCACAGCTTCTTGTCCATACACCAAGCGAAATGGAGTTTGGCCTGTCAACTTCTTTCAGGTCGTGTGATATGCACACAATACTATGGAAATTTTTTGATCCCAATCATCTCTTTAGACATTCCAAATCTTTGTCAACGCATTCTCTAGGATTTTGTTAAATTCTTCGACAACATTGTTATCTTGAGGATGATATGGTGTTGTATTTATATGTTGTATTTGGAATTCTTCCATTAATTCTTCAATCAACTAGTTGAAAAAATGTGTACCTTGGTCACTTATCAAAATCTTTGGGCGTCCAAATCTAGTCACAACATTTTCAAACAAAAAATTAGCAGTAGTCACAGCAATACAATCTTTTACTAGTGTTGCTTCTACCCATCTGGTCAGGTAGTCAATCGTAGTAATAATATATATTGCACATGTGCACTTCCCTATTGGATTAATAGGTCCCACAAAATAACCATCCCAATTTTCAAATTCCTACAAATTTATTTTGGGTACTAATGGAATTTCATCTCGTCGCAACGAATTTCCAGTTCTTTGACATACATCACAACTACGACCGTATTTTCAGGCATATGCATGCATGATGGGACACCACAATACTGCTTGTATTATCTTTCACAATGTAGCTTTTCCAGCAAAATGTCCTCCTCTAACACCAGCATGCACTTCATTTAGTATCATTGGTCGCTCATGTTGCAAGATGCAGCGACGGAGAATATCATCAGGGCCCATTTTATATAACTTCCTAGCAATCAACTAGAAGTCTGCAGCTCGTATAACTAACTTCTTCTTATGTGCAGTAGTAAATTCAGTTGGTTCATATCCCATACTCAAAAATTATATGATGTCTCTATAATGATCATCAAACATTGTTATCGCAAATAGTTGTGCATCAGGGAGGCTATCGTTGAGGTTACCGGGTTCTTCACCACTTTTCATCCTCAATAGATGGTATGGCCCTAAAATAAGTCAACCCAATTTAACAATGACTTCAAATTCAAATTCCTAAAAAAAAAGAATAAGCCACCAACAAATCTTCCCCCCCAACACTGGCTTATTGACCATGTATTTCAATGTTGAATGATCTATGTACATTTTGAAATATCTACCCAACAAGTAGTTTCGAAATTGTTACAGAGCATATACCATGGCTAGTCCTTCTCTTTCCGTCATGGTATAGTTCTTCTCTGTTGTTGATAATTTTATGCTAGCAAAGGCAATAAGGTGATCAATCAACCCTTTTCCAGACTGTGCTAGTACCATGCCAACCGCGACAAACAACGCATCGACATGTACACGAAATTCCTTTTTTCCAGTATGGAAATACAAGTATGTTCATAGTAACCATGTTTTTCTTTAAAGTGTCGAGAATCTCTTGGAAAATATCCATCCACTATAACTGAACATCTTTCTTCAATAACTTCTCCATCAAAGCAGTCACCTCTGCGTATCCTTTGATAAAATTATCCTGTATGTCCCAATGTTGCTCTTGATTGCTTAACTGTGGTAGGTGGTGCCAGGTCGATGATGATCACAATTTTGGCAAGGTCGACCAAGATTCCATCGTGGAAAACCACATGACCCAAAAGAATTCCAAAATGGGAATAAAAGATACATTTCTTTAAGTTCAATGAAATTTGATACCGGCGACAGCATTCCAATATCATCCTAAGGCTCTCAGTATGATCCTTAATGATCCCAAATACAGTCCAATCATTGAATTAGACCTCAAAAAATTTATGAATAAAATATTTGAAGGAAAGCACTTCTATCTTGGAAAAAATAGCAGGAGAATTCTTGAGTCCAAAGGGCATTACCGTGTATTGGAAACAACCCCAATATGTCATAAAGGTTGTCTTGTGTTGGTATTCCTTTGCAATTATAATCTTATGGTATCCAGAGAATCCATTAGTGAATGAGTAAATATCTTTACCCCCGACACTCTCCAGTGCCTCGTCTATAAATGGAATCAGAAATGGGTCATGTAAACAAGTATCGTTCAATTTTCTTAGGTTGATGCAAATCCACACTTCACCAGTAGTCTTTTTATCTTGCAATACCATCGAACCAATCCCTTTCATATCTGAGAATTTTGTAGGGAACATATCCTGAAACTCATGCAATAGGTATGTGATCCTCCTGATAGTCTCATCGTCCCAATAATCTCCAATATTGGCAAATTTTGGATTCTTAGAGGAGCCAATATTGATTTTCTTGACTTTTAGTGGATTCAGAAACTGATCACTAGAAATACCAAATCCTTCCACTGCATGCATACCTTCATACTCAAGTATCTTTATGTCAAGTGGGTCATCGTCATCAGGTTCTCCCATCACATTTTAACACTCCATCTAGTGTTGGATTTTTGTGATGCACTTATTGAAGTTTTCCATTGTGACAAGGATATCTTCAAATATATTTTCCTTGATTACTTTCAATGCAACATCAATCGACAGATGATCATCAGCAAATTTAAATGTGTGTATGAAGCTAGTAGCTAATTTTTCCCATTCAATAGTTCCTTGTATCATTTCAACTAATGTATACCAGTTCCTCGGTATCATGTCTAATGTGTGTATGAACTGATGAACCCATTATTCTCGCAGACATGCCTCCCATGACACACAACAATACTCTATATGTTCGACATGATTAGTCAATTTTGTATACTTTTGACCAGTATAACTCATCTCTTCTTTGAATCTTATCTCCATCAATCTTTGTCATTGTGGCCATTCTGAGATAGATTCTTTATGTGTGACCCACCATCTAGCGGGTGTAGCTTTCAGTGCAAAGTCCAGGGCGGACAAGCATTGATGTTCTATGACTTTTTCTTTAAACTCTATTAGAAAATATGAAAGTCTAGGTAAACCTTCATATGTGGGTAGATCACTTAAATTGATTACTACCCATCGCATAGACCGTGTAATTATTTTACATTTTCTCATTGATACTTCATGCATCCTATTATGTGAGCTTCTCAATGCTTCACTAGAATCTAATGTACATGAACTAATACACCACCAACTAAGCTTTACGTCGGTCGTTTAATTTACATAGTAGTCCCTTGGAGACGTGATGTTATAAATATGGTCCAAATAATCGCCTTGTCCTTCGCTATTTACTTACTCGCATATATATGACCTTCTAGGGAATAAATTGGCATGATCACCCTTGGCTCTAAATATTCAAATGTTAATATTTTTTTTTTAAATTGATGATGATCTAATTTTCAATCACCTAATCGATCCCCAAAAGTGCACGATACAGTTTTGTGTCATCGACAATGTTGATTACTTCAAAGTCAGCAAACATTCTTAGGCATTAAACCTTGATAGGAACTTGAGTCAGTCAACCGATAGGTAGGAATTTTGACTGATTGGCTAATCTGAGTTGAATAGGATACCACTCCACTCACGGGTTACCCATGTTTTCCCATGTTTGTCTTGCCATAATGTTAACATGATCAGAACCCAAGTCTAGGATAATGTAATCCATATTTTAATATCCTATCTGGGAAGTCATCCTTAACTCGTGATCGGCCTTTAATATTTTTTCCACATGGTTGACTCGTATGTCTAGCAGCAGCTCTTCTTGAGGTTCTTCTATTAGAGCTCTCAATTATGCAATAGCATATTTATCTTGTTTTAGTGATAAGCAAATTTTTAAAAATTATTTAATATTACAAACCTTTCCCATTGGTTGCATTAGTAATAGCTGATCAAACCTTTCAAACGTCTCCATTATTGGTATTCTTGGTAGTGTAGCAACAGACGTCGACGCTTGATTCTTGTCAAGGAATTCCGGTTGTGTGTTCAAGAATACTTCCTTTCTTTTTGAACGTCGAACATCAATTTATTTTGTGTTGTTGGTCGCACCTGTGGTTTTTTATGATGTGCGTCTTGGTTTGCTCCAATCGCAGCACCTCCACTTGTTACGACACCAATATTTGGTTCCCTCGGCTTAGCAAAAATATTTTTAATATTTTGGTTTGGGTTCAGATTGGAATTCTGTAGAGGGTTTGGGTTTCCCACATTTCTATCCTGCCACTTTGCAATCAACTGCAGACACTGTTCGACGGTATGATAAAAATATTTCCAATACAAACATGTATTTATAGGGATCTCACAGTCCTTGGAAAAATGTCATGGTTTCCCACAATTATAACATATGATTTGGCCTCTTCCATGACCAAATCCTCCTTGTCCTTGACCTCTAAAATCTCCACCCCACCTTTGTAGAGGGTATTGTTGTTGCGGGTATTGATTCTATGAATACTAGGGATGAGGATATTGAGCCTGTGGATATTGAGCTTGTGGATATTGACCTTGAGTCTTCTCAGCTTGAATCTGCACTCCATTTTTCATTAAATAGGTGTCGATCATTTTCTCCTGCAACAACTGGAATGCTCTGCAGTCCTTATCATCATGGCCTACTGATTTACAAAATTTACAGTATAAACTAGTTGGTGCACTTACAATCTTTTGTAAGTACAAACACTCTTTTGATCGATGGCCTCTAGTTTGACATATTCGACACCAAGGCATCTCTTGTGTATTTATTGGGTTCAGCACTCCCGATGCGACATAGTTCATGAACGATGAGCAATTGTCCTTATGGTGTCCCTTTGTTCTGCATCTGGTACACCACATTTCCTCTTGGATTTATTTCCCTTTTTTTATTTCCAGGAGTTGCAGCATAAGGTTGGATAACTGCGAATGAATTTTCATCAATCCTGCACCAATCTGTCCAATCAGTGAGGATTCGAGCTTCATGGCCAATTCCAACGCTTTAGTCTATGACACAATCTTATGTTGCATTATTGGAATACATATGTGTGGTAACAACACTGCAATGAACCACTCTTTGTGTTGTACATCTGACATCTGAAAGCTTATTTTAGACATCAGCATCTTAAATCTCCAGTTGAAGTCCCACACAAACTCCGTAGACAGATGCTTAAATTATTTAATCTCTATAATACATTGAGATTCAGATTTGGGATTTCTAAACTCATCTATCAGCCCTGCTCAAATTTGGTTGAGTGTTTTCTATATGAGTCATGTCAGGACCAAAGATAACTTCATATACCATTCCAACGCACGAACCCTTAAGTTTGTGATCATCTGTTCCTTCTTTATTACTTCATCCTGGACCTGTCGCACGGTCCATACAGTTTCACATAGAAACCAATGTTTCTATGGGTATTCTAACCCATTTCCATTGAATATCGGCTACTTAAGATCATTCCTAGCCATTATATTGGTCCTTGGTAGTGTTGGATAAACATTTTGGCTAGCAGGACTCCCTTTCCCACTATTCCCATAGTTAGTATTACTTGTATTGAAAAACACACTAGGAAATGAGTTTCTAGACCTTACCTCTGGACACGCACATGGGGTTGTAGGTGTGTCATATTCGTATTCTAGATCTAGGGCTTCTTCTTCTTCTTCCCTTTCAGGGATAGGCTGGTATTCCTCTTCTTTGTTGCAAGAACCTCCATCAAAGTGAGCGTCAACTCATAGTCTTCTCCTCTGGTCATACTGCAACTTCCTCTTCTTGTCACAGTTCTTCTTCATTTTCCCAACCGAAATCTTCTTCCACTTCTTAGGTGTCCACCCTCTAGTGCATTTTTGCTATCACCAACGAGCATCTCAGCTTAATTTGCTCAATATTTCTCACACTTATTCTATGATATAACCCATATCTGTATACATTATTCTTTATTCATCGAATTCTATTCTCAGGATCCCTTTCTCGCATACAAGCATTTTGATCCATAATTTCAAAGATATCAAATACCCTCCTATGGGTCTTTGGAAAAAATATCCTTCTACTTCATTATATGACCTTATAGTTTCAACAACAATTCATGTTATATCTCCGCCCAAAATTCTATCAACCCATAAATCAACATCCCCAAATATGGGGTTTCTAGTTCTTTTCAGCCGTTGAATCAGCTGAGGACTCCATTCTGTCAATTCTCCTCCTTGGAAATATTTTCTTTGGGTTGTTAGCTTCAAAAACCACTCTTACAACAAAATAGGGAACTCACAAAAGAAAATTTCATGAATATTCATATACAGGTATCACTCCAACCACTTTGTCATATTCAACTACGATCCTTCACTTTCTTCTCGTGTAAACTTGAATGCCTTAAAATCCACCCACTCTTGAATTTTTGGATTCGTTGGTTGCCAAAACATATCCCTCACTAAATGATTCACGATCCCAACAACATAACCATTTTTTTTCATTTCTCCTTTAGACCTAGGTTCATACCCTTTTTTTTCCTTCAACAAAGGCCAAGATATCAACCCGACAAATCAGGGCTTAGTTGGCAGCACCTGCGACGCAGATGCAGTCTCACATAATATATCTCTTATGGTTAACTTCCAAAACCAGGTTTTTGAAATTGTGAGAGGATTTCCTCTCCCTTGGCACCTTACTAACTTGCTCAACCAAATTCGGTGGTTATATTACTTACTCTTATTGTGTGCATTCAAGATATCACTCTACTTATCCGTTGACGGATATTACAATAGTAATATAAAGCTTAGCACAAATTCTATATATCAACAGTGTGGTATATCCATATAAGGACTCA
This sequence comes from Pseudotsuga menziesii, assembly GCA_001517045.1. Lineage (NCBI taxonomy): Eukaryota > Viridiplantae > Streptophyta > Pinopsida > Pinales > Pinaceae > Pseudotsuga > Pseudotsuga menziesii. The sequence continues at coordinate 241,628 of LPNX010964324.1, forward strand.
TTCATAAGAAAATACACATGCACTTATTCAACACATACATTCATTCAACATAAGCACATTCATCAAATATACACATAGTCAACCTTTCACGTGGAAACCCATCCGGGAAAAACCACAAAGGCGCTCTTCATCTCCCATGACAAATATATGACACCTTTCGTCTGCGCACTTACCTTGGAGACTCTATTATAGATATTCTCTAAAATCTATACATATCTCTCTCTCCTCTCATGCTCTCTAGTCTCAAGTCTCTAAATTTTCCTCTCCTTCACCGTACTTTCGATCCACACAAAACTTGGATCGACTCTCTCTTCTATATGACTCTACAAATCAAAGATGATTTATTCCTTAAAGCATGAGCTATCCCAATTGACTTCTTACCAGTGATTTATCAAGATTTCCTTTTCAACTGCTACACATATTCTTCTATAGTGGTTCCTTCCATCATGGTTGTTCTTGTCACAACTTCCCTTTTGTCACAAACTCTTCCCTCGTGGTTGCTTCTATCGCAACTTCCTCTATATCTAGTTCTTATGTCATAGTTATTCCTTCCTCACAGATTCCTCCTTCATGTGACTAAAATATTCATATTCCCGGCCATAATTCTAATTGAATTATGTTTATCATTGCCTAGGGCCAACTGGCATACCTTTCACCATTCATTCTAATCCTAGTATTGCTTTGTAGTGGAAGTTTCCAAGCCTCATGCTCCACAACTCGCATGGACTGATAGTGTGATGCACCATAGATTGAATGTACTTCTAGGGTACCTTGTAGAGTCCTCCCTCTCGAACTCCAATCACTATAGCAGTTTCAAGGATTTCGTTCTTTGGCCACAATAGTGCTTGATTATCCACAAAGATAACTCGGAATCCCTTATCTTCAAGAACTGAAACTAATAAAAGGTTCTTCAAAATGGAAGGAGGTGGATCAAATTATTTGGATTGGATATGTTGAGTTGTCCCCCATCTCTACCATGTATGTGAAATTTTTCTCCTTTAGGTTAGATATGGTGCTTCTATAACCTGACATGTGCTCATATGCACCACTGTCAATCAACCATGTATCTTCATTTGTGATGATAGATATGAAAAGTGTCGAGACAAGGTAATACTCCCTCCTTATCTCCTTTTCCTTGAGCTCATTCTTTTGAGTAGTTTCATCTTCTACTATGGTAGAAGCATGAAACCTTCATTTACCATATTTCTTTGCTCTGGACTCCCTTTCATAATGGACCTTATTTTCACAATTGTAGCAGTGAACCTTCGACTTGTCAAACTCCTTTTTGAATACCTTCTTCTTCAAATGGAATAACTTATTTGGAGTAAATGGATTATTCCCTTTATTCATTCTTACCATGAGGGAAATATTTTCTTCCTTGGTGCACACTGACTTGCTCTAGATTCGCCTCTCCTCTTGGAGGCAGACATGCCAAAACCTATCAAAGTTAGTTTGTACCTCTCGGTCATTGATTGCATCCAAGAATGTCTCCTATGAGGATGGGATACCATCCATGGCAGTTTGAATAATATCATATTCATCCACCACAACTTCAATAGTGACAAGTTGGTCTCTCACGCGTGAGATCTTGGTGAAGAATGATGCCACAAACTCATCCTTCTCCGTATTTAGGTTCAGGAGCTTAATTTTCAGTGCCTTCTTTTGGCTTGGTGCCTTCTTCTCATATACATTTGTGACTGTATAAAAACATTTCTTAGTAGTATTCAACACAATGATCACGGACATCAAATTGTCCTTAACCAATTCATATATGATCCTTTTGGGCTTAGCTTGGTTCTTCTTGAATTTCACTCACCCTGCACTGGTTGTAGGATCCTCCACAACTATGGATATGTAGCCATATAGGTTGTGTTCTTCAAGAATGTTCAACACTCTCTCCTTCCAAGTGTTGAAATTAGAAGTACCCTCAATATGCCCTTATGTTCAAACAGAGATCGATGCCATGGCTATCAAAACTCCGTAGACAATTACTTAAATTATTTAATCTCTATAATACACTAAGATTCATATATGGGATTTCTAAATTCATCTATCAGTCCTGCTCAAATTTGGTTGATTTTTTTTCTGTGTGACTCATGTCAGAACCATAGATAACTTCATATACCAATCCAGCGCATGAACCCTTAGGGTTGTGATCATCTGCACCTTCTTTATAACTTCATCCTGGACATGTAACACGGTCCATACGGTTTAACATAGAAACCAATGTTTCTCTGGGTATTCTAACCCATTTTCATTGAATATCAGCAGCTTAATATCATTCCTAGCCATTATATTGGTCCTTGGTACTGTTGGATAAAACGTTTGGCTAGCAGGACTCCCTTTCCCACTATTCCCACAGTTAGTATTACTTGTATTGGAAAACACACTAGGAAATGAGTTTTTGGACCTTACCTTCGGACACGTACATGGGGTTGTAGGTGTGTTGTATTCATATTCTATATCTAGGACGTCTTCTACTTCTTATTCCATTTCAGGGATAGGCCAGTGTTCCTCTTCTTTGTCACAAGAGCCTTCGTTAAAGTGCGATGTCAACTCATAGTCTTCTCCTCTATTCATACTGCAACTTCCTCTTCTTGTCACAGTTCTTCTTATTTTTCCCGACCGAAATCTTCTTCCACTTCTTAGATGTACAACCTCTAGTGCATTTCCTCTATCACCAGGGAGCATATCATCTTACTTTGCTCCATTTTTCTCGCACTTATTCTACGACATAACCCATATATTTATACTCTATTCTTTATTCGTCGAGTCCTATTCTCAAGATCCCTTTCTCGCATACAAGAATTTCGATCCATAATTTCAAAGATATCAAATACCCTCCTATGGGTCTTTGGAAAAAATATCCTTCTACTTCATTATATGACCTTATAGTGTCAACAACAATTTTTGTGATATATCCACCCAAAATACTATCAACCCATAAATCAACAACCCCGGATATGGAGATTCTAGTTCTTTTCAATCATTGAATCAACTGAGGACTCCACTTTGTCGGTTCTCCTCCTTGGAAATATTTTTGCTGGGTTGTTAGCTTCAACAACCATTCTTACAACAAAATTGGGAACTCACAAAAGAAAATTTCATGAATATTCATATACAGGTATCTCTCCAACCACTTTGTCAGATTCAACTATGATCCTTCACTTTCTTCTCGTGTAAACTCGAATGCCTTAGAATCCACCCACTCTTGAATTTGCGACCTCGTTAGTTTCCAAAACATATCCCTCACTAAATGATTCATGGTCCCAACAACCTAACCATTTGTTTGTGTTTCTCCCTTCGACCAAGGTTCAGACCCTTGTTTTTTCTTCCTTAAAGCCCCGAAAGAGTAGGGCTTAGTTGGAAGCACCTGCGACGCAGATTTAGTCTCACCCTAGATATCTCTTATGGGTAACTTCCAAAACTAGGTATTTGCAGTTGTCCGAGGATTTCATATCCCTTAGCACCTTACTAATTTGCTCAACCAAATATGGTGGTTATATCACTTACTCTTATTGTGTGCATTCAAGATATCACTCTACTTATCCGTCGACAGAGATTACAATAGTAATATAAATCTTAGCACAAATTCTATATATTAACAGTGTGACATATCCATATAAGGACTCATTCCTAAGCAAATACACATGCACTTATTCAACACATACATTCATTCGACATAAGCACATTCAACAAATATACACATAAACAACATTTCACGTGGAAACCCATCCGAGAAAAACCACAAACGCGCTCTTCATCTTGCATGAGAAATATGTGACACCTTTCATCTGCACACTTAGCTTGTAGACTCTATTCTAGACATTCTCTACAACCTATACATACCTTTCTCTCCTCTCATGCTCTCTAGTCTCAAGTCTCTGAAGTTTCCTCTCCTTCACCCTACTTTCGATCCACACACAACTTGGATCGACTCTCTCTTATATACAACTCTACAACTCTTTGACTCTACAAATCAAAGATGGTTTATTCCCTAAAGAATGATTTATCCTAATTGACTTCTTACCTGCAATTTATAAGGACTTCATTTTCAACTACTACACGTATTCTTCTATCGTGGTTGCTTCCATCATGGTTGTTCTTGTCACAGCTTCCCTTTTGTCACAAACTCTTCCCTCATGGTTGCTTCTATCGCATCTTCCTCTGCATCTAGTTCTTCTGTCGTAGCTATTCCTCCATTGCAGCTTCCTCCTTCATGCAACTAAAATATTCATATTCCTGAGCATAATTCTGGTTGAATTATGTTTATCCTTCCCTAGGGACAACAAGCATACCTTTCACCACTCATTGTAATCCTAGTAGTGCTTTGTAGTGGAGGTTTCCAAGCCTCATGTTCCATAGCTCGCATGGACTGATAGTGTGATGCACCATAGCTTGAATGTACTTCTCGAGTACCTTGTAGAGTCCTCCCTCTCGAACTCCAATCACTGCAGCAGTTTGAAGGATTTCGTTCTTTGGCCACAATAGTGCTTGATTATCCACAAAGATAACTCGAAAGCCCTTATCTTCAAGAACCGAATTTGATAGAAAGTTCTTCTTCAAGATGGAAGGAGGTGGATCAAATTATTTGGATCAAATATGTTGAGTTGTCCCCCAACTCTACCATGCATGTGAAATTTTTCTCCTTTAGGTTAGAGATGGTGCTTCTATAACCTGACATGTGTTCGGATGCACCAATGTCAATCAACCATGTATCTTAATTTGTGATGATAGATCTGAAAAGTGTCGAGACAAGGTAATACTCCCTGCTTGTCTCCTTTTCCTCGGGTTCATTCATTTGAGGAGTTTCATATTCTACTATGGTAGAAGCATGAAACCTTCATTTACCATATTTCTTTTCTCTATAATCCCTTTCATAATGGACCTTATTTTCATAATTGTAGCATTGAACCTTCGACTTGTCAAAGTCCTTGTTGAATGCCTTCTTCCTTGAATGGAAGAACTTCTTTGGAATGAATGGATTATTCCCTTTATTCATTCTTACCATGAGGAAAATATTTTCTTCCTTGGTGCACACTGACTTGCTCTGGATTCACCTCTCCTCTTGGAGGAAGACATGCCAAAACCTATCAAAGTTAGTTTGTACCTCTCGGTCATTTTTTGCATCCAAGAATGTCTCCTATGAGGATGGGATACCATCAATGGAAGTTTGAAGAATATCATATTGGTCCACCAAAACTTCAATACTGATAAGTTGGTCTCTCGCACGTGACATCTTGGTGAATAATGATGCCACAAACCCATCCTTCTCTGTATTTAGGTTCATGATCTTAATTTTCAGTGCCTTCTTTTGGCTCGATGCCTTCTTCTCATATATGTCCGTGAGTGTATCAAAACATTCCTTAGTGGTATTAAACAGAGTGATCACGGACATCAAATTTTCCTTAACTGAATCATATATGATCATTTTGGGCTTAGCTTGGTTCTTCTTGAATTTAACTCACCCCGCATTGGTTGTAGGATACTCCACAACTATGGATACATATCCATATAGGTTGTGTTCCTCAATAATGTTCAACACTCTCGTCTTCCAAGTGTTGAAATTAGAACTACCCTCAAGACAGCCTTCTGTTCAAACAAAGATCGATGTCATGGCTCTCAAAACTCCGTAGACAATTGCTTAAATTATTTAATCTCTATAATGCATTGAGATTCAAATTTGGGCTTTATAAATTCATCTACCAGTCCTGTTCAAAGTTGGTCGAGTTTTTTCTGTGCGACTCATGTCAGAACCATAGATAACTTCATATACCGGTCTAGTGCACGAACCCTTAGGGTTGTGATCATCTGCACCTTCTTTATTACTTCATCATGGACTTGTCACACGGTCCATACGGTTTCACATAGAAACCAATGTTTTTCTGTGTATTCTAACCCATTTTCATTGAATATCGGTAGCTTAATATCATTCCTAGCCATTATATTGGTCCTTGGTAGTGCTGGATGAAAATTTCGGCTAGCAGGACTCCCTTTCCCACTATTCCCACAGTTACTATTACTTGTATTGACAAACACACTAGGAAATGAGTTTTTGTACCTTACCTTCGGACATGTACGTGGGGTTGTAGGTGTGTCGTATTCGTATTCTAGATCTGGGTATTCTTCTTCTTCTTCCATTTCAGGGATAGGCCGGTATTCATCTTCTTTGTCACAATAACCTTCGTGAAAGTGCGACATCAACTCATAGTCTTCTCCTCTGGTCATACTGCAACTTCCTCTTCTTGCAGCAGTTCTTCTTCTTTTTCCCAACCAAAATATTCTTCCACTTTTTAGATGTTCACCCTCTAGTGCATTTCCGCTATCACCAGGGAGCATCTGAGCTTGATTTGCTCCATTTTTCTCACACTTATTCTACGACATAACCCATATTTTTATACATTATTCTTTATTTGTCAAATTCTATTCTCAAGATCCCTTTCTCGCATACAAGCGTTTTGATCCATAACTTCAAAGATATCAAATACCCTCCTATGGGTCTTTGGAAAAAATTTCCTTCTACTTCATTATATGACCTTACAGTGTCAACAACAATTTCTATGATATATCTGCACAAAATACTATCAACCCATAAATCAATAACCCCAGATATGGGGATTCTATTTATTTTCAGTCGTTGAATCAGCTGAGGACTCCACTCTGTCGGTTCTCCTCCTTGGAAATATTTTCTCTAGGTTGTTAGCTTCAACAACCACTCATACAAAAAAATAGGGAACTCGCAAAATAAAATTTCATGAATATTCGTATACAGGTATCGCTCCAACCACTTTGTCGGATTCAACTACGATCCTTCACTTTCTTCTCATGTAAACTCGAATGCCTTAGAATCCACCCACTCTTGAATTTTCGGCTTCATCGGTTGCCAAAACATATCCCTCACTAAATGATTCACAATCCCAGCAACCTAACCATTTGTTGGCATTTCTCCCTTCAACCCAAGTTCATACCCTTGTTTTTTCTTCAACAAAGCCCAAGATATCAGCCTGAAAGAGCAGGGCTTAGTTGGAAGTACCTGCGACGCAGATGGAGTCTCACCAGAGATATCTCTTATGGGTAACTGCCAAAACCAGGTTTTTGCAGTTATGCGAGGATTTCCTCTCCCTTGGAACCTTACTAACTTTCTCAACCAAAGCCGGTGGTTATATTACTTACTCTTATTGTGTGCATTCAAGATATCACTCTACTTATCTGTCAACAGAGATTACAATAGTAATATAAAGCTTAGCATAGATTCTATATATTAACAGTGTGACATATCCATATAAGGACTCATTCATAAGAAAATACACATGCACTTATTCAGCACATAAATTCATTCGACATAAGCACATTCATCACATATACACATAGACAACATTTCACGTGGAAACCCATCCGGGAAAAACCACAAAGTTGCTCTTCATCTCGCATGAGAAATATATGACATTTTTTGTCTGCACACTTAGCTTGCAGACTATTCTATTCAAGATATTCTCTAAAATATATACATACCTCTCTCTCCTCTCATGTTGTCTAGTCTCAAGTCTCTGAAGTTTCCTCTGCTTCACCCTACTTTCGATCCGCACACAGCTTGGATATACTCTCTCTTCTATACGACTCTACAACTCTTTGACTCTACAAATCAAATATGTTTATTCCCTAATGAATGAGTTATCCTAATTTACTTCTTACCCGTGATTTATCAGGATTTCCTATTCAACTGCTACACGTATTCTTCTATCGTGGTTCCTTCCATCGTGGTTGTTCTTGTCACAACTTCCCTTTTGTCACAAAATTTTCCCTCGTGGTTGCTTCTATCGCAACTTCTTCTACATCTAGTTATTTTGTTGTAGTTATTCCTACGTCGCAGCTTCCTCCTTCATGCGACTGAAATATTCATATTCCCGAGCATAATTCTGGTTGAATTATGTTTATCCTTCCCTAGTGCCAACAGGCATACCTTTCACCACTAATTGTAATCCTAGTAGTGCTTTTTAGTGGAGGTTTCCAAGCCTCATGTTCCATAGCTTGCATTGAATGATAGTGTGATGCACCATATCTTGAATGTACTTCTCGAGTACCTTGTAGAGTCCTCCATCTCGAACTCCAATCACTGCATCAGTTTCAAGGATTTCGTTCTTTGGCCACAATAGTACATGATTATCCACAAAGATAACTCGGAAACCCTTATCTTCAAGAACCGAAACTGATAGAAAGTTCTTCTTAAATATGGAAGGAGGTGGATCAAATTATTTGGATCGAATATGTTGAGTTGTCCCCCAACGCTACCATGCATGTGAACTTTTTCTCCTTTATGTTAGAGATGGTGCTTCTATAACCTGACATGTGCTTGGATGCACCACTGCCAATCAACCATGTATCTTCATTTTTTATGATAGATATGAAAATTGTCGAGACAAGGTAATACTCCCTCCTTGTCTCCTTTTCCTCAGGCTCATTCATTTGAGGAGTTTCATCTTCTACTGTGCTAGAAGCAAGAAACCTTCATGTACCATATTTCTTTGCTCTGCACTCCCTTTCATAATGGACCTGATTTTCACAATTGTAGCACTAAACATTTGACTTGTCAAAGTCCTTGTTGAATACCTTCTTCTTCGAATGGAAGAAATTCTCTGGAGTAAATGGCTTATTCCCTCTATTTATTCTTACCATGAGGGAAATATTTTCTTCCTTGGTGCACACTGACTTGCTCTGTATTTTCCTCTCCTAGTGGAGGCAGACATACCAAAACCTATCAAAGTTAGTTTGTACCTCTTGGTTGTTGATTGCATCAAATAATGTCTCCCATGATGATGGGATACAATCGATGGCAGTTTGAAGAAGATCATATTCGTCCACCAAAACTTCAATATTGACAAGCTAGTCTCTCACGCGTGAGATCTTGGTGAAGAATGATGGCACAAATTCATCCTTCTTCATATTTAGGTTCGTGAGCTTAATTTTCAGTGCTTTCTTTTGGCTCGGTGCCGCCTTCTCATATACGTTCATGAGTGTATCAAAAAATTCCTTAGTAGTATTCAACAGAGAGATCACAGACATCAAATTGTCCTTAACCGATTCATATATGATCCTTTTGGGATTAGCTTGGTTCTTCTTGAATTTCACTTGCCCTTCATTGGTTGTAGGATCCTCCACAACTGTGGATACATAGCCATATAGGTTGTGTTCCTCAAGAATGTTCAACACTCTCGCCTTACAAGTGTTGAAATTAGAAGTACCCTGAAGACGGCCTTTTACTCGAACAGAGATCGATGCCATGGCTCTCAAAAATCCGTAGACAATTGCTTAAATTATTTAATCTCTATAATACACTGAAATTCATATTTGGGATTTCTAAATTCATCTATCAGTCCTACTCAAATTTGGTCAAGTGTTTTATGTGCGACTCATGTCAGAACCATAGATAACTTCATATACCAGTCCAGCGCATGAACCCTTAGGGTTGTGATCATCTATGCCTTCTTTATTACTTCATCCTGGACTTGTCGCATGGTCCATACAGTTTCACATAGAAACAAATGTTTCTTTGGGTATTCTAACCCATTTCCGTTGAATATCGACAGCCTAATATCATTACTTGCCATTATATTGGTCCTTGATATTGTTGCATAAAATTTTCTGCTAGCAGGACTCCCTTCCCCACTATTCCCACATTTAGTATTACTTGTATTGACAAACACAGTAGGAAATGAGTTTCTAGACCTTACCTTCAGACACGTACATGGGGTTGTAGGTGTGTCGTATTCGTATTCTAGATCTGGGTATTCTTCTTCTTCTTCTTCCCTTTCAGGGATAGGCTAGTATTCATCTTCTTTGTCACGAGAACCTTCATCAAAGTGCGACATCAACTCATAGTATTCTCCTCTGGTCATATTGCAACTTCCTCTTCTTGTCACAGTTCTTCTTCTTTTTCCCGACCGAAATCTTCTTCCACTTCTTAGATGTCCACCCTCTAGTGCATTTCCATTATCACTAGGGAGCATCTCATCTTACTTTTCTCCATTTTTCTCGCACTTATTCTATGACATAACCCATATCTTTATACACTATTCTTTATTCGTCGGATTCTATTATCAGGATCCCTTTCTCGCATACAAGCATTTTGATCCATAATTTCAAAGATATCAAATACCCTCCTATGGGTCTTTGGAAAAAATATCCTTCTACTTCATTATCTGACTGTATAGTGTCAAAAACATTTTATGTGATATATCCGCCCAAAATACTATCAACCCAGAAATCAACAGCCCCAGATATGGGGTTTCTACTTCTTTTGAGTTATTGAATCAGCTGAGGAATCCACTTTATCGATTCTCCTCCTTGGAAATATTTTCGCTAGATTGTTAACTTCAACAACCACTCATACAACAAAATAGGGAACTTGCAAAAGAAAATTTCATGAATATTCGTATACAAGTATCGCTCCAACCACTTTGTCGGATTCAACTACGATCCTTCACTTTCTTCTCGTGTAAACTCGAATACCTTAGAATCCACCCACTCTTGAATTTTTGGCTTTGTCAGTTGCCAAAACATATCCCTCACTAAATGAGTCACGGTCCCAGTAACATAACCATTTTTTGGGGTTTCTCCCTTCGACCCAGGTCAAATCCTTGTTTTTTCTTCAACAAATCCCAAGATATCAGCCCAACAAAGCAGAGCTTAGTCGGCAGCACCTACAACGCAAATGCAATCTCACCCGAGATATCTCTGATGGGTAACTTCCAAAACCAGGTCTTTGCAGTTGTGTGAGGATTTCCTCTCCCTTGGAACCTTACTAAAGTGTTCAACCAAAGACAGTGGTTATTTTACTTACTCTTATTGTGTGCATTCAATATATCACTCTACTTATCCGTTGACAGAGATTACAATAGTAATATAAAGCTTAGAACATATTCTATATATTAACCATGTGACATATCCATATAAGGACTCATTCATAAGCAAATACACATGCACTTATTCAACACATTCATTCATTCGACATAATGGCATTCATCAAATATACACTTAGAGAACATTTCACGTGGAAACCTATCTGGGAAAAACCACAAAGGCGCTCTTCATCTCGCATGAAAAATATATGACACCTTTCGTCTGGCACTTAGCTTGGAGACTCTATTCTATATATTCTCTACAATCTATACATACCTCTCTCTCCTCTCATGCTCTCTAGTCTCAAGTCTCTGAAGTTTCCTCTCCTTCACCCTACTTTCGATCCACACATAGCTTGGATAGACTCTCTCTTTTATACGACTCTACAAATCAAATATGGTTTATTCCCTAAAGCATGAGTTATCCTAATTGACTTCTTACCCACGATTTATCAGGATGTCCTTTTCAACTGCTACATGTATTCTTCTATTGTGGTTCCTTCCATCGTGGTTCTTCTTGTCACAGCTTCCCTTTTGTCACAAACTCTTCCCTCGTGGTTGCTTCTATCGCAGCTTCCTCTACATCTAGTTCTTCTATCGCATTTATTCCTCTGTCACAGCTTCCTCCTTCATGCAATTGAAATATCATATTCCCAAGCATAATTCTGGTTGAATTATGTTTATCCTTCCCTAGGGCCAACATGCATACCTTTCACCACTCATTGTAATCCTAGTAGTGCTTTGTAGTGTAGGTTTCCAAGCCTCATGTTCCATAGCTTGCAAGGACTGATAGTGTGATGCACCATAGCTTGAATGTACTTCTCGAGTACCTTGTAGAGTCCTCCCTCTTGAACTCCAATCACTGTAGCAATTTCAAGGATTTCGTTCTTTGGCCACAATAGTACTTTATTATTCACAAAGATAACTCGGAAGCCCTTATCTTCAAGAATTGAAACTGATAGAAAGTTCTATGTTGAGTTGTCCCCCAACTCTACCATTCATGTGAACTTTTTCTCCTTTAGGTTAGAGATGGTGCTTCTATAACCTGACATGTGCTCGGATGGACCACTATCAATCAAGCATGTATCTTCATTTGTGATGATAGATCTGAAAAGTGTCGAGACAAGGTAATACTCCCTCCTTGTCTCCTTCTCCTTGGGTTCATTATTTTTAGGAGTTTCATCTTCTACTGTGCTAGAAGCATGAAACCTTCATTTACCATATTTCTTTGCTCTGCACACCCTTTCATAATGGACATTATTTTCACAATTGTAGCACTGAACCTTCGATTTGTCAAAGTCCTTGTTGAATACCTTATTCTTCAAATGGAAGAACTTCTCTGGAGTGAATGGCTTATTCCCTTTATTCATTCTAACCATGAGGGAAATATTTTCTTCCTCGGTGCACACTGACTTGCTCTGGATTCAACTCTCCTTTTGGAGGAAGACATGCCAAAACCTATCAAAGTTAGTTTGTACCTCTCAGTCGTTGATTGCATCCAAGAATGTCTCCCATGAGGATGGGATACCATCAATTTGCAGTTTGAAGAAGATCATATTCGTCCACCACAACTTCAATGCTGACAAGCTGGTCTCTCACACGTGAGATCTTGGTGAAGAATGATGCCACAAACTCATCCTTCTATGTATTTAGGCTCAGCAGCTTAATTTTCAGTGCCTTCTTTTGGCTCAGTACCTTCTTCTAATATACGTTCGTGAGTGTATCAAAACATTCCTTAGTGGTATTCAACAGAGTGATCATGGACATCAAATTTTCCTTAACCGAATCATATATTATCCTTTTGGGCTTAGCTTGGTTCTTCTTGAATTTCACTCACCCTGCATTGGTTGTAGGATCCTCCACAATTATGGATACATATCCATATAGGTTGTGTTCCTCAAGAATGTTCAACACTCTTTCCTTCCAAGTGTTTAAATTAGAAGTACCCTCAAGACGGCCTTCTGTTTGAACAGAGATCGATGCCATGGCTCTCAAAAATTTTGTTCAACTCCTCAGGATCTACATAGGATTTATATTGCTACACAAATCTCATATCCTTCATGCCATATGCTTAGCTACCATGTTAATTTTTTAGCAAATATGATGATCTTTGAACTTTAAAACTTTAATTGTAGAATTATTGAACACTAGAATCAATAGAACATTCAGTCACATAAATCATTCATAGAAAACACAATATGTACCTTGGGGAAAACCCTTAAAACAATGAGGATTAAAAACCCCAACAAATATTCAAAATATAATTATTATAGATTGCACATAATGTATTTTACACAATAGCATATTGATTTTGGCATCCCGGGTGCTACATAAGAGAGAATATTGAGCAATAGAGAATAGATATCAATTGTATCAACTTTCCATGTGCCCAAGACATTAAGAACAAGCTTAAATTATTGTCATTCAATCAATAGTGAATGATTGCATGAGAATTGTGCACTACATACACCAAAATTGTGAATTTCCTTCATGGATCATTAATCTAATACATTGGATTCCTCATCGTGCATAACATATGTGCCATGGCTTTCATCCCTGACATTAACTAATACTTAACTAACTCCAAAGTGAACTCTCTGTATAACTAAATGCATGACCACTTAGTTAGGATCCTAAATTAAGTGGCATCATGCAAACACTTTATAATTGAAGTGTATTCTTTTTATTAACATAAGTGTCACCTTTTAGTTGAACTAAAGTCTAAATAATTTAGTTAACTAGTCATTCTTTATTAACACTTGTTAATTGTTATTAACTGAATAATGTTGTTTGATTTACTTTGTAGTAATCATTGTGACTTGTTTAATTAATTGAAGCATACATTGTGGCTTTAATTGAAGCTCACAAATTCGAGTTCACTTAGTCATCACATGGGAAATTCAAATTCTCTTTTTCTCTATGCTTATCTCTTTATCTTTTATCTTTATTGCATGGTCAATATGTGTTAACTTTAATCACCTATCATATCATATTACACTCAGAATATTTTTCTAATGTTGTGATTATATTATATTACTCTGGACCAAGTGATCAGATGCTAAAGCAATTCACTATAGAGGTAGCTAATCTCTAAAGGAGACTTAACAGCAATCGGTGACCATGGTTAGCAATACATCACACAACATTTGATGCGTGAACATGCAAAGAATCCACCTCTATAACCGGAGGCCAACCCCATGGGTACATACTAGAACTATAGGTCCATAAGAAAATCAACTACCTCTATAACTGGAGGTCCACCTTATAGGTACCTACTATAACTGGAGGTTCATATGAGAATCATGACTTGACACATACAAGTTCGGATCCTTGTCCAACAAGACTTTACAACATCATCACTTTGATAAATCAAATCATTCACCTCAACACATGAAGAATAACCTTTACAGCTGAAGGCTTAGTCATCCTTAGGTACAACCTAATATTCTACTCCAATATATTGAGTCCAACTCAGTCTCTCTACCTCAACACATGAAGCCCAATCCTGGCTGCACAAGCCTTGGCTTGGAGAATGACTCGTGATGATGTTAATGTCAAAGATGAAAGACATGGCACATATGCTATGCATAATGAAGAATCCAATGTGCCAGATTATTATCAATGAAGGTAATTCATAGTTTTGGTGTATGTGGTGCACTATTCTCATGCAAACATTCGCTATTGTTTGCAGGGGATTGATTTAGATTGTTATTAATGTCTTGGGCACATGGAAAGTTGATACAGTTGATCTCTATTCTCTATTTCTTTGTATTCTCTCTTATCTAGCACCTAGGGTTCCAAAAGCAATGTTCTGTTGTGTAAAAGACATTCTTTGCAATCTACCATAATTATAATTTGAATATTTGTTGGGGTTTTTCATCCTTGTTGTTTTAATGGTTTTCACTAGCGTACATCTTGTGTTCTGGATGAATGATTTATGTTATTGAATGTTATATTGATTCCAGTATTGAGTATTTCCGCAATTCAAAGTTTTAAAGTTCAAATATCATCATATTTGCTCAAAAATTAACATATAAACCCTCATTGAGGGTTCCCAAATAAAGATATTTTTCTTTAAATATCATGGGTCTAGGAAACCTCACTATACAGTTATCCCTCCTTAGGTTAGTGGAAAAATATCGATCAAACATCTTACTTGTATAAGAAACTATGTGCAAAGGGGACACTTTTATCAATGCTCTTAAAATTGATTTCAAAGAATGGGATTTTTTTGGCAGGATGCATCTGGACTTGAGTGGATTACTAACATGTTGGAGAACTAATTTATACTTAATTAATAGTTTATTTTTTTCTCTTAGGTCTGTGCACAACCTTCAACTATGAGAGCTTGGATTAGTAAATCTCCATATTGAACATGTACAGGCCTTATGATGACAAATAGTATTTTGGGGATAATTTTTCTCACTTTTTGTGATTAAGGTGGTGAGTTTAGTCATTGAGGGAGATCTAAAATTCATTCAAGAGTTGAGCTAAAATATGGGTTTCCTCAGTGTGGTCAAATGACTATCAAGTTACTTTTTACATAAAATTGCAGCACTTGAGCTAGTGGACTTAGAATCGGTCAAGATGAAGCCAGCTTGGAGAAACAAAAGGTCGGAGAGGCAATAATTTCAAAGTGTTTATATCACTTTTTTATCTCTGATCATCTGTCACAAGAGGTAGATATCCAAAGGAGTTGGGTCAGGACTAAAATTGGCTCAAAGCACAGTCCTATTTACTTATTTTTTACTAATCTAGAGGGAAATCCTTCATCTCCCTTCAAATTTAATCTAATGTTGATAGAGGGCAAGTTTCAAGAGTTGGTGATGGAGTGGAGACCCTTTGAGACCGATTTGGTGGTTCTTACTAGCATATAATTTTTATACTCACTACTGGCTCTCAAGGAAAAAGTGGTAGAATGGCATGCAAAGAGGTACAAGAAGAGGGACAAAAAACTAAAGGAGACTAAGGTAGTTATCGAGTCACAATATAATAATAATACTATGAGAGTATTTTCTAAGGAAGAGTTGAATTCATTAATAGATTTGGAAGCTCTTCAACAAAAACTTCTCCAATAAAAGGAGGTAGAATGGAGGATGAAAATTCAAGTGGTATGGTTGGAATTTAGAGATGAAAATACAAACTAAAAATCCAGGTACTCAAATCATCAAAAAAGTACCAAAACCTTTTGGGAACTTCAGGATTCCAAATGTCAGCATGTTTGGGACTTTAAAAAATCATCAAACTTGGGAGTACAATACTTTTCAAATATCTATAAAGAACTAGAACAAGAAGACATAGTCAAGGTTATGAAGTTTTGTTCTTATTTTCCCCAAAAACCCATGATATCTTATTTGAAGAAGTGAGGTTGGATGAACTTCTAGAGGTGTTGTCCACTTCAAAGAACAGGAAGAAACCCGATCGTGATGGTTGGTAGATCGAATTCTTCCTTGACTTTTTTATGTGCTTAGACATTATCTTTTACATGTGGTGGAAGATGTAAGAACAACCGAAAGAGTCCTTCAAAATTTCAATACTACTTTCATTGCACTTATTCCTAAAATTGATAAACATGAGAATTTTGGGGATTCCAAGTCGATTTCACTGTGCAACTATATTTATAATATTTGAGAAAAGGTGTTGGCAGTGCATTTGAGAAAAATTCTATCATAAGTGATTTCTCTATAGTAGTTTGGATTTCTCAAAGTTCGCCAAATACATGATGCAATAGGTGCACCTCATGAAGGAATCCAAAATATAAAAACAAAGAAGTTAGGAGAAATGGTGGTTAAACCTAACCTTTAGAAGGCTTATGATCAAACCTCTTCGTTATACATATGTCTCCTTTTAATACAGATTGGGTTTACACTCAACATTGTCAACTTGATAATGTGTTGTCTTATAATTGGATCCTTTGTGGTCTTAATTAATGGTTTGGCCTCCTTTTTAACCTAGACAAGGGGGATTCAACAAGGATGTCCACTCTCTCCTTATCTATTCTGACTTGTATAGGATGGTTTAATTCTGTCCATCACAAGATCCTAGAGATCAGGGAGTTAAAAAGGCATCAAGGTTGGTCTGGAGTACTTATTAACTCATTCATTATTTGTTGACGATGTTTTATTGTTTATAAACAACTCCTTAACTAAATGAAAAGTCTTGAAAAATATAATAATCATATATTGCAATTCCATGACGATGGAGGTCAATCAAGAGAAGTCTTCAGTATGCTTTAGTGGTATTGTTGAGAGAAAAGAGGTAGAACTATTACAATTTATTCATTTCCAGCACTTGGATTTTAATTCAGGCTTTAAATATTTGTGTTTTTTTATTAAACCTAACTCATATGATAAAATTGATTATGGTTGACTAATAGGTAGGATAGAGAAAATGATTGATATATGGTGCAAGTACTGGTTATCGAAAGGTAGGAGATTGAATCTGATATATGTTTTCCTACAAGAAATTCCAATTTATTGGCTAACATTAGACCACATTCCTAAGGGGTTTCTAGATAAGATCCACATGCTTTTTTTTAATTTTCGACGAAGTGCAAGAGATGGCTTGGAAGGAACACACTGGACAAACTAGTAATCAACCTCCAAGCCTAAAGGAGAGGGAGGTTGGGGTCTCAAATAGTTATTTACCTTTGGTGATCCTCTAGCTGGTAAATCACTTTGGAACCTTATTACAAAGGAGAACCTGTGGACTAGGCTTATATTACATAAATATTTGACTCTAAACTCCATTCTCAATTGGATAAGAAGGGAAGACAAGACTTCAAAGAATAGCTCAATCCGCTAGAAGGGCTTGGTAAAATAATTTCCAATTATTGGCATATGCTTGGCTTGGGAGGTAGGTTGTGGGATAGAAATAAGAGTGGGACAGCTCACAATAATGGGTTGTGGAAATTAGGGCTTCCTTGCACCATATTTGGTTGACTATTTTTCAAGATCACAACTTTAGGTACCTCAACAAATTCATCTGTCACGAAAGGATAGATATATGGACCCAAGGATGGAATAGTTCAGAGGAGTTGACACTTTAGGATGAATGGACACAAGTGTGGGATAGATATGTCGAAGAACTCAAGAGATCCCATGTTAGAATTCGAGGAGACCTTGACACACTTGTTTGGGCTAGGAAGAAAATTGGAGAGAGGTATAGGGTGAAACTGGGTACAGTTGTTACCAGCATACCCACAATCCTCTTAATGGTGGTGGTCACTTATCTGGAAGGTCATAGTGCAAAAAAAAAAACCATAATGTTTAGGTGGTTAGAATTAAAAAAATAGGGTCCTCACTTGGGAAGTGCGCTAAAGGAGGAATATAAAAAGGACAAGAATATATTACTTATGTAAACATGCGAGGGAATCCACCACACATGTTCATACACTACTCTTTAATCAAATAAGTTTGGAAGAACATAATCACTTGGTTGAATCTGAGTCGTCTATGGGCCAAGGAGAGTGTCAAAACATGTTTACTGGAGTGGTTTGAGAGGAATGAATTAAATCCCTACATACCAATTCCATTTCTAGTCCTATGGGGACTTTGTTCAAGATGAAATGCAATCATTTTTAAAGAAGGACAAGCTCAAACTTTCAGATGATAGTTGCATTTAACTTCTACAAAAAGGATTTCAAAACAAAAACTCCCTGATAATTAGGGGAATTACTTATAGACAAGTCACAATGTTGGAGTTTCTTCAATGTAGATTACCAAAATCAAATATATGGAATTGGAGGCATCACTTCCTTAAATCTCATTTCATAACATTCAAAGCCAATTCTAGTCAAAAAACTAACTATTAGGCGGAGATGATGGAACTAAAGACATTATTAAAGGAAGCTTATGGTGTAGGCTAGGCATAAGGGACTTGTAGTTTATGGAGATTCAACATTTGTGGTGAAGTCGATGCAAGGCATTCAACAGTGTATTAATTCATAATTTCATGGTCTATTAGTTTATTTGAAGGACATCTCAAGAGTTTATACGAGCCTTGGGTTCAACTCACATCTTCACAAAACATAACCAAAAAGTTGACGCTCTCTCGAAAGAGGGATTACAACTTCCTCCTAGTGTAATAATTTCTATGGATTTTAATGGAGAGTCGATGGTCGAGACAAGAGAAACACTTCAATTATACATTTAATACTATTTACCTGGAATACTAAATATTTAAACTAAGTACAGGATCAAATTGTATATATAATGGAACAATTAAAACAATATAGACCGTCATTCTAACATTTTGATATTTTGCAAATTAGAAGAGGAAACATAAGAGAAGGAAAATGAAGATCAATGATAAATGATCTTATGAATATTTTTTTTTAGTGTGCTTCAACACTATGAAGAAATCTTTTTTATGCTTTGTGATAATAAAAAAGTGATTTTTTTCGCTAGAAACAAATTATAAGTATGTATTTGAAAATAGTTCAAATTGAATGTAATGCTACCGAGTTTTGTTTTAATTGTACTTAGGTTATTACCCAATATGTCAACATGCTCGTATTTTATAGGGTCTAATGTCAAGCGAATAAGACTCCAATAAATCATCGTATTGACTTGAATACAGCATTGCATAATTATAAAATGTTCCAAGACACTTCATCCTTACTAATGTGTTTGAGTTGGAAAATAAATAAGGAAAAATCATTCAACGATCAAAATCGAACCCTTCCTAACCTTTCAAAAGGGATTCAACCCATTTTAAATAATTTACAAATCATCGTTTAAAAAATCAAATATTTAAATTTATCTATCATTTATGAAAGGAAGTAAATATTTTTAAATCTTAAAAGATGGGGTATTAATTCTCATTGGACATCTATTTTCAATAAAAAATAATCAAAGGGTTTCCTAATTGCTTTTAATAGGCCCACAAGGCTTGTTTATGTGCAAGTCAAGACTTTTTATGGATTTAGTTTAGAGCTTAAATTATCTTTTTATTACTTTGCTTAGCTCTAGCTCATGCTTGGTTGTTCACATTGCTCTGGCTTGTGGTGGCTTCGACTATCCATTTTAACTTAACAAAAGGTACCCTTAATCTGCTAAATTTTTTATTGACCCCCTCACCATGTTCAACTATTGCAACCTCGACATGGTTATGCTACAAACTCTCTTTGGTTGTGGCAACAAGATCATATTCTTGTATAGATTTTTCTCTTAGCGTATAGTACATTTGCAAAGCTATCAATTTAAAAAACTTGGAAATCTCTATATTGTTTTAACTTGATTTAGTTTACTACAAATTTGCACAACTTAGCTTTAGCTCCGACAATTTTCTTTGTTATTGCTCACTTTGATAGACTTTATCTTCACCACATGATCTCACTTTCATAGACTTTGTCTTCACCACGACAAGGAGTTTCCTTTTCCTACCTATTAACATTCTTTGAAGACTCCATTTCATATTCATGTGTCTCCTCTATTGATACTCTTTGTCAAATACCATAGTCTATGGGCTCTTATCTTGGAAATGTTGGATGGCTTCCCTTGCTATGAGGGGGAATAACATACTCAACAGTTACAAATTGAAGCATGGACCTCGTATATAAACAATTAGAACATTAACTACCTCAATCTAAAGCCATGGTTGAAATTTGAAAGAAATTCATGGAATAATTTGATACATTCATTGAAGCCTTCCTACTCATCGATTTATGCATTGACTACTTGTTAAAGAAATGTAACTATCGAAGATATTCTATTTTGTATTATTATTGTTATTACCCCTTTCAGAGATGTTGTTCCTCCGGTTAGGGATGTCATTGATGTAATTGGTCATGTAAAGTCTTGAGGTAAACCCTCCACTGCAAGTCGGGTCAGTAGTACCCACTAAAGTATTATTAATATGTATTTTTTAGTCTTCCAAGGCAAGTCATCCCTAGCAGCAATGAGAAGTCGTCCCAGTTGGGTTATTAGGCCTCTCAACTGATCTGTATAAATAGGAGAGGCACCTCTCTCATTTGGACAAGTAGAACACTCAAACAGTTGCACTAGAGAGAGAAGAGACAGTTCATCTGGAGGAGAGGAAGCAATCTAATCTTATTAATGGATCTTACATTGTTCTTGGGTGAAGTCTATATAGAGGAAGTTTTGTTGGGTTTTTCCTCATGAGGGTTTCCCAGGATAAATATTTGTGTTTCATAGATCCTTTTGTTCTAGTATAACAAGTTTTAAAATCTTAACATGGTATCAGAGCTAACCTGAAAGAATACATTGTGCAACAGCTCATCCAGAAATTCGATAAGCTAGGGTTTACTATTCTGAATACCTCCCTCCACATATCAGCTGAAAAAATAAGGTCCACTCAACTCGCCCTAGGAGGGCGCATCTTTCTGTCGAAGCAGTTTTTCATTCTAAAGATTTTCACTTTTTGACCTAACAATACTGCCGAGAGAAACTAGGGAATCATATTTTTCAAGATTGTATCCTCATATTCCATAAAAGCAAGATACAATCTAGCTCACCTTGGGGAGGCACATCTTTTCCTCCTCTCAGATCTACAAGTGATCATTGTCGGAAAAATAGGGTTTCCTAGCCAAACCCTAGGTCATCTTGAAGCTAGTTCCAGAAAAGGTCCTCAATCCGGTAAGTATTGTCTCCTCTATTTCCATTTGAGGTTCTCTTTCATTAAAGATGACAAATAGTACCAAGCTTGATGAAAAGCTTGAGGGAGCATAGAACTTTTGAGCATGGAAGTACAGAATCATGCTCATCCTTGAAGAACATGACCTAGATGGGTTTATCAATGAAGATGTCAAGGAACCCGAAGGAGAAGAGGAAAGGGCCAAACACAAAAATGATATGATTAAAGTAAGAAGGATCATAGCTAACTCTATCAAGGACCAGTTGATCTCCAAGGTATATTCAAAGAACACTCCTAAAGAAATGTTTGATGCACTAACTAATATGTTTGAAGGTAAGAACATCAATAGGAGAATGACCTTGAGAAACCAACTCAAGGGTGTGAAGATACAGAAGACAGAAACCATACAATCATATTTCTATAGAGTATCTCAAATAAAAGAACAGTTGGAAGCCATTGGTGATATGGTTGAAGAAGAAGTGGTGATGACCACTCTGAATGGTCTCCCTAGAGAATGGAATTCCTTCATTAGAGGAATATGTGCTAGAAGAAAGCTAACCAAATTCAGCAAACTATGGGAAGAATGTGTACAAGAAGAAGGAAGGATAATCAACAGAGAAGAGAAGCTAAATGAAAATGAAGATCGGGCTCTAAATACAAACCAAGAAAGGAAGATTAAAAAGGAAGAGTCAAGGTTCATCTCCCAGAAGATCACCTAACTCCAAGAAGAAATCCAGAAGGGATTACACATCTTTTGAATGTTACTCATGTCATAAGATGGGACACATTGCTAGATATTGTCCTCTTAACAAAGATCAGATTAAAAATAAGAACCAAAAGTACCATGTCCATGCAACTGAATAAAATGAATTAGACAAGGAAAGGATCACAAAGAATGAAGATTCTAGTGAAGAGTATGTCCTAATTTCAGCTCTCACAACAGCAATCACTCATGGAAGTGACACTTGGCTTATAGAAAGTGGTGCTTCCAAACATATGATAGGACATAAGGATTCACTCTCTTGTCTTACCCAAAAAGACATATTCTCACAAGGTACAACTTGGAGATGACTATCAATACCCCATCAAAGGAATGGGAGAATCCTCTTACAAATTAAGAACTGAAAAGCTCATGAAGATGAATGAAGTCTTATATGTTCCAAGTTTAAAGAATAATCTTCTTTCCATCTCAGCTCTAGATAAGAAAGGGTTTAGAGTTTCTTTTGTAGATGGTGAATTCCTTATGTGGCCGAAGGGGAAAACAATAGATGATGCTACTGTAATCGGTGTCGAAGGAGGACTCTACAAATTGAAAGGACTCACAAATTCAGCTCTTACAGGTAGCACTATCAGTCCATGTGAACTATGGCATAGAAGGCTTGCTCATGTAAACTACAAAGCATTACCAATTATGAGCAAGGTAGTCACAGGTCTACCAGAGATCTAGATCGACCTTGAAGGAGTATGTAAAGGATGTGCTCAAGGAAAGAACACCAAGAATCCATTTCCAAGTAGTAACAACCGCAGCAAATGGGATCTTAGACATTGTACACTCATATGTGTGTGGATCGATGCGAGTCATTTCCTTAAGCTGGTATGTATATTATGTCTCCTTTATTGATGATTACTCTCATAATACTTGGATATACTTATTATAAAGGCAAATATGAAGTATTTGGAAAATTCAAGGAATTTAAGGATCTTGTGGAGAATCTATCTGAAAAGAAGATCAATATCTTAAGATCAGATAATGGAGGAGAATTCACCTCAAATGAATTCAAGGACTTCTGCAGAGAAGTTGGGATTAAGAGGGAGATTACCACACCCTATAATCCACAACAACATGGAGTAGATGAAAGAAATAATAGATCTATCATGGAAGTAGTCATAACAATGATCCATGACCAAGATCTACCTATGCATCTATGGGCAGAAGTAACAAGAACCACAGTCTATTTCCATAATAGAATATCTCACGGTGCTCTTGGAAACAAACCCCAAAATAAATGTTCAATGGTGAAAATCCTGAAGTAAGCCGCCTAAATATATTTGGTTGTCCTGTATACCTACATATTCCAAAAGATAAAAGATCGAAGTTGAACCCTTCAGGAAAGAAGGGAATATTTGTTGGATCTAGTGAACAATCAAAAGCTTATAGAATCTATATTCCAGGATTCCTCTTGATCGAGTTCAGTAGATATGTTACATTTGATGAAGAGGCAGCCTTCACCAAATCCAATAAGATCCTTGCAGATGAGGATCCTAAAGAAGAGAAGGAGGCTCCTAGAACCACAGAAGTTATCATACCACCAGTTAAAGACATTGAAGAATCTCCTATACAAGAAGATCATGACCTTGCAGAACCTCAAGGACTTATTGAAACACCCCAAAAGATTATCTCAACAAAAAGAAGACCAACTTGGGCTCGTGATGTAATCAAGGAAGCAAAAAGATATGGTGCACCAAAAGGAAGCGAAAGACAAAGAATTCATTCAAACTATGTGGGACTAATGAGTAATCTTGTTGATGAAGAACCCACTTGGTTTGAAGAAACCTTGAAGAAGGAATGGATGCAGGCCATGATCGAAGAATACCAGCCAATAATAAAGAATGATGTTTGGGATGTGGTGCCAAGACCAAAGGACAAGTCAATTGTTTCTTCAAAATGGATTTTCAAAACAAAGCATTCAACAGATGGCAGTATTGAAAAGTTTAAAGCAAGATTTGTCGCATGAGGTATTTCACAAAAGGAATTGATTATGAAGAAACTTTTGCACCAGTAGCAAGATATACTTCTATCCAAACTGTCCTTGCCTTGGCAGCCAAGATGAAATGGAAGCTACATCAAATGGATGTGAAAATAGTTTTCCTAAACAAAGTCATAAAATAATTATGTATTGAACAACCACTAGGATTTGAAACACACGACAAGGAAACATATGTATGCATATTAAATAAAGTTCTATATGGGTTAAAAACAAGCACCCGGAGGATTTGGAAGGATTGATGGATTCCTAATGAATTTTGGCTTTACCGAGAGTAAAGTTTATTCCAACCTTTATTATAAGGTTGAAGATGACATAATTATGATATTACTATTGTATGTAGATGATTTATTCTTGATAAGAAAGGAGATGCTCATCAATGAATGTAAGAAGAAACTTGCAACAGAATTTGAGATGAAAGACCTTGGCACAATGCATTATTCCTAGGTCTTGAAGTATGGCAGTTTCCTGATGAGATTTTTCTTAACCAAGGAAAGTACAGAGTAGACATTTTGAAGAGATTTGGGATGTTAGATTGCAAAGAAATTAACACTCTGATGGTGACAAACTTGAAGCTACTGAATGATGATTCTTTAGAACGAGCAGATGTCACATTATACGGACAGATTATTGGCTCACTAATGTATTTGACAAATACAAGACCAAATATATGTTTTGTTGTAAACACCTTGAGTCAGTATATGGTGCAGCCCATACATGTTCATCTAGTTGCAGCAAAGCATGTGATGAGGTACCTGAAAGGTACATTGGATTGTGGACTCAGATATAAAGCCGATAATGAGTTCAGATTATGTGGCTATACTGATTCGGATTGGGAAAGAAGTGTTGAAGATAGAAAGAGCACTTCAGGATGTTGTTTCAGTTTGGGATGAGGTGTGATTCGCAGAAAGCAAACAAGTGTTGCCCTCAGTACAGTCAAGACTGAGTACATTGCAGCATGTTCATCCTGTAGCGAAGCAGTGTGCCTTCGCAAACTATTGGCAGGATTGTTTGATACCAAGATGGATGCAACTGAGATCTATTGTGACAACCAGAGTTGCATCAAGTTGACAGAGAACCTAGTGTTTCAAGATAAGTCAAAGCATATAGAGATAAAGTATCACTACATACAAGACATGGTGCAGAGAGGAGTTGTGAAACTCCAGTATGTTCTTGCAAAGAAACAAGTTGTTGATGTGTTGACTAAGCCTCTGTCTCATGTAAAGTTTGAACACTTTCAAGATAAGTTGGTGTAATCCGAAAAGACCTCCCTAGAAAGAGGGAGTGATGATGAGACTATTATTGAGGATGAGATGGCAGTAATGTGACAGTGTAAAGCCAATGTGCCTACAGATGTTGATGAGATCCGACTTTCGCTTGTGGATGATAGTATTCTTTTTGAGGATGGTTCTGTGGACAAGAACACTCTCTTAAGAGTGGTCCTAGCACTGACAGGTTGAGGATGGTCAGCGATGATAGTACTCTCTTCTGGAGAGTGATCCTACATTTACTTATAGGATGGTGTCATAGACAAGAACACTCTCTTGAGAGTGGTCCTAGCACTGGCAGGCTGAGGATGGTCTACGATAATAGTACTCTCTTATGGAGAGTGATCATACATTCACTTATAGGATGGTTTTGTGGACAAGAACACTCTCTTGAGAGTGGTCCTAGCACTAATAAGTTGAGGATGGTCCTGCAATGTTGAGTAGGTCCTCTCTGAGGACGGTTTCATGGACAAGAACACTCTCTTGAGAGTGTTCCTAGCACTGATAGGTTGAGGACAGTCTGCGATCTTGAGTAGGTACTCTCTAAGGATAGTTTTGTGGACAAGCACACTCTCTTGAGCGTGATCCTAGCACTGATAGGTTGAGGACGGTCTGCAATGTTGAGTAGGTCCTCTCTGAAGATGTAACTGTGGACAAGAACACTCTCTTGAGAGTGGTCCTAGCACTGATAACCTAAGGATGGTCCACGATGATTGGTCATGCATTTACTTGTGGACGAGTTCCTGCTTTCAGTTGCAGATGATGATATTCCAGCATTTAATTATGTTGTGGGTGATTTAGCTCAGTGTTTATACACTCATAGTGCAGGTGATGCTCAAGATGATGGCAGAGATGGAGGTGCTCGAGATGATCGCTGAGATGATGCTCAAGATGATGCCAGAGATGATGCTCGAGATAATACCAAAGATGATGATGTTGGAGATGATACCAGATGATAGAGATTTATGTGATGATGATGTTCCACGAATGATGATGATGACATTGATGTAATTGAAAAATTCCTATGACATATAGATTCACTAGTTAGTTGTACAGACGTGTTGTTGTATTGTAGAATACCTTCCTTATTAGCAGAGAGTGTTAAAGAAATGTAACTCCGAAAGATATTCTATTTTGCATTATTATTGTTATTACCCCTTTCGAAGATGTTGTTCATCCTGTTAGGGATGTCATTGATGTAATTGGTCATGTAAAGTCTTGAGGTAAAGCATCCATTGTAAGTCAAGTCAATAGTACTCACTAAAGTATTATTAAAATGTATTTTTGAGTCTTCCAAGGCAAGTCGGCCCTTGCAGCAAGGAGAAGTCAATTCAATTGGGTTATTAGGCCTCTTAGTTGATCTGTATAAATAGGAGAGGCACCTCCCTCATTTGGACTAGTAGAACACTTAAAGTAGTTGCGCTAGAGAGAGAAGAGATAGTCCATCTAGAGGAGAGAAAGCAGTCGAGTCTTGTTATTGGGTCTTACATTGTTCTTGGGTGAAGTCTAAATAAAGGAAGTTATGTTTGGTTTTTCCCCACAAGGGTTTCCCGGGATAAATCTTTGTGTTTTCTTTTGTTCTGTTGTGCTTGTTATTCTTTCAAATATCCTTTTGTTTTGGTATAACAACTTTTAAAATCTTAACACTACTTCATGCTAGGGAGGTCTAGATGGGTGAGATTATGAAGAAAGTAGTTATTACTTGCAATTGGCTTATGAGAATGATGAATCATGTGCCCTATTCCAAGAGAAGCCAACCCTTCAACATTCAGGTGACTAGTCATATTGACTCAGTGAAGATCCAAGACTAGAAAACTCTTCGTGATTAAAAATTAAGAAAAAAAATTATGTTCTGGAGAATTTTGTTTTCAAACTCCCTTGGGTGTTTTTTTACAAGTACATGAAAACCTTAAGTATGGAATCTTCAAGTTGTTTAAATTGTTCAAGCAATCATTGTTTTTTATCTTATATAATAGTTTTGCAATGTTGATCTTGCATTCCTTCGATGATGTAAATTTGATAATTTTGTAAATGTTAAATGAATGGAATCAATTTTGACAAAATATATTTATATTGTTGTAAATAATTTTATTTTGAAATTATAACGTGTCTATTCATTTTTCTTTTATAAAATGTGTAATTAGTTTATTTTCATCAATGAAATTGTTTCACTTCATATTAAATTGATAACGTCATCTCATATGATGGTATAATTGTTTGCAACCTCACTTTTAAGCATTAACAAAAAGAATTGAGCCACTTATTAAAAATATTACTAATAACCATCTTTGAATTATATATCAATAATACTAGCCCTAAGCATAAGCCATATGGTTTTCACCAACAATTTTATAGACAACCTAGAGTTACACAATAATTCCAAATCAATGTGTCCATTCTAGATTTGGCAATCTTTTGAGCCCATAATTGAAATATTACTAATAACCATATTTGAATTATATATCAATAATACTAGCCCTAAGCATAAGCCATATGGTTTTCACCAACAATTTTATAGACAACCTAAAGTTACACAATAATCCGAATCAATGTGTCCATTCTAGATTTGGCAATCTTTCGAGCCCAGAATTGAAAGAAGAGATTTCTAAAAAATATAATGTATTATTTATTTTTTGGATTTGAAATGAACAATGCATCCTTTAAAGGATTGGGAATAACATATGACTGTGTAGACTAACCAAGCGGTTTTAAATGCTTGACTCTCTCTATATATACACACACATTAAAATTACAAAATAAAAAACAACTCTTAAATAAAGCTTCATTAAAATATCCACAACTTTATATAGAAAAGATGGCTTTGCTCACATGTTTTAGTGTCAACTTATGTGTGCTGTATTAACAATATCTCAATGTCCCTCTATATTATCTACAACTTTATATAGAAAAGATGGCTTTGCTCACATGTTTTAGTGTCAATTTATGCGTGCTTTATTAAGAAATGTCTCAATGTTCCCCTATCTATCTACAACTTTCTATAAAAAAGATGGCTTTGCTCACATGTTTTAGATGCGCCCTTTATTAACATTCTCTCAATGTCCTTATTTTGCTATTGGAATTCAAATTTCAAAGAAATACTAAATTATATTACTATGTTATTTCAATCCGTGAATCTACGTATATGCATTTCTTGTGCCGTTTTATTTGTTCATCCCACCATTATATATAAATAATAATAATAATAATAAAATGGCATCTCGTTGCATAACAATGTCATTCTAGGTGTAAGATATGCATCTAATAGATGTTCAAATTGGTTTTGTCACGATACGAGAGTATTTTGGTCAAACCAACAAAATAGATCATTCAATCCACCAGATCATACCCCTTTGCGAATCCAATTTTGATCAAAGCAACAAAATTGATCGTTCAATCCACAAATCGCTAGTAAGTAATTTCAATAAATCTACAATATAAGTACGTCTCCATCCTTTCCCGAAGTTATACACACTGCATCCTCTAATAAAGAACCCATCGAAAAACACCATGATGAATAATTGAAAAACGCTAAAGATGAATCGTTCATAGTTTCTTCTGTGTATTCTATTTATTAAAGTTCCCTTTGGTTATGTCCTGATACCGAAGTATTTTAACTGAAGCAACAAAATAGAGCTACTAAATCCCATTTGCCACGGCATAACTTTGCAACACCAGAAATACGATAAATCTATACTAAAGTCGGACCCTGTACTTCTCCATCCTTAGACTAAGTTATACACCGCATCCACTAGTAATATGCATATTTCAATCTAACCAACGCGAAAGTAGAACATTCAACAAAGAGCTCCAGATGTTCAAAGGCAACATTGCCAAAGCTTCTAATAGAGTTTTTAAATATCCATATCCCTTCACCGAGCCATGGTTGTGCAAGCTCTTGTTGCAAGTATGTGTGAGAGTGCCAAATCATTTCCAAACACCCAACCAGTTCATTCAATCGAACTTACTTTAGCTGCAACTATATATGAGAGTGCCAACTCATTTCACAATCACCCAACCAGTTTATTCAATGATTTACTACTCTTGTTCAACTTTCATGATTATGTAAATGAATTAATAGAACTGAGATAAAAGGAGACCTTCTGATAAACACCAAATTTTATGTTGTAATGCCACCATGGCCAGGAATAGCAAATGATGTTAAAAATCAATTATATACTTCGTGTATACATAAATATAACATAATAATTTGGCAAATTGCACTCAATATCGCATACTAAAGCGTTCCACAAATCCACCCAATCATGGAACCCACAACAAAACCCGAATATGCTGATGAGTACTTACAACAGTTTAAATCAACAAACTACTTATTACGCCCTTTAAACTAACAGTTTAAATCGACTTATCTTCGATCCGTTAAGTCAAGGATAACTCAACCACTACATCCAATGCCCTTTGATGTACTTACTCCAAATAAAAAAATAGTGACAATACAAATGTAAAGGAATGACAACTCGGGGCTTTTACCAAAGTTACTAATATCCAATCCCCGTGGGGAAATGGATGAAATCCCAAATATTTTGAGACTAGTTCTTAATCCAGTTACTCCGGACCATTATCAATAATTCTGAGGAAAAATATAATTTACAGTTTGAATAAAATAGGCAATTCTATCTTCCCCAAAGAAAAACACAGGTACATGATATCAATTATATGCCAAGTTTCTGATCGCATGAAGACAGCTTACATTATCTTTTAAAATCTTCATTCAGTACATGGCACTGAAGTTTGGCTTCCATCGTCTGTTAACTTGAGTTCAAAATACATTAGGAAAATGAAGATGACTTAAACCCCACAAGAGAAAAGCAGCAAGATTCCATCAGCATCATAAAATTACAAGGAAAGAATTAAAAGACCGTGCTATTGACAAGCACGAGTATGTCATTCAACTTTTTTGTTGCCCCCAACCTCCATGTTTCCGTACTGCCATGGGTTGAACTCTATAGATCTTGTGTCTGCACCGTCATCAAAATTAGAGTTATCAACTGAAGCACGATGTTCAGAATATTTACCATTATATTCATACACTTCCACTTCACCCCAGGGCGTAGTTGCAACTTCTCCAGTTAATGTGAACCACCTAGGAGTGAACTGTTGATTTTTTTCCTCTCTAGATCTCTTTTCTGCCCGTTGTCTTTCCTCAAGACTGCAATAAACATGAGCTTTGGTGAAAATTGTATTTGGAAACTGATAACTACCAAATTATGTTTAGTTAAATCACTTTACAAACAAATTTCATAAAATAAATATAGCATCTATCAAATTCATAAAAAAATTCAGATACTTGGATTTTTCAGCTCCAGCCTTGGACATGTCTCCCAACTCTAGTGCCCTACGGTCAGGACGAAGACGAGAATCGGAAGCAAGAAGCTTCTTTGGTGCCGTATCAAAACTATTAATTTTGTGCGCAAATTGTGTATATTGAAATTTGTCATTTTTTGGAAGATCTGCAACCCTCCATACCTACCATAACAATTGTGATAAGAAACATAATATAAATTTTAAAACAGAATATCCAACAGTTAAGAGAACTTTTAGAACATAAATATAAAAATGAATATTTGGAGCTACATCGATATCATAGAAATATTAAGGAAATACATTAAATGGGAAAACCAAAAAAAGGACTAGGCCAAATGAAACACACCAGGTAGTGTCTGATAGAACTTTCTAATGTTTAAGCCCGTGGAATATTTTTTTAATTACACCGATAGGCGTTTTGATATTATCTGAGATTTTGGGCTTCCTTGAGCTGATCGACAAGATCAACCAGAGTGTAACAAGTGTACAGCCTGGATTCATTTAATGGTCGCCGTATCTTGTTATGTTTAAATGCATCTTGATTAATATTTAAATAAGCTTCAGTTAAGCGGATATCAGTTTTGGTTTTTAGTTTTTTCAAATCAGTTTTTGTTTTTTTGTTTTTTTGTTTTTTTGTTTATTAAATAGTATTTGTTTTATGTTTATATTAATTAGTTTCATGTTTATGTTATACCATAAAAGTATAACTATAACGATCTGGTAATTAGTTTAATGTTTAACTTTTGTTTAATAGCCAGCCATCTCCACAAAACTAAGTGTTTGGCAGCACCTATCGGTGTTCACCAGCCACTTTACTTGTGGTTGTGCTAGTTTAAATGTATTTGTGCTTGACCAGCAAAAGTAGTAAATCTTGAAAACATTCACATTTTAACACCCTCTAGGCCCACAAAAATTACATGGAAACCTTTGCTTCAGAAATGAATACAAGACATAATCTCAACTTATTATAGCCCCCTCTCAATCAAAATGTTATGATATCTCAAAAGTGGGGCCATCTACATCAAAATCATTTTGTATTGAGGAAGACCCACAGTCAGCAATGAGCTTGATAGATGGATCATATCAGTTCCAAGCTATGCTGTTGGAAACGGCAAGCAGGAGCATGAGCAGGGAGCAAAACAAAAAGCAAAATTTTCAAAAGCTTCCGGGGTGGGAGTGTTTTTTATATAATATATATTTTTATATATTTTGATGCATAGATGTCAACAAAACCATGTAGAATGTTGAATTAGTTACAAAAAGCATATAAACATGGATTAAACTATATAACATCAATCATCTAGTAGTTATAACCTATAACGTATAGCATTGTCATCTAATGAGCAACCATAACATCAACCATTTTCAATATATAACATTTGTCATTAGGTTCATCTATATACATTTTTCAAGATATATATATATATATATATATATTAAACTTTAAAATTATATATAATATAATTTAAAAGTTAAATATAATTATATATAGATACATATATAATATAAAAGAACGGAAAAATTACAGTCATAAGAATACAACAAGGGAGCTGCTGTAACTTTAAAATTAAACATAGTATAAAAGAGTAATACATATACTACTTGTAAATAACTTAATCCGAATAAATATGATAAAATATGGAAATGAGAGGAGTCAACTCAGTCAAAGCTTTTTGATTGATGGAATCGCTCGAGGGCAAGTGCATCCACAAGTTGTAGGGTTGAGGGTTCGACGTATGGGTGAAATCGCACGAGGACAAGTGCCTCCACAAGAGGCAAGGTCGAGGGTTTGATGGATAAGTGGAATCGCTCAAGGGCAAGTGCCTCCACGAGTGGCAGGATCAAGGGTTTGACGGATGGGTGATGATGAGTCAGCCACTTTGATCTAGGCGTGTAGTACGAACTGTAGGTCCCTTAGAGTTGTAGGTGATCACGTCAACGACTGTAGGTTCCCATCCACGACCTCAATTGATAGAAATATATCTTTAGTTTGTTACCTCATATCACTTAGCCACCTTGAAAAAAGAAAATGTGGCAATGTTGATGAGACTCACATAGCGTGAGAAATGTTGGAGGTTTGACAAACCTGATCAAACCCAAAAAAATTTAAGGTTCGTCGAACTTTGAACCTCAAGCTTGAAGTTCGACGACCCCTATGACATAAGCTTGTGACCAAATTATAACGGAGAACATCAACCATGAAAAGAAACAATTCACGAAGCACATATTCGTTAGTAATTACCAAACAATTATTATATGCTATTATGCAGTGAATAGTGCAAAGTTGCAAGCAATGAACATCACAGGTAGGTTGAACTTCGAACATCAAACTTAAATTGCCATATAATGTTTTCAAAATAAACCATAAGAAATACTAAAGAGTCAATAGTTACAATTTACAAAGGATTGAAAAACTAGAAAAAAACAAACAATAAAATATTTCTTCTAGCCACAGGAAACTTCTAATTTATGTTCCCATGATCTATAAGCACTAGGAGTAGGAGTCTAATCCTGAGTAGGTGGAAGTGGTCATGAACCACATCCAACAGCTACACGACTCCCGTGCAATGATGGAGCTTGTGAAGCTACAAGCAAAGCTAGTGCATCTAGAACTGGACAAAGTTGGTGCATCTGGGACTAGAACACTACTACTGGATCGAAGTGGCATCTCTACTACCACAGTCACCATCATCATCGCCCAAAAGTTCTACCTCCAAGCACTCTAAGGCCATGGCTCCATCCTCCAAAATATTCTCCTCTGGGTTTTTGTCCCAAGTGATATATGTTCTATCACTTTTGGCCCACTAACAATAATGAGATAGCCTCAAGTTGTAGTTTACAAAAACCAAGCTTTCTACCCGATTTCCATTAAGGTTTTTTCTTTCCACACCATGGATGTAGCTATAGGTGCTCCAACACCTCTTTGCAAAACTGTTAACCAACTGTGAAAGCACTCTCTCCAATTTATGCAACTGTGTGGTGGAGGAGCCATACATGTTCCACCACTTAATAGGAAACAACCTATCTCGGTCTCTGTTTGCATGCAAATTAGTAAACCCCCCATGTTGACTAAGGTATTTGCTCAATTTAACACGCAATATGGCACAATCCTCTTCTTCAAGGACCAACTTGTCTAATGCTAGCAGGTACCCATTTTGTACCACTGGATCTGTGTGGGGTTCTTTCCTAACCCCACCCCCAAGTGCTAGTTTGGCCAACCAAGATGGAGAATAATATTTTGGTGTAAGGACATAGGCTAAGGCATGGAGTGGAACAGTAAGATTATCCCACCTTTTGTCCACATGCTTGTGAATATGATCATACAAGATGGCATATTTTGGCTCGACAATATCTTTTATTTGGCCTAACATGTTATCGATTTTCTCATACACCTCCCCAATTACCAGCTGATCAGTATCTACAAACCGAATCATGTTATACATGGGCTTAGTGAATTGCAACACATACCTAACACTTGCCCAAAACTGACCATCAAGAACAACGTCCACCTCTTGAAAATCAGGTTTGTCAGATGCAGATGTAGACTTGTCTTTCAGAATCTAGCATGATTCACTTGATACCATACTAGCCAATGCCTCTCTTACCTTCAAAAGGCACCTAAAGGTGAGGCAATAACTAGCAAATCTTGTCCTTGCAATCTTCAATAGCTCCAACCTTGAGTGACTACGAAAAATGTGGTGGACATTACTATGATTGGTAATAAATCTTATCATGTGCTTGCATTTCTTGTACAATGATGCAATCCATCTATAATCATGGTCCTTCATCTTGATAATGTCATGCATCAAAAGGTCCAATGCGTGAACCAAACACTCGGACCAAAATGTGTCAAGGTATCTATCCTAAATGATTGCTCTCGTTGCCTTACAATTAGCAGCATTATCGATAATGACTTTGATGAATTGTATGGACCAATAGATTCAATGGTTTTAATTAAGGGTTTTGCAATATTGATGTCAGTCTTTAACCATACTAGCCAATGCCTCTCTTACCTTCAAAAGGCACCTAAAGGTGAGGCAATAACTAGCAAATCTTGTCCTTGCAATCTTCAATAGCTCCAACCTTGAGTGACTGCGAAAAATGTGGTGGACATTACTATGATTGGTAATAAATCTTATCATGTGCTTGCATTTCTTGTACAATGATGCAATCCATCTATAATCATGGTCCTTCATCTTGATAATGTCATGCATCAAAAGGTCCAATGTGTGAACCAAACACTCGGACCAAAATGTGTTGGGGTATCTATCCTAAATGATTGCTCTAGTTGCCTTACAATTAGTAGCATCATCGATAATGACTTTGATGAATTGTATGGACCAATAGATTCAATGGTTTTAATTAAGGGTTTTGCAATATTGATGTCGGTCTTTAACCGATTTGAGTACTCATGGGATGAAAGGAAGATTGCACCACTAGCAGACACCCCAAGAACATTTATCAATGGCTTTCACTTTACATTCGTCCAACCATCAGAGACAATGGATACCCCATATTCATTCCAAGCATTTTGGATCTTGGCTTTTTCCTTGTCAAGTCACACGGTTCTAGCTTTGTCATACCCAGGGCTCCTATATCCTTTACAGGCACAACAGATGGCTCCTACCATTTCATGCCAATAGTGTGAGACAAGAACATTGAATGGTATGCCACATGCATAGAGTAACTGGAACACTTTTGCATCCACGTCATCCCTACCACCTTGGTCAAGGAAATTTGATATTGTTCTACACCCTGAATGCGTGGGCGATAATCCACCACCATGGATGGATGGGGATTGGGCACTGAATGTTCAATGTGAGCTTGAGTGTCTCACTTTCAACCTTTTTTTTGGATATATATTGTGCTTCCTCCTCTTCCTTCTTATATTTGGCTCTGTCTTTTGCTAGTATTTTCGTACAGGTTTTGACTCCTAGTCTTTTTTTCATCTCTTGACATAACCCCACATAAATTCTTTCTCACACAAGTATATGAACCTGTGTAAGTTATTCTACATAGGGAGCATGCAAATTTTGTGATCCAACCCCTTTACCTCCTCCAAGCTTTGTGACATATTTCCACAAAGGTGGTGGGTTCTCTTTGGTCTTCTTTCTATCACCACCATCACTATCATTTCCCTCCTCCTCTTCCTCTCCCTCCTCTCCATGATATGTGCCACTACCCACTTCTTCATCCTCTTCATCACTTCTCCTTCGGTTTCCAATCAACACCATCAAAATAAACAATGGAACCAATAGGCCAAACCACACTGACATACCCATCTTGTTTGTAGAGAATAACCCTTTGACTGCAATGTAATAAAGGAGAAGGAATGTGAAAGAGTAGGAGAAGAAAACATACAAGCATTCAAGCCATAAAAATATACAAGTTTATATGGGGAAAAATAAAAGAATGAGTTTAAAGCCTACCTCTTTGGCTTTCCAATGGAGGTTGAACCCTATGGCAGCCTTTGATATCCCATCCAAACGCTCATAAATGGCACCCTTAAATCCCCCTTCCAAGCTCTCCAAAGTCCTCACCAAATCTCCAAATGCCCTCCAAGCTCCACAAACCTTTGCAAAGATTAATGAAATGGAAACAATGAGGAGAAAAGAAGTGGGGGAGTGCTGAATAGACCAAGCAAGCTACCGGCAAAAAGAGAAAAAGCATTATCCCTTCTTCAACCTGCGGGTTTGACTAGGAGCGTCCTTGGAAGTGACTTCAAGAGCACAGAAGGGAGCATCCTTGGGAGTGCCGGGAGTGACCTCAGGAGCACAGAAGGGAGCGTCTGAGAGCAATGAGGGAGCACTCAAGGAGCAAACGCTCCTGATCACTCCCTCATCACTCCCAAACAGAATCAAGGAGTACTTTTTTATTATCAGAGCGAACTTTTTGGACACTTTGGCAATGCCCTGCTTGAAAGCGAGCTTCAGAAGCGATTGCAGGGGGGGTCCCCGCTACACAGATTCGATATACAAGCTAGATGCCCCATGAGGATTCCATGTCAAGAAATTGAGCAAGCTTGTTGATCTTCTTTAAGACAACATGGCATTAGCTGACATACAACCCCTTGTGTACAGAAGGCCTTCAGTCTCAACATCATACTTGCTTATCACCCAAGTTATACCACAAAAAAGGCATACAAGGCTTTCAATCCAACCAATGGCCATGAAACATTCAAAAAGGATGGAGCAGTACATTCTAAGACCAAAGATCATTTAAAACTATTATTTTTGAAACCACTGAAAATTGCAGGGGCAAAAATACTCACTAGATTGGCCTAAAATAGTCTAGGTTAATCCATATTGTGTATTTATTTCAATTTGTGACCACCCATTTATTTATTGGTTAGAGTTTACATTTATTTTCTGGCTGCACTAGTCCTACATATGTTCACCCCTGGACAATACCTTCACAGCACCACTTCTGTTATGATTAGTTGAATATCTACTAGATTAACACTTAAAAATAAACAAATTTGCAGTGCTAAGCATGTATACAACCAAAAGGTGTAAATGAAGTATGTTCCATTTATAAACTAGTTAACCTATTACTACTTAAATACAATATAGGTTATATCCTTTATATTATAGCTATTACACAACAAAAGAATAAAATTAATATTCCCCTGTTCCATCCTGGTGCAGATTGCTGATCTGAACTCTGCTAAATCATGATATGAAGAATGGTACTCAATTTGTGTGTTTGTTTGTAAAGCACATACCTCTTTAAGCTCTGTGCCAGGAAGGGGCTCCCCTTCAGCATCACAAGGTTGGTAACTCATTGATCTATTCCATTTTCCTGTCATCAATATCTTAGGTTCTTCCTTGGAATCGTATACATACCCATCGACTTCATAACGACCAGCTCTGTAATGGAAGACAGAGCACAAGACGAGATTTGTCATGCATGCTGCCAAATCACATTGAACGAAAATAACATATAGTACATAATTACAATTAAATCTATGAAGAAACTATACCACAACCACATCAAACAGACACGATATCAGCTATCCATTTGACACAAAATACTATGATTCTGTTTCCAACTACGCCAGAAACCTGTGATCTTTGAAATGCTTTAACAGATTGAAGCTATTCAATTGCAAAAACAAGAATGATATCAGCAATAAGCATTTATGATGGAAAAAAAAGTTTAAATTACATAAGCTTCTGCACGTTTGAAGAGATTGTCAAACAACTATGAGATAAAAAGAAAAATATCCATGACAGATTTATCTCTCTCTCTCTCTCAGACACACACACATCTGATGGCTGTAAAAGCGGTATATTACCAACATTGTCTGGTACACCACTCTTTTGCTGCATGGTTGTTTTTGGCCAGTCTCAGGGATCTTTAACCAAGGCAGCAGGTGCAGGTGAGCGTTAAACTAAGTTTCAACACTTTAAAACTTGAAAGTCAATGAGTGAAAGCTGGTCAACAGGCTGTCAGCGACAGTCACTATCAAAGGCTGCAACAGGCGGCGGTTAAATCAGCTACTGATCACTTGAGGTTGGCAGGACTGACTACATATAGGATCTAACTCTAGACCACCTTGTGGATAGTAAGGCTTATCTTAACCTGCAACTCTGTATAGGTAAATATTTGTGACTCAAAATATTTGTAATTTGACCAAATTTTATGCATTTTCGAAAAGAAATAATACAAATATAAAAAGAGGTCTGAAATATAGCACATGTTTTAAATTATTCTTAAAACTGATAACCCTCGCATGCTGAACAACTCATCCCCACACCTCAACTAATGCCAATGATGTTTCACTGCATCAATCTTCCCTCAAATGAACTATATTACTCCATCATACAACATTCATCATTAGCCATATTCCATGACATTACCAGTGCACTTTTTTCCATCATTCTATATCTATATATTTACATATCAAAATCCCATAAATAGATAGGTATCATGCAATCCACAAGCAAGCATCCACTCTTGTCTCCGTGTCCTAATCCCTGACTAACAGTTCATTTTAAAATACCATATCAAATTTAATATTTTATCCTAAGATGAAGAACCACACAGAAGTTTGGGGGTGATTCCACTGGGCCTTAGACTTAATAACATGAATTTACGTTTCAACATGAAAAAGTTGATTTTGAAGTTACAGGGATGAAATTAAATTAATAATTGCTTACTCTCAAACAAAACCTAAAAAGCACTCTTCTAGAGGAAATTGAAATTTGAACTCACCAGTTATCTTAAATATTGAATGCCAGTAAATTTTATGCAATTTCTTGTGTATGTGTGATGGCAATGCATATTCAACATGCAGGGGATGAATTAAATTCTGCCCGCCATCCAATATGCATCTCTGGTCCAGGGGATAGCATTTAAAACACCTACATGCTGAATAAATATCGCATGTGTGACTACCCACTTCTGTGGCAAAGGGGAAATGGAACTGCAGCAATACTCCTAGTCTTCGAAAGGCCAATTAGAAATTAGACATGGCCTTTCTCTATTTTATAGCCTTCAAGGAAGTATTGTTTTATGTTACATAGCTCTGTCAATAACATGGAAGTTAAAAGTTTCTACTCAACTCAAACCAGCTTTCTTTATAAGCCCTCATTCAACTGAAAGTGAATGACTTCCTTAAAAGCCCTGATGGGCCTCCTCTTTTTAGTTAGCTCAACACTGTCTTTGAAAATGGCCCCTGTAATGTCAACACATTCTTCAATACAAGCATCTAAATCCACACAACAATGGTTCCTATATCCTACAAAGAACATTGCTAAAGCCTCCTATGATAAGTGCACTCAACCACTATAAATATGAAATACAAATTACACAAGTATACCTTGTGGATTTGCTTCAATTTAGAAGTAGTACCAGACTAGTTCCTAACAATTTTAACCTTTTACCTTTGATGGGGCTGAACGTCCTACATCATTACCAAAGGAAACAGACGTCTTGAAGATCAGCTGATATTGCTGGCAAATTATGTGGAGAGTCTCTTTTGTGTGCACACTAGAGGGGTATTTTTCACATTCCTAGGAAGACAGAATCCTTTTCTATGGTGCTCAGCAATCTGACGAAACGACCACCTGGCTTGAAGGCTATAATCTCTTACTCTCCAACAAAACCTACAAAGCACTTTAGCCAAGGAAATTGAAATTTTGTACTAATCATTATATTGAATGTTGGTAAATACTAAATATGCTGTAATTTTTGTGCATGTGTGATGGCAATACCTAATCTGCATGCAGAAGGTGTATTCAATTATTCCAACTATCCAATATGTGTATCTGGTCCAGGAGGGCGCATTGAAGACACCCGCATGCTGAATAGGTGTTGCATATTTGTGGCTACCCACTTCTGAGGCAAAGAGGAAATGCAACTGCCGAAACATTCCTCTTCTTCAAAGGGCCTATTAAATGTTAGGCATGGCCTCTCTATTTTATGGGCTACGAGGAAATATTACTTTGTGTGTTGCATAGCTCTCTCAATGACGAAA
Source organism: Pseudotsuga menziesii (assembly GCA_001517045.1). Lineage (NCBI taxonomy): Eukaryota > Viridiplantae > Streptophyta > Pinopsida > Pinales > Pinaceae > Pseudotsuga > Pseudotsuga menziesii. The sequence continues at coordinate 281,955 of LPNX010964324.1, forward strand.
GTTGAAAGTTTCTACTCAACCCAGACCAGCTTTCTGTAAAAGCCCTGAATTTTATTTTATTAGATGTGGCTGGTTTCCTTTAAAGCCCTGATGAGCCTACTCTTTATAGTTAGCACAACAGTAAGTCTTTAAGAATGACCCCTGCAATGCCAACACATTTCTTCATCCCAAGGATCTAAATCAACTCAACAAGAGTTCCTATAGCCTGTAAAGAACTTTGTTGAAGTCTCCTCTGGTAAGATGGTTTTTGATCACCCGATGAGCTAGCTAGAGTTGTTGAGTGCTTTGAGCTTTCATGCAGGAAGTCTCAGCGTCGATTCACCCCAACTGGTGGCCTCTGCTGTGTACCTAACTCAGGTGTCATAATTGGCACCAACAGATTTACACAGGATACCATCCGCAGAATGCAAGGAAGTGCCCTGGGGTTTCCCACGAGGTTTTCCTATGAAGAATAAAAACGATGGTTTTTTAAGATGTCAGTTTTTGGTAACCACAGATTTACACAGGGTACCATCCACAAAAAGCAAGGAAGTGCCCAGGGGTTTCCCACAAGGCTTTCCTATGAAGAATAAAAACGACGGTTTTTTAAGATAGTTTCTGGTAACCATACACAAGGCACCTACTACATGTACTTGCAACAAAGGTATTACACAACTATTTCCCAAAATAAGCACCAAACTAGGCACCACTCAAGAAGCTTAATTCTGCGGTACTAGTGCACACACTAGCTCAAATAGTGAATATTAACCAATAATTGAATTAATAATAATAAAATAATGTTGTATCTGTGCACTCACCTATGTAATAGGAATTAACCTTGTTAAAATGCTTTGATTTAGAATCAAAACAAGACTAGTTCCTAACAATATTTATCGTCAATGGCATTGAATATCCTACATCAATACCAAAGGTGTAACAAACTTATCAAAGATAAACTCATACCATTGCTAGTGAATTATCTCAAGAGTTTATTTGCAATGGGACACTAAAGGGGTATTTTCACATTCCTAGGAAGACACATTCCTTTCCTGTGGTGCTGAGGTGTGATGCCTTGCAATCTAAACAGACGACCATAGCTCTGAATTTCATATCCAAAATAATATTATGGGTGCCAATATTTTTCAGTCATTGGGGCAAATAATATGTTATCTACACCACTAATTGCATAGTGAAGAACTAAAGGTTTACTCATTGTTAAGAAGACTCGTGACAGTTGCAAGAACATGATGCAAAAATTTCATTGCCAACATTGGCTCTAAATTATTTCATTGGTCGAATAAATATACATTTAATTCATTGGTTGAATAAATAAAATTGGGTGCGCTAACCAAATCAATTAACATAGTGACAGTTTGTTTTTTATTTTTACACAATTCTTAGAGTAACACCACTAGATGTGCTAGAGGTTACACAACATGCTAGTCATCAACCACTCATCTAAAGGTGAGAACAATCTATGGTTGTAGTAATAAAGTGCTTTTAACATTGTTGATAGCAGAAGCAACCTACAGCTTACAAAGTTACATGTAGTGGTCTCATCTTTGTCAAACATCTAGCAATATTGTGCAACATAATATGTAGAATACATGGGCAAAGCAATCATGCAAAAGATTCCCAACCCTGCAATCTGCAAATGTAAAGTTATTTGCAGGAAGCAGCAGGTTGGGAGCAACAATAATATATATTAAAAAATATAAAAAGAGAATGAAAATAAACTTAAATAATATCTTTGCCATGATTGGGGAAATATATTTAATGATAATTTTATGCCATGCCACTATTCTGTATGTAACATGAAATTGTACAATAATAACAAAGCTAAGCAGGGGTTGGGACCAAATATTTTACACATGACAATTATCTATCAGCCCTCTACTTGTGCACATTTGTATGTTATGCACTATAGTGCAACGTGGATAGTAGAATCGCATTGAGAGTAGAAAACAATCCCTAACCTTATATACTCCATTTAGCATAAGGTTGCATCATCCCCATGCAAGTAACATTTACATACAAAGGCTTCTCTATGAGCCATGAATTCACTTTACATTCTGTTCTCTCTGTTTTTGGCTAAGGAGGGTCAAAAGATAGAATTTGCCCAAATGTAAATTGAGATTGTCAATATATGGAGTCACAACAATCAACTCATATCAAGATGCACACACACATATATTTTTTGCATTGACAAGGCTAAGTCGAAATTGGTCACATCATGTAAAAGCAATGAACTTACTATCGTGTTGAGGATGTCAATTCGGATTTGTCATGGGCCTTTGAACCTTTCATGGAAAATAGGACAGTAGTATCATGTCTGGCAAATGGGATCAGCGGCTTTAAACCACAAGGCGAATTGTAGGAATTATTTATCGATATCATTGTCTAAACAAAAGAAGTAACCCATAATTGTTATCATTTTCCATTGCCTCCAGACTACCCCTAAAAATCTCGTTAACAAGGGTCACCAAACTGGATTCAACAACAGCTTTCTATACCATATGTTAATAAATCCCACCATGACAATGATGTAAATGGAAATTTGATATAAATTTATGAGAATGAGTAGATCGATTTGATTTTTGGTTATAAGGTAGAATAAACAGTGGGAGACCTACAAAAGCTAATAATATTGGCACGTGTTCTATCTATCATGTTTCCCTGTGTAGTCTTGGTGCTTGGATGAACAATTTAATTGGTTGGGAGCTCTAAGACACTCTCTATCTATGAACAATTTAATTGGTTGGGAGACTCTTGACACTCGTTGTCTATTGAGGAGCATCCTAAAGCTGCTGACTGGAGTTCCAAACTGAAACACAACCTCAAAACCACAAAAAACAGGTAACATGCTCCCTAAATACTCCCATGTACCCAATGTTGCTACTGCCCTTTTGGGTGCATTTGGTACTTACTCCAAAGCTCCCAAGAGCAGCAAAACATCAGCTACATGCCCCAAAAACCTCAAGAGCGATAACTGTACAACTCTGGGAAATACAATACTACCTCCACTACATATGTACAGTGATGTTAAAAATTATCACGACTACGCATATCAGGAGGGCCTTTTGATAGAACACAACCTCTGTTTTTATCATACCACCCCCCTTATACTAGTAGAGGCATAACCAATAGGGATAAGAATCAAGCACTTAGAAAAGCATGTAAATCCTTCCCTAAGATTCAAATCAAGAAAGATTATCTTCCCTTGACTATGTGGGATGTCCTGCCTTTTGTTGCATGAATGAACCTTTCATTTTTACTATCCTACTAGCTATTTGATGGCCCTCTATAGATTGATCTAGTTATAGTAAATCTTGAACTTCAAATATAAGGGCAACTTAGGAGGATATTACCCAAACCTTTAGTTGTCGTTGCATCCCTATTAGGGTTACTTGGAAGCCACCCCCCACACCCCTGCTCCAAATGTGCACTTCAGAAAAGCACACCTTCAAAACTGCACTCTCAAATCAAATCCACGCGGGAGTGCACTTCAAGGCAAAAGAAAAATGCTCCTTCCTTTGTGAAAAGCGCTCCACAAAGCACACTCCCTAATTGCTCCCAAATCAAACACTTGGCACACCCAAATCGCACACTCCTAAAGTTGAACCCATTGATTGTTCCAAAACTAAAAATACTCTCCCAAAGCACTCCCATGTGCCAACTTGGGACTTTTTCATTTTTTATTACATTTGGAGCCTAAGGAAGGCCCTAGTAAGCCCCACACCTCATGGCTAAGGTTTAGGTGCATATAAAAGCCTTGTTTTGCTACATTTTCTCTCATTCTATCACTCATTTCACTCATCTTTGTCATGGTTTTGAGTGGGATTCTTTTTAGTTGTTAAGGAGATTTGTGAGAACTTGGAGAGGAGATTGAATGGTTACATAATCAAATTCAAACGTTGTTGGAGAACCCAAGAGGTAAGCTCCAAGCTTGTTCTCACTTAGTCATTCTCAATGTTTACTTTAGTATTTCCATTTTTTTATTTCTCAATTGAAAACATTTTTGGTTTAACGCTGTAACGATTATACAGCTAATGAGTTGGAGGATGTTGATCCAACATCAGATTAGACCATTGAACACATGGAGTCATTATTCATGGAGGACCTCAACTGGTTGACCACCAAGGCATCAACAGCAAGGGGGCTTTCCTACCCATAATTCCTAATTTATCATTTATGCTTAATGCCATGGTCCATCGTCCCAAATCCATCTAACTTTGTTTTGTCGTTAAAAATTTTAAAGGATAGAGGTTGTCATCAAACATATCATATGCTTGAAATTATTTCTAAAGTTAAACTGAATACTCTTCATGAAAGCTTGAGATAGTAACATCTAACATTTTGGAGGCATATATGATATGAGCACTGCACTCCCTATGTAGAAGAAATCTCAACTCCAAATCCATAAGAACAAAGCTCTGTTATGAGTGTAGAAATTTCTGAGTTTTACTGTTTGCTGGTTTATGTCAACATTTCGTGGTTTTCACTTACAGCCGGTTTTGCATTGGCTGTAAGTTACTTATGAAATTTTTACTGAACAATTAAACACACAGTAAAAACACTAACAGGCTGAAAAACACATTTTCCAATCACACCATAAAATGATAGACTCAGAGATTTTTGGCCAATGGCCCTGGAAAAACCCCCACGGGGAAAACCAGTCAGAGAGAGAGAAATATTATTATTTCTTCAAGATAAAAAAATCAGACATTCATTTTTACAGTCAAAAATCCAACTTATCTCAACCCAGAAATTTGACCAGCAAACTGTCTTGGTTTCCGTGCTTTTGCTGCCTCGATTTCTGTGCAAATCTCTTCTCGAAAAATGTGCCAAAACCAGCAGCAACTCAGCCTCGATTTTCGTGCCAAAACACAGCAGAAAATCGTACTGTACGACTAGCATTAAAAGCTGCCGTACTCCTCGAAAACTGTCCCTGAGACCGTACTGTACGGCTGCAATAAATGCACTGTACAGATCCTCGATTTCTGTGCACAATAAATGCAGAAAGCTGCCTTGGGAAATGTGCCTGATATCCACCTCGAAAACTGTGCAGAAAAGGTACTGTCCGTACAGACTGTACAGACCTCGATTTCTGTGCTGTACGGCCTCGAAATTCGTGCAGGGTACGGACTGTAATAAATGCAGTCCTCGTTTTCTGTGCCCTACTTGACCTCGAAATCCGTGCCCTTCAAACCGTACTGTACAGCTGGCTTGGGATGCGTGCCAACTGAAAATCTCTCAGCTGGTTGCCTGGAAAATCGTGCCCTTCTCTCTTCTTCAGCACTCTCCTTCTCTTCACTCTTCTCTCAAGAATGAATGTAAAATGCCTCCCTCAACCCTTTTTGTCTAAACCCTAAGTGGGAATCTAATCCAACGGTGGAGAAAGATTCAAATCAATGGCTAAGATTCAATGAGAGTAAAAATATTCAAATCAATGGCTAAGATTCAATGAGAGTAAAAATCCCATTTATTTAAATCACTTAAATAAATTTACTCACCCACTTAAATTTATCAAAAAGTGACTTTAACTTTATAAAGTCTCATTAAGTAGCTTTTAATGTGAGGGTCACCCTTTTTCCCTTTTCTAAGTGACTTAGGCAAAAAAATCACTTAGGGAACAAATTCCTAGGTACAAAAACTAACACTCCCTCTTACCAAGGAAGGTGTTCTGCACCACTCCCAACTTATCTCTGAAGAAGACAAACTTCCCCCTCCCCAAAGACTTCGTCAGAATGTCTGCTACCTGCTCATCAGTGGATATATACTGTAGCTCAACTGCCCCTCTCTGAACATAATCACGGATGAAATGGTACCTGATCTCAATGTGCTTCGACCTGTCATGAAACACTGGATTCTCAGAGAGCTGAATGCAACTCTGATTGTCACAATAGATCACCGTAGGCCTAAGCTGCTGATCAAATAAGTCTACCAATAACTTGCGAAGCCACAGTGCTTCACAAGTAGCCTAACTGGTTGCCATATACTCAGCCTCAGCAGAACTCAGTGCAACGGACTTCTGTTTCCGACTAAACCACGACACTGCTGCCGAACCCAAACTGAAACAACAACCGGAAGTGCTCTTCCGATCCCTCACACAACCTGCCCAGTCTGAATCTGTGAACCCAACCAAGCTGACTCCACCCGAACCCCTGTAGTCCAGACCATAATCCACTGTACCTGCAAGATATCTCAGTATGTGCTGTGCGGCAGTCCAGTGCACACTCCTAGGCTCAACCATGAACTGACTAAGGGTGTTGACCGCAAAACACAAGTCTGGCTTGGTATTGACCAGATACATCAATGACCCAATGAGCTGACGATATAAAGTGGGATCCACCAACTTACCCTTGGAAGCATGAAGTTGCTTCCAATTGGTGATCATAGGCGTACACATCGGCCTGCAGTCCTCCATTCGAAATCTCTTCAGAATATCAACTGCATACTTCCCCTGTCCAAGGAAAATATGTCCAGGCTCCTGCCAAACCTCCATCCCCAGATAGTAATGCATCAGTCCAATGTCTGTCATCTTGTACTCCGATGCTAGATCTCTCTTGCAATGTGCAATGAGACGCTCATCACCTGTGATAAATAGATCATCAACATATAGCAGAAGAATGAGCGGATCTCCTCCAACCACAATGAAGTATAGGTTTGGATCAACCTCACTCTTCTGGAATCCCATCGATGTCAAGTAAGTATCAATCCTGGAGTACCAAGCTCTAGGAGCTTGCTTCAGTCCGTACAAGGCTTTCCTCAGCCTGCACACATGAGAATCTCTCCCATGGATCTCAAATCCCTGTAGCTGCTCTAAATATACCTCCTCCTGCAGAAGACCATTGAGAAATGCAGTCTTCACATCCATCTGGTGGATTTTCCAACCCATCTCTGCTGCTATAGATATAACTGCCCTGATAGAAGAATACCGAGCAATTGGAGCAAATGTCTCATCATAGTCAACTCCCTCAACCTGTGAGAAC
>LPNX010964324.1:290739-330265 GCA_001517045.1 Pseudotsuga menziesii
AATAGCTATGAGAACATCTCTCGAGCTCCAGTCATGTGGCTCGAGGCTCCGCTGTCAATATACCAAGTAGTAGTGGTGGATGGACTCCCCTGATGACCTGCCAACAATGAATGCTCACAATCTATATCCATGTCTGTGCTGGTGGCTAAAGAGACTCCCTCTCTCTCTCCATCTGTCCAGCATACAGGGAAAACTCCCTCTGAAATGCATCACCAAACTCATCAACCTCTGCTGAGGCTGCAGTCTGCTGTCCCTGTCCCTTCTTCTTCTTCTTGCTTGGACACTGTGAGGCATAGTGCCCAAACGCCTAACAAGCATAACACTTGATTTTACTCAAGTCTTTCTTCTGCCCACTCTACTGCTGCTGCTTGGCCCCACCCTTCTTGGGACCCTTCTTCTTCTTCTTGCCCTTAGCTGCCAAAGCCACATTCTCGTCATCAACCCCACTGTGAGATGTACTGCCCTATACAAGACCTCTCCTAGTCTCCTCCTGCACAAAGTCATCCCAAAGTCTATCCCAGGTAGGTAGGTTCTCTCTGCACACTATGGCCTGCACAAAAGCACCCCAGGGCTTTGAAGCCCCATTCACTGCTGTGCGTACAAGCTCTGTAGGGGCTACCACCTCCCCAACCGCTGCAAGTTCATTCTTAACTGCAGAAATCCTGGTAAGATATGCTGTGACTCCCTCACCCCCATTCATCTTTATACTTTTGAGTTTCTCTTTGAGAACCATTTTTCTGTTCTCATTGGAACTCTCATACAAACTGATCAAGGCTGTCCACATCTCGTGTGCCCTACCCTTGCTTGAAATGTGAGGGATTATGTGGTCTTTAACCGCATCTAGAATGATCCTCCTAGCTTTACAGTCCTGCTTGTTGAAAGCTGATAGAGCTGCTGCATCTGTTGATGCGGGAATGACAATCGGATTGGCTGTAGTGTTCCTAACTACATCCGGCCATAACTCATTCTCCTCCAGTAACAGTAAAATTCTAGCCTTCCAGGGCACAAAATTTCCTGTCCCATCCAGCCTATCCTCCAATCTAAGACCTGTAGCCATCTCTACACCAACCCAACAAAGTGCTGCTCACTGACAGAAGGTAAAATACTAAAATTTCTGAGTTCTGAAAATTTATGTGTGTCTGCAAACTATCACTGTTTTCTGCCCCCAAGCTCTGATACCATGTAGAAATTTCTGAGTTTTACTGTTCGCTGGTTTATGTCAACATTTCGTGGTTTTCACTTACAGCCGGTTTTGCATTGGCTGTAAGTTACTTATGAAATTTTTACTGAACAATTAAACACACAGTAAAAACACTAACAGGCTGAAAAACACATTTTCCAATCACACCATAAAATGATAGACTCAAAGATTTTTGGCCAATGGCCCTGGAAAAACCCCCACGGGGAAAACCAATCAGAGAGAGAGAGATATTATTATTTCTTCAAGATAAAAAGATCAGACATTCATTTTTACAGTCAAAAATCCAACTTATCTCAACCCAGAAATTTGACCAGCAGACTGTCTTGGTTTCCGTGCTTTTGCTGCCTCGATTTCTGTGCAAATCTCTTCTCGAAAAATGTGCCAAAACCAGCAGCGACTCAGCCTCGATTTTCGTGCCAAAACACAGCAGAAAATCGTACTGTACGACTAGCATTAAATGCTGCCGTACTCCTCGAAAACTGTCCCTGAAACCGTACTGTACGGCTGCAATAAATGCACTGTACAGCTCGATTTCTGTGCACAATAAATGAAGAAAGCTGCCTTGGGAAATGTGCCTGATATCCACCTCGAAAACTGTGCAGAAAAGGTACTGTCCGTACAGACTGTACGGACCTCGATTTCTGTGCTGTACGGCCTCGAAATTCGTGCAGGGTACGGACTGTAATAAATGCAGTCCTCGTTTTCTGTGCCCTGCTTGACCTCGAAATCTGTGCCCTTCAAACCGTACTGTACGGCTGCCTTGGGATGCGTGCCAACTGAAAATCTCTCAGCTGGTTGCCTGGAAAATCGTGCCCTTCTCTCTTCTTCAGCACTCTCCTTCTCTTCACTCTTCTCTCAAGAATGAATGTAAAATGCCTCCCTCAACCCTTTTTGTCTAAACCCTAAGTGGAAATCTAATCCAACGGTGGAGAAAGATTCAAATCAATGGCTAAGATTCAATGAGTGTAAAAATCTCATTTATTTAAATCACTTAAATAAATTTACTCACCCACTTAAATTTATCAAAAAGTGACTTTAACTTTATAAAGTCTCATTAAGTAGCTTTTAATGTGAGGGTCACCCTTTTTCCCTTTTCTAAGTGACTTAGGCAAAAAAATCACCTAGGGAACAAATTCCTAAGTACAAAAACTAACAATGAGTAACATGGGCAAGTGGCATATACAGTTAAAGGATCTTCATTAAAGAAATTAACTAGAAGATAAATGGAAGACGAGGATAGAACAAGCAAATTCAAAAGTAACAAATTATTAACACAACCATGGTAAGCCTAGAAGCTGTATCAACAAGACTAATAATCTTATGGACATTTCTGTAAGCTGAAACAAAACAAGAAATCCATAACCATAAATTAAAGTCATATTAAAAAAGAAAGCGCACTTAACAACACTATGACTGAGGAATGGGGAAGAGGGAGCCATAAATAAAATCATAATCAAACACACAAGATCAACAGCAGTATCCAGAGGTCCCAGGGCCAGATTCACTCTACACAAAGTACTGCTCTCCATGTCCGTTCAAGCAGCCAATCTTCCATTCAGCGATTCCAGGTATTCCCCCATGATTTCACAGCCAAGCCCCCTCATCCTTGGATATTCGTCGGACGACAACATCAGGCAGTGCATTGGTTCCCTCATTGATCCATGACTCAGATGAAACCATCCTCTTTCTCTCACCTATCTACTTTCTCCAGATGTCTAGACAGCAACATTGTATGTTTGACATAGTTTTGATCTTGATTTTGTATCTGCACTACTTGCTGCAGTTCTATTGAATAATTAGTTAGTTCTTTCTCTGCTTGCAATTATTCACATTGGATGTACTTTTGAGTCCCATTGACCAACTTTGTGGTCACTTGTTTGACCATTAATGAAATTATCTTATTTTATCTCCTTTATTACATATACATTATGATAATATATGATTATTTTATTATGGCAAATAGGTATGATGCCCACCCAGACTCTGAAAAGTAAATAATTTGAAACATATTTCTTCTTTAGTTCATATAGATTACAGCTAGTAGGTCTGTTCCCAACCAGTGCTTTGAAAAGTATGTAGGTACAATAATATCATGTCAAGAATCACAAACACGGAGAGCTCTGGAAGTACTATAGCTTTGGAATGACCTTTGCATAATCAATCAATAGCACTGAGAAGAGACAATGCCAATCTCTAGAAAAGATTAAGCATGACATCTTACTCTCAAGCCTCTACAGATAAAGAAAGTGAAAAATAAACAGGATCAATTTCATACCCAAACCAGCCACATGGTTGAAAGTACAGCACCACTTTATCTCCTGTGGTCAAATTTGTCAGCACCATCTCACCAGGTGAATCAATCCAAGTTCGCCCAAAAATTAGATTATGAACTTTAGTTTGAGGCGGCACCAAATCTAGAACCTCTCCAGATTTCTTTAGCACCACACGTGTTCTGAAAAATCCATGCATACACAAATTAGCAAGTTTTATCACCATAAAAAGAAAAGGCTGCATACAGCCACCAATTGTCCATGTCAGTTCAGATAAAATATTCACTGTCCAAAGAGCAATGCAAAATAGTTGTCGTTTAAATGGAACCCTGAAGTGCTCCATAGAACTTTGATAAGCAGGGTAGGAGGCTGTCTCCACTTATCATTCCATTTTCAGATGAATGTCATTATAAGATTGCAAAGAGAATATCAACTTATAGTTAAAGATTTCCAGTGTCCACAATAAAATAGTTGGCTTGAAAATGCAGCTGATACATTTTTTATAACCACAAGAGACAGATATCAATTTCCATCAGAATATATACTTTATTGTTTTCAGTAATGCAGTGAACAAAGGAAATGTTGGTTCACACCTCTGTCACAGTTCAAGTAACACATCTTATTTGATTTGTTAATGACAAAAGAGATCCAGAATGATTGAACTGGAAATCAATAGAAGCACATATACCATCTCTTATAAGTTATAACCAATTGTACAAGTACTTTTGCAGGTTGCTTTCCTTTGGACAATTCAAACACTTTAGCTATAGAGTAACTTGCAAAAAAATAGGCTTCTTGGTTTTGATAAGTATAACTGTATCATATCAATGATTCATAAAAATTAATTTGCCTGTGCGCAGTATTTCCAGGACTCTCAATTCTCTAGAAAAAAATACAATTTTAATCTCATCCAAGCAACAACCTCAAGGACAATATCACAGCCGACTACAAAAGAGAAACTCCAGCTACAACCAAGATATTGTATTTATCAAGACCCAAATACGAAGGCAAATAACAGTACCAACCTGTAGAAACAACCAATTTACAAAAATGCATGATACATATATCTGATAGGACAACTATCTAATTAAAGAGAGAATAAGCTTTCTAAAAGTTACCTTCCAAGTGGATAAATATCCACAGAATTGCCAAGAAACTTAGTTTTAACTTTTGACGACAGAGTGTAAGTAAAATGTTCATTTTCGGCGTAAGCTGAGGCCATTGGAGGATGATGGCTGACCTGTTTAACCAGAAGAAATATTTACTCTCGTGAATTAACAAATTCTAGGAAGTGATGACATTTTAAAATTACAAATGGTATACCATACCAAAAGAAACCTGATCATACAAATTAAACTCAAAGCCTTTTCTAGATAACTAACACCTTTGAGAACAAACAAAACCTCAGTCACCTGCTCTGTGATAAATGTCATCCCTCCATGATTGACCATTTCATAGGTCTCTCCAAGAATAGGATTAAAAGGCTTCCAAGTCCTCTGGTATGCCTGATAGACAGAGATTGCCCATGATGCTAACAAAACAATAAAGTTTGAACCATGTCAGTCTAGTGACAGACTAACTTTATAATAATATGTTTATACTGAATAAAAGCTTTGCCAAACACAAACTCAAAGATATGCATAAACTCACATGCATACACCATCTTAAGATAGGGGTCTTCACACTCATCTGCCAGATCAAGCAAATAGCAGTACTCCATTAACTGCAACAGACAACATTAGGCAATTAAGGATAACCACCAATCCAGTACCATTTGATGCTTATCGAAAGGGAAAGAAAGAACAACAAACAGCTAGAATCATAGAGTGATAATATACCTCAGCACTTTTCTGAAGCATGGTCATAGGCTCAAAGATAATGACTGGAAGTGTGACCATGGAGGTGACATCTGCTCCAATATAATTTTGCATCATTTTCCAGTAACTATCCCGGTCCTGAGAAGGAACTCATTTAAACAATTCAGAAAATAAAAATATGAGCTTGTGCACAAGCTATTTAACAACATTATTTTTATGTTACTACCTTACTGTAGCTACAGAATATCATACAATTTATAAATGCAGAAGATGGCAGGATATGAACCAATAACAAGTTTTAGCTCCCTTAATCTAAAGGGTACAACATAAAAATTCCAAACAGAATGTCAAATGACTGAAAAAAGGGGGACTTAACATATTTCCCCATGGTGCCCAAAAATAATCATGGAATCGCAAACAATTTTAGTAAAGAAGTCAGCCTTTACATTGATTAACATAAAAATGCAACCAAACTTACACACCCACCTCTTTCTGCCATCTACCTCGATGAGCTTCCTCCTCTGCATCATCCTGACCACCTTCGGGATTGACTACTTCTAAACCCTCATATCCCATGTAACTGTATTAAAACAACCCAATAGTTAAAGATAGTTAGAAGAACTTCTGATCTGTTTGGTCCATAATTAAAAGATTCGGTGACTACAAATTATGGCAAAAATACAGCATCCAAATAAAATATATAGAAGAATCATGGGAATGGATAAGACAACAAATATTGAAAAACTGAAAGATATTTGTCAAATTTAGTGACCAACCTTAAAGGATTAGAAGTGTCATATAAAATAACAAAATAGGATTACAAGATCAAATCCTTTTTTTTCTCATTGTCACTATTTATGTCATTTCCTGCTGGCCTTTCCACATTTTTACACTTCGCCCCACTGGTAACTGACTATCATATGAGGCATGCCTAGCTGGGCAGTGGGCCTCCACTGCCTATGTAATGTGTACATACTACACACTTACTGAAGCCATTTGACCACTATTTGTCATTTGATCATATCCATCCCCATAAATAGAATTTCTTCAGTGAACAGAGATGAATCAGGATACAAATGATATTTTCTCAAATCTGATTAAATGTGACTCCAGTCAGTCTAATGTAATCAACTATGACAGTTGCCATAGCTAATTATAGGTCACTGTTTCATATATAGTCAAATAAATGTCGACAACATGTAGTCCCCAGAACAGATAAATGTAAGCATGTGTGTCTATCACATTCATAAGCTTAAGCCTAGCATGGTTTCAAGTTTCAACTTCCATTTTATAAATTCCCAGCCAGCACTGTCAAGAAGTAGAGTGACAGTGGAGAAGTAAGAAGTAGAACATAGCAATCATCCTTTCAAGTTTCAATTGGCAAAGAGTTGGTATTTCACTCAAAGTTTCAGGTATCCATTGAATTGGTGCTTTAAAAAGATGTAAATACTAAATATAGAGAACATTGATGAAATGGATCCTAAGAGGATTCTAAATGATCCAACAATTCTATCAGGGGTGGCAGGTACCAAAGGGGTACTGTATGACCCTGGTGAAAATTCAAAGGCTGAGAACTCCTAGGGAATAGGAAGTTAAGAGCTACCACACCCATCATCATAACAACAAGACGGCTGATCAAATGGCAAACAGGGCTACCTATTTGGCTAAAGAAGTCCTTGTCGAAAATGAGGATCCTCCGCGCATCAGTTGGATTCCTTAACCAGCTTCCATGGCCAAAAAAAATTTTGCAAATGGACTTTGGTCTCAATACCCACTCATTGGGAATCATCTAGAAGCCCAGTGGTGTTATCGTGCTATATCACATTAGAAGGATATGCAGTCACAATCCTTTTCAATTCGTGAGAGGGAACCTTCAAGTCTCAAAGTGCTCCTAATCTTCTCCCCTGTTGTGAATTACACTGGGTAGTGGGTACATGTTCTTAAACATCATTTAATCTAGCTCTAGTGTGAAGGTGGGTTTCATCCTCAGCATTGAATGGAGGAGCTCAGAGTTAACAGTGGGTTAGAAGGGAAAGAGGGCCAGATTGGCGATTGCAAGCTTTGTTCAGGGGTTGATTGGTGGAGAATAGTCAACAGAGATGAGCATGACCTCTCCTTCTGGCTTTTACACCTCTGAGTATAAGGCACTCCTGGTCTGGAATCCCCAAATAGTTTTTTGGGGAGATTTGGTGTGTTTAGACAAAGGGAATTTTGCCCAGTAGAGTTGAACTCCCTCACTCTGTTGACGATTTGCTGGGCATTAATGAACTTGCTTTCTGTTGGGATAATTACTGTTATGCTAAAGAGAAAGATTGGGATGCTGTCCTGGAAATGACCAGTCTGTCGATAGTTAAAATTATACTAGCAAATTTTGAGCATTTCAGTTTTGTAGTAGTCTCTTCCAGAATTATAAACAGTGATAGCACAATGGAAAGTGTCCCATGTTTTTGTGATTCTAGGTCTGACAATACATCTGATTTAAAGAAAATGTTAAGGAGAATGCATGAACAGATGGATTCCATGAGACAAGCCATCAGTTACCTGACTAATCATTTAGAAACTCAAGAGAAAAAACTGGGAGATTTCGAAACCAACTTGCAGGATAACACCACTAGGATGGACAGAATGGCAGAGGAAATGGATATGCACAATGCAATACAACATGATCCTTGGAGATTTTGCTAGAGAAACCCAGTGAGCAGCAGGGCAGCCAATGTTTTCAGAAGGCTCAGTAATGGAGAATGCAAAGGAAGAGGTTACAGTGCAGCAGACAAGCATAGCAATAATTGGTCAACGGTCAACCTCAGTACCGAGAGACAGCAAGCAGGAGCAGGAGGATGTTCAGATGGAGGAAGCCCACAATGGGCATTGTTACCGTTCAAACTAGGAGGCTAGGCTTGCTAGTGAAAGGTAATCACATAAAAGACTTGGACTACTGTCACCTTTGTCCAATCTATTAACTTCTTCGGGATCCAATGTTGTCCCAAGGGGAGAGCCCTTCAAAAGTTCCATGCACCTGCCAACACAACACACTACCTCCAACAAGTTACAACCTTAAGACAACAACAGTGCCTTCAACGTGGAGTCAATGGAAAGTAAGATATTGCAGGTACTTGGTCAGATAGCAGACTTATAGAGTAAATATACAGACCCACAATAAGTTGTTCCAGCGAATAAAGTTCAATGGAAGAGATCATTTCAATGTCAATTCTATGACATTCAATTATTGAGATAAACAATAATAATAGTTATTATTCAACAAGAGTAATTAATATTAATAATCAGCATTATTAACATGTTAACAAAGATTCCCGGATGCGGGTGATTATAGCAGGGATGACGGAAGGCGTGAGGGGGACAGGGCATGTGCCAAGGCAAGTTGCAGCCCTCCCACCACAACCTCCCATGCATAAAATGTCCTACTCACCTGCAACAAGGTTACTTGGGAGCGGGGGCGGGAGCGGAAGCGGGAGCGGGAGCGGAAGCGGGAGCGGGAGCAGGAAGCGAAATTTTTAGAAGCTTCCGGTTAGGAAGCGTTTTTTATATAATATATATTTTTTATATATTTTGATGCATATATGCCAACAAATGCTTGTAGAATGTTGAATTAGTCATGGAAAGCATAAAAACATGAAATAAACCATAACATGATAAATCATAATACCATATAACATCATTCATCAACCATCAATGATTCAATGATCAATCAATTATCATATACTAATGAATTCATCAAACATAGGTCCATTATCCATAACATCAAGTAATCAACCTTACAGCTTCAGAGTTCAACTTCAAACTTCAAACTTGAATTGCCATGTAATGTTCACAAAATATACCATAATAAATATAAAAGAGTCAATGACTCAAGTTCTCAAATCTCAACAATGCAGAAACTTGAAAGTACTGTAAATAAGAAAAGACAAGAAAAGTAGATTTTATAGATGTTTCCTCTTGCCACGGGAAATATCTAATTTCTTTTGATGTTGTCTATGTTCATGAACAAAGGGAGCGGGATTTTCATCCCTAGTAGCCACCGAGCCACATCCAAGACTTGATCCTGCATGACCCCCCTTCACTGATGCAAGTGAGGGTTGTGAAGTTGAACCTGGGAGCAAAGAAGGTGGTGCCATCGTTGCTGCTACTGCTGTTGCATGGTCATCCTCATCACCCAAAAACTCTTCCTCCAAGTGCTCTAAAGTTAAGGCTCCATCCTCCAAGTTATGCTCCTTCGGATTGTTGTCCTAAGTGACATATGATCTATCGGTTTTGGCCCACTCACAATGATGAGTCAACAACCTCAAGTTGTAATGTACATAAACCAAGCTTTCTGCCCAATTTTCATTTAATCAGTTTCTTTTCACCGAGTAGATGAAGCTATAGGTGCTCCAACACCTTTCTGCAGAGGAATTGTTTACCACCTGCGAAAGCACTTTGGTTGCCAATTTATGCAAGCGTGGTGATGATGAGCCATACATGTTCCACCACTCAATAGGAGGCGCCCTATCTCGATCTTTTATAGCATGCAAAGTACCAAACGAACCAATCTCACTGAGGTATTTGCTTAATTCACTACGAAATCAGGCACATTCCTCTTCATCAGGGACCAACTTGTCTATAGCAGCCATGTACCCAACTTGTACCTCTGGATCTGTGTGGGGTTTTCTCCTAACCCCACCCCCAAGTGCTGGTTTGGCCAACCAAAATGGAGAATAATATTTTGGTGTTAATACATATGCTAAGGCATGCAGTGGAACATTGAGATGATCCCACCTTTTGACCACATGTGTGTGAATATGGTCATACAGGATGGGATCCTTCGATTCAACAATATCTTTAATCTGGCCCAACATGCTATCCATCTGCTCATACACCTCCCCAATTACCAGCTTATCTATATCTGCAAACTGAATCATGTAATAAATGGGCTTTGTGAATTGCAAAACAAACTTGACACTTGCCCAAAATTGACCATCAAGAACTGTGTCTTCCATGTCCTGAAAATCACGCCTATCAGATGTGGATGTAGCCCTATCTTTCAAGACTTGCCATGATTCACTTGATACCATGCTAGCCAATGCCTCTCTTACCTTCAAAAGGCGCTTGAAGGTGAGGTAATAGCTAGCAAATCTAGTCTTTGCTATCTTTAATAGCTCTAACTTTGAGTGAGCGCGGAAAATGCATGGGCATTGCTATGGTTGGTAATAAATCTTATCATGTGCTTACCCTTTTTGTACAGTTCACCAATCCATTTGTATTCATTTTCCTTCAAATTAATAATGTCATGCATCAAAAGGTTCAGTGTGTGAACCATACACCCAGACCAAAATATGTTGGGGTATTTATCTTCAATGATTGCTCCCGCTACCTTACAATTAGCAGCATTATCTGTTATGACTTGGATGACATTGTATGGACCAATAGCTTCAATGTTTTTGAGTAGGAGTTCTGCAATGTTCATGTCGATCTTGAATTTATCTAAGTAGTCATGTGTCGAAAAGAAGATTGCACCAGTAGCAGAGACACCAAGAACATTTATCAATGGCTTACCTTTCACATTGGTCCAACCATCTGATACAATTGATACCCCATACTCATTCCAAGCATTTGTGAATTGCCCCAAAGCATTTTGGATCTTGGCTTTTTCCTTGTCAAGCCCCACAGTTCTAGCTTTGTCATACCCGGGGCTCTTGTATCCTGTTGGCGCAGTGCGGATGGCCTCTACCAATACATGCCAATAGGGTGAGTGAAGAACATTGAATGGTATGCCACATGCATAGAGAAACCGATACACTTTTGAATCCACGTCATCCCTACCACCTTGATCAAGGAAATCTGATATTGTCCTGCGGCTGCCACGTGATTGCATGGGAGAGAATCCACTGCCTTAGGTGGATGGGCCTCCAGTTCTTGGTGAGCATGAAAGGTCATGGTCATCCAATGATCATTTTGATGTGTTTTGTGCTTCAAATTCTTCCTTCTTATAGATGGCTCTTTGTGTTGATACCACATTTGGGCAAACACAAACGCCTACAATTTTTCTTTCATCACATGGCATGTGCCCACATAGATGTCTTCTCAGACGGGTATATTAACCTGTGTATGTCTTGTTACAATGGGGGCAAACAAATTTGGTGGTTCCACCCCCTCTAGTTCCTTCTTGCCTTGTGACATATTTCCACAAGGGTGTGGGGTCCTCTTTGGTTTTCTTTCGGCTTTTCCTCTCCTCTTCCCCCTCCTCTTCCTCCTCCACCTCCTCCTCTCCATGGTATGTGCCACTTCCCACTTCTTCATCCTCTTCCTCATTCCTCCTCCGGTTTCCAACCACCACCATCAAAATAACAAATGGAACCAACAAAATAAACCATAAACCCATCATCATGGTTGATGCCAAATGAAACTAGAGATTTAACCTGTTGCCTGCAATAGAATGAGGGAGGAACTAGAGATTTAAGTTTTTAACAATGTACATTCTAATCACTAGATTCTAGACTCTAGACTCTAGAATTTATATGGCCAAGGCTCAAGCATTCAAATTTCATACTATCATGGAAATCAAAGGTCAAAAAATTTCAAAATTTTAACAAAAAGAAAGGGACAAATGTTTAATTTACAAACTTACAAAGAACTTAGAAGGTTGTAGAACCTACCTCTTTGGCTCCCGCTCTCCAATGGTGGCAAGCTGCAACCTTGTCCTCTCCTCTCCTCTCCTCTTCTCTTCTTCTCTTCCCCTCTCCTCTTCTGCTCTTCTCTTCTCCTCTCCTCTCCTCTTCTTCTCTTCTCTTCTCCTCTCCTCTTCTCTTGCAAAGTGACAATGAGGTAGGAGAAGAGGGCTTTATCCCCCAAAGCCCTCCTCCTTCCCTCCGAAACCCCTCTTCCTCTCTTCCAGGGGCGTGGGCAGTGCGTGGGCAACATAAAAAAAAGGAAGCGCCCAGGGAGCGACAAGAAGCGAAGAGGAAGTGCCTGGGGAGCGACAGGAAGCGAAGAGGAAGCGAAGGGAGCAAAATCGGAATCGCTTAGGAAGCGAACGCGGGAGCGAAATCGAAATCGCTTAGGAAGCGAACGCGGGAGCAACCTCGAAAGTGTCGGAAGCGCGTTGAGAAGCGAAGGGTAGCGAACGCTTCCGTACAGGGCAGGGAGCGAATTTTTTGGCAAGGAAGCGCACTTCTCATTTCGCTTCGGATTGGGAGCGTTTTAGGAAGCACGATTCGCCTTAGCTCCCGCAGCACTTTGGTTCAAGGCGAGCTTCCGGAGCGGGGGCGAGGGAGGGGGGGGGCGCTTCCCCGCAACACAGGCCTGCAATGATGAGGGCCTCACACAAGTATTCTGCTCTCCGTTCTTCCAAAGAAATGACAAACCACTCCACCATGCCATGGATCACATGGCTTCGGTACCTGGAGGCCCATCACAACTGCTCAACCATGCTTTGGTATACCTGGGCCTGGAACTCAAGTGATGTCTGCGCATGCGCGAAGCAATATATCAGTATGATCACCGAGCTTAGCGACCGCATCCCCTCGTAGGTGTCTGAATGCAAGGTTTCTCGGCTAGCTCTGTTTGCAAACATCGATCAGCCAGGTCTACATGACCCACCTGCAAATGGCCTCCTGCTCTCGTATTTCTCTTCTCCGCCGATTAACATTCTGAGGCCAACTCAATTCAAGTTTTTCACAATGACCTCGCAAGGGAATGTAGCTGGAAACATAGACTGGGAATCTCTCTTCTGTGAGGAGACCCTGCTTCACATCTGCGATGCCATAGATGCCATGAAAAATGAACTATTTGGGGAATTTTGACTCTGACTAGGCCCTGATGTGGTTATATCTAACTACTAGAGGCTTAAATTCATACTCTCCAGAGCCATGCAGGAAAGAGAAAGTTTCAGAGACATGGTTAAACTTACAGTCAGCATGTTCAAGGAAGACGTTGACTGCAACCTTGACCACATGACGGATGTTATCCGCCTTTCTAAGCCACCCTTTCAGTGCCATTAGGGAGCCAAAAAACAGGACTACAAATCCAAGGAAAAGAACACCAACAAATCAAATGATAAAGAGGTCGAGTCTACAAGGAAAGATGAACTGATCTCTCTTACTATTCCTGTTTTGTTTGTTTATGATCTACTTGAGGATCTTTTCTTCCCCTTATGTTTTCAAGCTAGAAAAGTTGCTAATGTATAATGGATGGGCAGCTGAAACCCTGTCCAAATTCTCAGTTTGGACACTACTTCATATCATCCTTTTTTTGTCTCATGTTTATAGTCTGACTCCATGTTTCGGACAAGCTCAAATATGTAATAGTTTTTCACAAATTTAAGTAATAGAAAGGATCCTTCTTACTGACAAATAAAAACATGTTAACAAAGATTGCCTTAACAGTCCTTTTAAGTAGTAAATATAAGTACTGGAACTCACAGTAGAAAGCAGAGATAAGAGCAATGTACAGTGGAGGAAACTAGCCCAAGATGGTTTAGGGTTAAAAAGGAAGGCCAAAAATTTTGGGTTTGAAATTTTAAGATCTCAAAAATTTAGGGTCGAGGTTTTAAGGCCGAAAAAATTAAGGTCAAGATTTTAGGGCCGAGATCTTAAAATTTCAATGATTGGATCACATATAGAGGCCAAAATTTTAGGACCAAGATTTTAGGGTCGAAATCTACGGGCTCGATATTTTAGGTGGTTTGGATTTTTCAAAGGTTAGATATTTTTTGGTTTTGGGGTTTTGTAAATTTCTAGGGTTTTTTTATTTTTTTATTTTTAGGGCTTTTTGTCATAAATAGCAAATGAAAAGACACTAAACTAACTAACAAACAAGAAAGTTAAGTTTTAGATAAGGGGCAAGAGAAGGGGATATGATTTCATCTCAATCCCAGGCATAAGGGATCTATGATCAGCGTCCCTACATGAAATGTCCCTCTAGGCTTGCTGATTAGGACTTCCTACAACAACCTCAAGGGTTTGTGGTAGGAGCCTAAGAAGAACAAAAGTAAAAATCCAAGGCCCAATCACAAAAAAACTCTTTCAAGAGGACGTTTTTTCACAATACAAGTTGACAAAGTATTGATAAGAAACCCTAGCTTGACAAGAAGAATGCACTAGCATAGCACCATTCAACCAAAGATAGAAATAGGCTTACAAACATTTAACAAAGAATGAAAAAACATGAAGCATAAATCATCCATTGTGCATGAGTTCTTCCAACCATCCAAGCATCAACAAGCATGTGCAAGAGAAACCCTAAAAAATCAATCCACTTTCACTTGTCAAGCTAAGAGAAGATACTCCAAGAGGTGTGCATCACATAGAGAGCCCATATAACAAAAGGGAATAAACATAGTTTGATCCCAAGTCTTGTGCTTTACAAATGAAAAGTGAATGGATATTTATCAATGTTCCCCCAAGTTTTCGAGGCGTGGAAGCGAGGAAACGCACATTGGGGATGTGTGGAGACCACCCCCAAATTTTAGCAAAATTCGAGGAGGCAAGGGGGCAGGGGGACCTCCAGGGCTTCATAAAAATTAATATTATAAATTATTAAATCCCAACAATAACAATTCAATGATCGATACCATGTAAACTACTAAAAGTAGATAATAAATAGTAAATACTAAGTTTATCATTGTGCAATGTAAATCAGAATATAGCAAATTAATAATACAAACACGTTATACAATTCATCATGATAATTTTNTAGTCGTTGTCATTGAAAAATTGAATCAATGATATTGCGTGCTAAAACAGTGAAATAGTAAATTAGTAAAATTACTAAAGACTAAGCCTGAAATAGAGACTAAACAACAATTAAAATTAAAATTTTATTTTTTCAAACTGAAATTGGGAAAATCGTGGGGGACGTCTAGGAGTCCCCCAGTTTCAAGAGGGGGCGTGTGGGAGCCCCCCTTCATCGAAGCACGCTGCAGAACAAGGGGACACACCCCCTTGTGCGTTTCCAAGAGTTTCCTGATTTTGGGGACGCTAGGAAACATTTTGCCAAGAGCCCCTGAATGCCCGGGGCAGAGGGAGCGAGGGGGGCGCGCCCCCGGCCCTCGGGGACGAGTCCCCATGTAACACTGATATTTATATCCATTTTAGCACAAAACTTAAACTTCATCAAGCCTACATGTTAATTTGAAATTAAAACATGAAAATATTTAAATATTTCAAAATAAGACAAACTTAGGACATGTCACCCACACGTTGGGGATTAAGCTCTAAAACCAACATAAAATGATGAAAAATACTAAAATAAGCAAGCCAAGGCTTCACTGTGACTGCAGGAATGAGCCTACGGAGGATGTTAAGCCGCTACTAACCCCAGAATGATGAAAAAATGTCCCTCAACGTCCCCGTTGCCTTAGCTTGAGGCTTGATCAACATAATGACATCCTAGGGTCAATTTGGCCAAAGAGGGTCGAATCAGCTGAAGAGAAGTTCCAAGTGGGGTGTGAGACCAGGTAGAGCCTCCCTAGATGAAGTAATAGTCGCCTCTCAAAGCAAAAAAAGGGTGGTGGTCATGTGACCCAATGACGTACCCGTAGAATCCCCAAACACCAAACCCAGGGTTATGAACCCCAACAAAGGGCAACCAGTAATGCCACTAAGCCATAGTACTTCCAAGAGTAAAACTAAGGGGCCTAGTCATGGCCATGTGACCCAATGACGTAACCCTAGAATCGCCGAACACCAACACCGGGGTTAAGAACCCCAACAAAGGGCAGTCAGTAATTCCACGGAGCCATAGTACTTCCAAGAGTAAAACTAAGGGGCCCAGTCATGGCCAACCACATACGGAGAACCCACACTTGACCTTTTTAAGCCCTCCTCTGCCAAATGATTTGTTGGAACGTCGTAGAACTGCAAAAGCGTAACAGGCATCAATTTGTTTAATTTCTCCATAAGGCCTTTTTCTGTATTTTGACTTTGGGCAACTTTATAAGCCAATACAATTATAGAAATGATAGGCAATCATATTGTTTTGTTTTTCTAAAAAGTTTAGGGAATAAATTCAGCTCAAAGGTTTAACTCAATAGAGTCATATCATATAAATTTTTGAACTCATATGTACTTACTAGTTGATTTGGTTCACAGCACCTTTATAAGTTTATAATATAAAAATACTCGTTCTTGTAAAAAAAAATGATCCAACGATCCTATGAGAGGATGCCAATGCATATCAAGGGTAGATGCAACACTAGACTTAAAAATATCCAATATTGTGATTCTACTTGGGCATTTGAGCTTTTTCTTGCTCTTCTTTGCAGGATCCAACAATTTACTTTATCTCCCTCTAATGTTATAGCCTAAGTCGCATGATACATTAAACCGAACCACCACCGCCCCGCCCAATGTCTGTATCCCACGTGTCGGACACAGACACGACAAGACACATCTCTTTGGCACATGTCTTATAGAGTAGGATGTTGATTTTTGGGCAACACCCAGACCCATTCTCCAAGGGATTGGCATCATCCTAAGGATGAGGACCTAGTCGAGGACTAGGATGTTGATGTTACTTGATCTCCTACAGAAGGAGACTACATCAACATGAGAAGCCCTTTCTATGAAGTTTCAGGAAGATAAGTTGACCATTGAAAAGGAAAGAGGACCCAGTGTAAAGTACTTAATGAAAGACCCTAAGACACATCTCATATGTTGGATAGACCCCTCCTCTCCTAGAGCACATGTTCTAAGGGTTCTAGGGCATGTGTGGACCATGAAGACCAAGAGAAGGTCACTTGCCTAAGAAGATTGGGTTAATACCCCAAAATAAATGTCATTTACCCTAATAATATGTTAAAATCCCGTCATGAAATTAAAGGACCCTAGTCAAATAGTAAAAAGTAATTGATATTATTTGTTGACTCCTTGACTTATGGAAGTTACCCTTTGGATTTTTCTTCAATGAAATAAAAATGAGCATTCTCAAGAGAAAAACAACGTCATTCTATCATCATCTCTGTCCAAGACTTCTCTTTGGGTATTTTCAGTTGTGGCCTACCTTCTTCATCTCACCTCTATAATTTTCTAAGTTTTGGATCAACAATCAAGCTCACAAGGACTGTCGCCTTCCTCCAAGCTCCCTTTCTCTTCCACAAAGTTGCCATGAAGGATGTCGAGGGTCTGATCTAGTCCACAAGGCTGCCATTGAAGGATGCAGAGGGTCTGATCTAACCCACAAGGCTACCGTTGGCTGAGTTAAGGGTTATCAAAGGTTTGCTTAAGCCCTAGAAGAGATGTTGCAGTTTGTTACATGCCCTAAAGGGCTCCGGTCAGGTCACTAGAAGGTTGCCGCAGTAAGGACAAGCCTCTATAAGGGCTCAGAGAGGGGAGCAGCTGACTGGACAAGGTTCGGATCAAACATGACTAGCACTAAGGGCTAAAATCTAAGTTGTAGCAAGAAGGGACTGGCCTAGAAGACTAATAAAAGGGCTTAGGAGGTTGTCGTAGGGTTTAGAGGGTTGACAGCGAGCAGGGTAAACCCCTTAAAAGGATCAACGCAGGACACATCTCGTTGCTGATCAAAATGAATATGCTCCAAAAGAGCCCTAGACTGAACGTCGTTGGCTAAGAAGGAATATCAAAGTTTCTTAGGTAAAGATTTGTAACCCTAGGGCTTACATCAGCAGGGTTTCCCTTCAAGCATCTCATCTTCAAATTTCTCTTGGCTGCCTTCAACTTACAAGCCTACCATCAACAAGATCAAGATGTCGTTGCCCACTAAGGGATTGTCGTCATCAACTTGGAGCGTGCTCAGGGCTTGCATCATCCCTCTAGGGATGCCATCACCTACAACAAATCTAACGTCAACATTTGAAAATGGGTAATGGGCTGCATTCAGAGTCCAAAGGGTTCATCATTGTTTCTCTTGAAGTTGTGCCAGAATGATTTGCTATAGTGGTCTCACATGATGGAGAGAGTAGCATTTGAAGCACTACTTGCTTCTTCAACTTCATATGAAAAGATAAGTACTTGGTCTCTCTGTTTGTTTACCCTCATTTGAGAAGGATTTGATGTTCATAGTCACTTGATGTATACGTGTTCTTCTATTTATGAATCTATACATGTTCTTCTATTAATGAATCTATCTAAGAAAGGTTGTTGGGTTTTTCCCTCAGGAGGAGAGAGGATTTTCCCAAGGTAAAAATCATGGTGTCTACTGTGCAGGGTTATTGTGAAGTGATGTGTTTACTTTCTGCTCTATTTAATTTACCATCATATTGCTCATAAGAAATTAATATGGTTGATACTTTCATGTGTAATTGTGTTAAGGAAAATTGTAAAATACACAAGTAATTAACTATTCATGAAAGTAGTTAAAAAATTCAACCCCGGACACATGTCGAACACATGCCCTAGACGTGTCCCACGTGTCCAACAACTATGGGTGAAAAAAGAGGCCACGAACCTCATAAAACCGTGTTTTCATCTTTATTTTTCACTTTTGGCTATTGTGAAAGAGAGCAAGGATTAGTTTTTTTTGTAGGTGAAGGGTGAAAAACAAGTTTGAATATCAATCCATTGCAATCCAAGTGATTTGAAGGCAGCAGCTTTGTCAGTACAACAAGGTTTTTGTTGAATCCTTCCATAGAAATCATGGTTGAGGCATCAAAGGCAGTTGGTAAAGGTCAAAAAAATGAAAGGAGTGTGCAGGTTGGTGTTGTCCCCCCCCCCCCTCCTCCAAGTGCATCTATTTCTGCCAACATTAGTGTTCCAACTGCTGCAAGTGGAGTTGAAGTTGCAGCTTCAATGCAAGGATTGTTAGGGAAGGGAATGTTCTTTTGCAATGTAGTTTCTGCAAAATATCATTTAAGAGCACCTACTACTGAGTCAAGGACCATCTATTGGGCACTATATCATTCAAGAGCACCTACTACCTGTTGAAGTTTTAGGGTCAGAGGAGTTTTTAACATAAGAAATAAACTTTAATGCATGAACAGAAAAATAAAAAACAAGATTTGGAATAATACTTCTCAAATCAATTTAAACTGCAATAAGAATTAAACGTAATTTTCATCTCTTTCAACTTTATGCTCCATTAGTCGTTGCATTAAAGTTGGTCTTCAAGATTCACCAAATGCCATGTACAATAACAACATGATAAAATAATGTACAAGAGATATCTATAGTAAAGAATCATAACCATTATTTGAATTAGCCTTATACTTAGATACTTTAGGTTGATCTTGTCACCGAAGGAACAAGTCGACTAAGTAAACAAATGTCGTACCTTGAGAGAGAGAGTTAAAGCAGAAGGATACGGACCTCAAAAATTTAGTCAACAGGAAGAGACACGTTAATCAAATACTCAGACTTTATCAACGCAATCATACCCAGTACAGTCACGATGTCAAAGGACACATACGTTGGGTAAGAATACAGTCACATTGTGCAGAGACACACACTCATACTCTTGCACAGTCATGCTTCCACAGTCATGCTAGAAATACAACCCACGATCCACACTCATGGTCACGTTGGAAAAACCCACAGTCCACACTTAGAATTACGTTGGGAAAACAATCCGCAATCCACACTCAAGATCACACTAGGAAAACAATCCACAGTCCACACTCAAGATCACGCTGGGAAAACAACATTGGAAAAACAATCCACATACCACACTCAAGATTACACTGGGAGAACAATCCACAGTCCACACTCATGGTCACGCTAGGAAAACCTAGTCAACACATGAATGATAAACTCACAGTCACATGAATATAAAATCATACACAACATGTATGAAGTCACGCTGGAGTAGATAAAACCACGCTAGTGTAGAGATCACGCTGAGGAAAAATCACACTGCAAATTGTTGCTGGGAGACACACAAAGCATAACCCAACCACGAGGAGCAAACAATCACGCGGGGAAAGAGTCACACGCGAAGCAAACAAACATGCACAGACCAGAGTAGCAGCCACGCACATATACAATCATGGGTCCACGATGCAAAGTAATGAAACAGAGAGGAGGCCACATAAGTCACATGGGTGCAACGAGGAAAGTCACCTGCTACAACGATGAAAGTCACGCAAGTATAGTGATGAAAGCCCAGTCACACAGATACAAAGTGAGCCACGTGGGTGTAGCAAAGAAACCACGAGATAGAAGGATCATGCAGATGATGGAGTCAACGGCAGTCAAGCATAGGTAAGTGAAGGATACGAGTTGTTGTGTGTCTCTTGAAAGATACCCTTGGCCTATTATATATTGGTTAGAACTTAGGGTGATTAAATAAAACATCATGAAAAATACATTAGGTTGACTTTAGGAAAAGATAAAATAAAGTGGTCCAGAATAAAACCATAAAATAAATGGTCCAAAGATTATAAAATAAAACCATAAGGTAAAATGGTTTAATAATAAAAAAACGGTCAAAAGGTAAAATAGTAAAGGTCCAATGGTTTTATGATAAAACCATAACATAAATAGTCCAAAGGTTTTATAATAAAACCATAAACAATAAGTGGTCCAATGGTCCTTTAAAACCATAAATTAAATGTACTTAGGATAATGTACCAAAAATAAAACCCATAAGGTAAGAGTCATCATAACACAGGCACACACACACAAAAGAGTGCTAGGACCAAGTAAGATAAAGGACCAAGAGTCAACCAAAGGGAGTCACAATAAAACAACTCACATACCCACAAGATCAAGGTGGACCAACATTTACTCTTTACCTACAAGACCAAGGACATTAATCTTTTCTCTCTCTCAAGGTACATTGTTTCATATATTTTATCATCACTGTATAAGGGAAGATCCAAACCGGATGGTACGATCCTTTGGTCCTCAATACTGCTCCTAAGGGTTAGGTGCTTGTGACATCATCAAGGGGTGGCCAGTCCCTTGAGAAGCAACCTAGTAGTAATGATTAGGAGAGAGGACATCACACATCATCATCTTCCATTCTTAAAGAATGGCTCTCAACCCTAGGTTGAGTTTCAGTCCCAGACTAAATCATGTTGATCAACCCCTAGACCCCGTCCAGGTCCTCCATTCTCCCAAAGAATGGCGCTCAGTACTAAGCTGAGCTTCAGTCCTAGACTAAAAGTTGATCAACTACTTGCAGGACCTACTTGGACATCGTGTACCTGGTCCCAGACCAAAATATGTCTTTGCCTCTACCTGCAAGATATACTTGGACATCGTGTCCCTGGTCCTAGACTAGAATACCCTAGAGGCAAATAGGGGCCCTAGCCACATGCTAAGGGCTTTGCCATGGCATCAACATGCTTGGTCCCAGACCAAAAACCCCGAGGGACTACTAGGGGACCACCGGGTACCTTCTAGGGTCTTACTCTGTCCTAGTTAACTGACTAGGGTACCATCCTCCCTGAGAATGAGTCTCGCAGCTGCACTAACTTTAACACTCCATCTCAACAACACTAAACTTGTCTCGGAAGTGCTTAGACTTCGACAAAGGCTCAATCAACACATCAATAAACTTGTCTACTAGACAAAGCAGACTGCATTATGTCCCAGACATGGTTAACCTTCCTCTTCATGTGTTCCTACCTGTCATAGAGCACGGGATTTTTTGAGAGCTTGATCTTTTATAGATCCACTTGGAAGTTATAACTGACTTCCCACTGAGAGCCACTTTCCACACGTCAGTTAACATCTTCCAAACCTGATGTTTGGTTGCCACCTCATACATGGAGATTTCTAAAACAGTGACGTGGCTCATTTAAGATATCAAACCAGAGTAATCATGAATCTCCCAATAGGTTACTCAAAGAGATCAACAGAAGACTCCCTGTCCTCCTCCCTCTGCTCATCTAGGAGAGATGACTCATGGACTGGGCTTACTTCTATGTCTATATAATTAGGGGGGTTCCTTGAAAACTTTCTTCAAGGGAGATTACAACTTTTCTTTGCAAACCCATGCTGTTGGGGATTAAGGAGCACTTTTGGCTCCCTCTTGATCTCTGCACTTACTAGTTGTTCCATTCTATCAATAACAAATGCCTGGTAGTTTCTTTAGAGGATGACCATCCAACATAACTAATCCTACCATTTTTGAAGCCTCTTGCTCCCTCTGTACATGAGTACTCAGCTCCCTCTTGAGTTGTGCAATTAATTCTAAGCATAAACAGGATCTGCAAGCATTCATTACTTGTCACATCATCCTCCTTTATAAGTTAAGATTGTTTGTCATCAATTTCACATACTAACATGATTTTATCATTCATATATGTACACTACAGCTATCTTAATGCTATCAAGAGCATATCCACATGTCATGACAATACTAAGAGTCGACATGAATTGGGATAGGAAGTCCTCCCTATATTTTCCCTTATGCAAAAATCACATAGTACATTACATTGAATATGCACCCATAAAGGTATCAACATTATATCATATTTATGCAATAGTATACATGCATGGGCAAAATTTAGATCATAATCCTAGACATAAGATTAAGCTCTAAGCTTTACATTGATTGATGCATCATAAGCAATGGTTAAGCATTCTATGCCACTGTCATTTAAACCTGAGTATGCACTTCTTAAATAATTTCATGTATCATCATACAACATAATCCAAGGTATTTAAATGATCATAAATTCTAAGTTCCTTGTGCCAACAATCCCTGATCACATCCATCAATGAGTCATAAAACTCCTTTGCACAAAAAAACGATCAACTATAAGGCGTCATAATTAAGTGGGCTTTCTTGTCATTTGCTAACATACCTCTTTAATGGGTCATCATGTTCACAATTTATCAAATCTATTTTTTGATAACATTTGTCAGTACTATTGATATAAACACATCTCTTTGTTCAGCTGTCATTGATCTAGAATCTAGATCAATTAAGTATCAAATCTTTTACCATCTTTATCACCTTGATGGCCAATGAACTCCTTCAGCCAAGATCTGTAAAGTTCAAACCCAACAATTCAAGTCCTTACTGTTACTTTGGCAACCCTTACCTTAGGATAATTGTAGACTCTATTGCCCTCAAAACAGAGTTGGCTACAACCTAAGCTCTAATACCATGTTGAAGGTTTAGGGTTAGAGGAGGTTTTAACATAAGAAATAAACTTCAATGCATGAACAAAAATATAAAACAAGATTCAAAATAATACAACTCAAATCAATTTAAACTACAATAAGAATTAAACATAATTTTTTAATCTCTTTCAACTTACGCTTCAAATGTCGGTCAAATGGACAAGATCTATCAACAAGAGAAGCGAAATGAGGTTGATCTTACGACTAGGTTTTATTTCTATCTTAACTTCATTTCGTTTAATGTTGCACGATCTCCTTATTTATTAAAATGTATCCAACTCTAATTGAACAAGACCGGGTATGTACCTCCTAGTTCTAAGAAGCTTAGAACCACATTGTTGGTTAAGGCAAAGAAAGAGGTGGATAAAATCCTAGAGGATATTAAATCATCATCGCCCTCATTTGGTGTTGGTATTGTTTCCGATGGATGGATGGATGCATCACATCATCCACTCATCAATTTCATGGTGGCTTCCCAAAATGGAGCAATATTCTTAAAAGCAATGGATGTGCTTGGACAAAACAAGGATGAACTATATATGGGTGAGTTGTTGATTAAAGTAATTGAAGATGTAGGTGTTGATTCTTGTGTGCGAATTATCACAAATAATGCCCCTATTTGCAAGGTTGTTGGCATACTTGTGGAAGCTAAATATCCACATATATTTTGGACAACTTGTATTGTTCATTCTTTAAATTTGGCACTTAAATCTATTGCTTCGAATGTGACATGGATGGGAAGTCTTATTGATGATGCACGCCATATCCACAATTTTGTACAAAACCATACCAATGCCCTCACAATCTATAAAGAGTACACACATCTATCATTGTTAAAGATTGTAGATACTCAGTTTGCCTCCTCATTCATCATGCTTAAGAGGTTGAGGGAGGTCAAGTCCACTCTTGGTTATTTTAGAGTTTTGGTCTTTTTGGAGAAAGACAAATCAAACTTCTTCAAAAAATGTCAAGGATACAATGTTAGATGATGGTTGGTGGGAGAGGGTAAATCTTACCATTAAAATCATGGTCCCTATCATTTCTTTGTTGCAATTTGCAGACACAGACCAGCCCATCTTAGGAGATGTTTACGAGGGGTGGGATTCCATGATTGAGTCCATGAAGACTATTATTTTGCAGAACAAGTGCCCTTAGTATGGAACATCAACAGAGATCGCAATCCCCATCATACGGGATATTCCCATGTGGGATAAGAATTGCACACCCTTGCATTGCTTGACTGACTCTTTGAATGCCAAGTACTACAGTATTGATTGGCTCAATGGTGGACCTTCACACAGATCCCCTCCTCACAAGGATGGAAAGATTTCACAGAGGAAGGAAGCATTTAAAAGGATATTTCTAGATAGAGCATTCCTTGATGAGGTAGAGCAGGGCTTTATAGAGTTTTCCACTAGCACGAGGAGATTCGGAGGCTATGATGTGATTATAGACAGGGGGCTAAGAAGGCCTGTGCTTGGTGAAGAACTCTTGGGGCAGCATGCCCTATTCTACAAGATTTAGACTTAAGGCTACTCTA
Source organism: Pseudotsuga menziesii (assembly GCA_001517045.1). Lineage (NCBI taxonomy): Eukaryota > Viridiplantae > Streptophyta > Pinopsida > Pinales > Pinaceae > Pseudotsuga > Pseudotsuga menziesii. The sequence goes on from LPNX010964324.1 coordinate 315,594, forward strand.
TCATGTTACTTCATCCTCTTGTTGCGAGAAGAATTGGAGGACATATGGGAATTTGTACATGTTGAAGGAAAGACAGGTTTGAGCAATCTAGCGCAGAGAAAATGGTGTATGTGCACTCCAACCTTCCTCTTATTTACAAGCAAAAGTAGGAGTGGTTGAAGGGAAAGACAAAGATGTGCGATGTGTTCCCTGATGATAAGGGTTTGGACAGCAGTGTTGAGTTGGCATTAGCCAACTTGGATCTTGATGAACTGGTGCTAGAGCTGGTCACTTTTGAGGATGCAGATCTCAGATTGGGCATAGAGGAGGAGGAGGAGGAGGAGGATGGAGAAGATACCAATGGCAATGGTTATGATTCTGTTGATGCTGACATAGTGGAGGACTTGGACTGTTAACCAGTGACAACTATGAGAATCAGCCATCTATGGTTCTAGTATCTACCCCTATTTTGTATTTGTCTTCGCCATTCCTACATATAGGGCTAGTGACTTAGTATCTACTATCTATGTAAAAGACATTTTGATTTTGATTACATAAATGACTTAATGAGAACACTGCAGTTTATGGTCCTAACTTCTGAGTTGAAAACTTCTAGTTCTATTTTATGACGTGTATAATTTGAACATTCAAATTTCTTACGTGTTTGATCATGATTCATCATTGATGTTTCATGTATGATGTATTACTAGTAACTAGTTGTATTGTTCTAGTTTTGGATTTTGATAGTTCAGTTTTATATATATATATATAACTGTGTCCTCCATGTCCCATGTCCCATGTCATGTGACTTACTTAGGTTATAGCATGGGTATAGTATAGACATGATAGAATCGGAAAAATAAAAGAAATGGATTTGTTACAGCAGCAAATGGACAATAATAAGCAACAGAGGTTGCAATTTCAAGAACAGACTTTATTGTTTACTAGTTACCAATTATCCTGATGCAGCAAATTCACCCTTCCCCGCTATGGTAGATTTTACAAACACTGAACCAGCTTACAACATTCAAACTGGAATCCTTTGACTACAAAGCCCCAAGTGGAGGCTATCTATTCTGCCAGAGTCACCCAGGACCTGCACCTGGCCCCAACCACTATCGAAGGTACAGACGCACAACGAGCACAAGGACAAACGTGTCATTAGAGAGACATGAACCCTGGGTGGGTACAATAGCAGCGCCCGACCCAGCATTGGGCACGACACCACAGACCCAGACTTATTTTACTTGTGAACACGATACATGTCCTGAAGGCAATAAACTGAGGAGGTCAGAAAAAGAAACACAGATGCTAGTAGAGCAACCATGCGAAGCTTTGACTTACTATCGACTCCGGTTATTGGAGCATTTCATGCAGTTTCCATGGAAGTAATGAAATGGATTCGGAAAGGAAAGATGCATGACACATCCAGAAAAAACAAAGCTGTGTTTGTTTGTTCCACTGGTGTAGGTACCTGTAAGGGTAAACTAAAACTGGGATTTCAAATCCCGTGCAGTCTCTTAAGCTCATGGAAACAGCATAGGCCTTAGCGCCTGATTTGCATGTAGCCGACCATGCAAACTGCGCATCAACTGCCTTGGGAAGCATGACCTTTCCGTAAGGAGATGAAAAGGGTTTGTTCTAGTCTCATCGATTGCGACATCATCGGTTACAAGCGTAGTAAGGTGGGTATGACTTTGATCACACGGAATTGTTAATTAGCGCTCACAATTCAAAACCCCGAATTAAATAATTGAACTCATATGAAGAACACGGCCATCATACCAGAGAAAACACAAAACATTGCCCCCCAACGATCTAGATCCTGCTTTAAAACAACTGGATACTAAATTAAACAAGCATGCACGTAACCTAGGGTAAGAAGATATCAAGACGGAATTGCACACAAGAAACTGTTTGAATCTGTGAAAAATCTTATCAAGCGAAGGAAACACAAATAACGTACCTGTTAACCGATTTGTGCATCGCGCTGCCGAAATTAGACAGACCGGACGCAAAGGCGGCAAAAAAGCCCCCTCCTTGTTTTTTCTCATTTCCGTTACTACTCATGTTTGTAGCTTCTCTCTGATGCTCCAACAAATTCGACACGGCAAGCTACCGTTACCCCAGGCGAAGCTAGAAAACCTTTGCAGGGCCTATTTTAAGCCAAATTTCGTAGACAGAAATCGATTGGCCTGAAAAACATGCGAAGAGATCGAACCCAGCACCTCAAGGGAGCCGATCTAAAGAAGTTGAATCACGGAGGAAAGATGGTATGCTGACGGAATGACCGAGAGTGAGTGCCCTTCGGCCTTTTAAATACAGGTTTTTAAATAATAGAATCAGCTAACCAATTACAATTATAATTCCTTGCTTGCTGTGGCCGCCGCCGGGGGTTTTCATGTGACCGCGTTCCTAGCGTGTCGGAGGGTAATCAAATCCAATTACTTGCTATAGGCGCCTCCCGGGTTTGCCATGTGACCACGTCCTTAGCGGCTCCTGAGGTGGGTGAAGAAAGATTTGACTGTCAGACTTCCAGCCTTGACTTTTATAATTGAATTATTTTATTCCTTCCCAGTAATTGCTTACTTCAGAATTTAAATTATAGAGACTTTATATAAAATTTCAAAAGTTGGTTTTATAAATATAACAATAATGAAAAGGCATGTAATCCTAGCTGGCAAGGGTAGATGTGACACATTTTTGAAGTGGCCATCTTCTAGATGCAGTTGCCAGTGACACATTTTTGAAGTGGCCATCTTCTAGATGGAGTTGCCAATCTTTTTCCAAGAGGCCAAGTGATTTTATAGTGTTTCCGTTTTATCAATAATTGATTGCTTGGGACTGAAGTTTTGGTAAAGGATTGTTTTATACCATTTAGGTTCATTTATTTAAAGATATGTTTTGTCTTTTACAAATTGTTTGTTTTTACAATTTTAGGTCATGGAAGTCATCCAATTTGGAAAAAAAATTACATACCAAGTAGAAGGGAAAAAATTGTATAAAAAGAAATTAAATATATTTTAATATGTAATATTGATGCTGATGAAGAAGACTAAAGTTTATTTAGACTCATTTGGTCTATCCGACTTGAGGAAAAGAGAGAGGAATTATTTGGATTGCTATAAAATTGTGTTCCTATAACCAAAAAGTTTGGAAATAAGTGTTCTTAGGTCACCATAGTTTTCATGTAGGAATTGTAACAAAGATTAGGAAACTATTTCATGTAGATTGGAATTGTAGAAAACATTACAAAACTATGATGGAATGTGGGTGTATGTAGGACACTCTAAAAGACAATGACATCCATCATTAACTCTCATAGACTCATAGAGGTGGAAAGATAGACTCATAGAGGTGGCAAACCCTTTCCACCCATGGTAATTGTTTCTTTAGATTTATTTTTTAAATCACTTTCATATAAAAAAAGAAACACTTGTTACAATGATAAATACAAATATATTTTTAAATTTTTTTTAGTAAAAATGTAATGTCCACAAATATATTAGCTTAGAGAGATTAGACAATAGGAGAAGGCGATGCATTTTTTAGGGAAATTATAAATACAACAAAATAAAATTAAGAAAGTGTATTTTTGGGCGAAGAGGCGCTCTATAACCCAATATGAGGGAGATCTTGTAACGTTTGTGGAGAGAGATCTTGTCAAGTTTGTCGATATTATGTTTGCAAAAAATAATATTGTCAAGCATGAGGGAGATGTTGTAACGTTTGTTACTAGCAAAATAATAAAAAAATTAATTATCGGCCAAAAACATTGTCAACGAGAAAAAACATCCCAATATGGGAGATATGTTGTAATGTTCCTACCTAACAAAATAATAAAAAATAAAAAAATTAATTATCCACAAAAAAATGTTGGCCTTGCACATGGTTTTAAAACCATGTGCATGGCCTCCTAAGCAACACATAGTTTTATTGTACATTGTTTAGGAGGGGCTTGCAAATGGTTTTAAAACCATGTGCAAGGCATCCTAAACAACTCATGGTTTTATTGTACATGGTTTAGGAGGGCATTACAAGTGGTTTTAAAACCATGTGCAAGGCCTTCCTAAAACCATGGGTGGTTTAGGAGGGCCTTGCACATATGCAATATCTGAGAATCATATTAACATTATCCTAGATCCTCACTTGAATTTATATTTAGGATACTATTAAAGTGTATGTAATCTCTAGGTTTGAAACAATTTAATGTTTGCATTTAGGGTAGTATTGCAAGGTTTTAAATAAGGGTTTTTAAAATATGGGACTATGAAATATAACTATTAAAATATGGTTTTCTAATAGTTAATCATTTATAATAATAATAATAATAACATTTTTTAAATGTATTTAAATAAGGTTTTTAAAATATAATTGAAAATATAGTCGATTTATGGAATAGTATAATATTATAATGTTTTAAAAAGTTGATAATTATGCTTCTCTTCTCTGGTATTGCACGCAAGGACCTATTCGAGGAGAGGTTTGCACCTCGAGAGATTTGATCCCTCTCAGCGCTTGATAGAGCCTAGGATTTGGATCTAGGATGGTAGACATCAACTCTTTTATTATGTAGTCAAGATTAAGGGCTTATTCCCTAGAACACTTCCAACTCATTACCAAAATCTATTTGTGTAAGATGAAAGAACTCCAACCCATTACCAAAATCTATTTGTGTAAGATGAAAGAAATCCTAAGTAAGATGAAAGAGCATCATCTATTAAGAATGACCAAATATGAAAAACTCTCATTGATTTGCCAATGGACTATGGTTCAAAAACAATCAAAATTATCTATATGAACCATTAATCGTATTAGTAATAAAAAATCACAAAATTGAAAAAATTTACAATTCAAAAACCAATATTTTACAAAACATGGACAAAAACAAATTCTTTTATTTGTAACAATTCCCCAAACATATGTGAGGATTTGAAGTTGTAATAATCAATGCTTTAATCAACTAACACAAAATTCTCCAATCACGAACACCCTTCTTCACTTCATTCATTTTCTCACTCATTATGAATAGTTATAAAGATGACAAGTCTCTCATCATTGTTAGTTCGTTAAGTGGATGTGCAAGCAAACTGCATTTTTTTCCAAAAAAAAAAGGCGCAATTCATTATAGATTATAACAAAATACAATGTATATACAATGTATAGGGGTATAAGATAGCCAAAACTAGTATTTGTCCTGCAAACAAATCGGTTCCTACATAGCATAATCCAAATGTGTGTTGTTTGCACAAAAGTCTATTCAAAATACTATAATATAGTCAAACTATGAATTACATATAGTTAATAGAGAATGCATAAAACATATAATATTGGCTTTGTAATTAGCCTAATGATTGAGTGATATTCACTGCAAAAATGTAATTAGTGGGCAGCCAAAAACTAGAGGAACACAACCTCTCTAGTAACCTCTAAAAGGTATGGGTACAGGTCGAATTCAAAGATGTTTTGCTCGTTTGTATCCTATCGCAACCATATGTTTTCCACTTGGCGAAGGCCAATTTTGAAAGTTGATCTGCTTCAAAGTTATTTTCTCTATAGATGTGTTGGAAAGTGATATGCCTAAATAGCCCAGATATTATATGCAAGTCCTCAATGATACCAGCCAAATGTATATTGGTGGATTGGCTCTTCTTTTTCATCTAGTTTATAACTAGCAGAGAGTCTCAAAAAATATGGATTTCTCGGATACCAAGGTTGTGTGATAGTGAAAGAGTGTACTTAAGAGCGAACAACTCCACCTGCTTGTTGGTGGCACGTCCCAATCCCATGACAAATTTGAAGTGTTGAGGATTACTTTTGTAAATAACACCCCCCCTTCCAATGGAAGAGTTATCAAGTGACACACCATAAAAAAAAATAAAAAATAAAAACCCAACTTGAAGATTTGTCAATAAGATGTTCTTCGATAATACATATGTTGTCTTTCTCATATACCTGTGGGAATGAGCCAAATGTGGCTAATGCTTTGTTTGCAAACACTTCCGAAGGAATATATGAGTCCTGGAAGATAATCAAGTTACGGACATACCATACATACCATATAATGATCATAGGTAGGGCCAGATAAGCTGCAGAATCATCTTGTTGTAGCCAATTAGAAAGGGCATCCACCATATGAAGACCATGCCAAGAAAAGATAGTCCCCCTAACTCGGGAGATATGTCACCACATACTAGAAATATAAGGGCACAAAATAAACATGTGATCAATCGATTCACAGCTCCTCCTACATAGGGAGCACCTACTAGGCCCAATCTCAAACCAACGGGTCATATTGTCCTAGGTAGGAATGCAACAGTGGAGGGCCAACCAGTTGAATAGATTCATTTTGAGGGGACATTTCAGGTGCCAAAGAGAGTTATTCCACCAAGGAGGATCTTCTTGATCCTCCTTCATACGAACATAGTGATAGCCAAGTTTAGGAGAATAGGAGCCACTGTTAATATTATAACTCCATAAGAGTTTATCCGCCTCTCCAGAAAATTTGATGAATGAATCATTTAAGGCCTTTATATAACCATTCCAAATATGTCAGTCCTCAAGTCACAAATCCAAGTCCCTAACCGACATCCAAGACTGTATTCCAAAACCGTATTACATAAATTGGATCTTGTCCTATCCAAATTAATATATTTATAAAAAATGTTTAAAATAATTGAAACAACATTGTTTAAACAAGGGTCCCTCATTAAAAGGGAAGGTGATAAGAGTCCAAAAAGGAAGGTGATTATGACAAAGGGTGATTGGAAAAAAAGTACTATGATAAGAATAATCATTTTCTTCACTTCTTCAGCCCTGTTTAAAATCCAAAAAGATGGAAAGTATATAACCAAAGAATTAGCTTTAAAAAAATTGTATAAAAGTAAATAATAAGTTTTAAATAAACTCTTTTACCTGCATACAACATATTCCTCGTATGAAGAATGCATTTTTTTCGTCTAAACAATAAAGTTACAATTTCTTTTATGTAAAAACAAATGTGCAAGCAAACTTCAAATTATTAAACAATTTACCATGGTTTATTTCCTTTTTCCCTCTGTAATGAGGGCCTTCGACGTAAACATAACACCTAAATTACATAATAATAATATATAGTCTAAATTTTCAATTGTTTATACTTTAGCTTGGTAATAACAATACAATAATATTGCCTTATAAATTTGAAAGGAAGCCCGCTGCTATGAATGATAATAAGGTTTTAATAATAATACCATGATCTTATGCCCTCACCTTCGGAATATGAGAGCATGCCCGCTGGTATAAATGACAATAAGGTTGTGAGAGCATGCCTGCCCGCTGGTATAAATGACAATAAGGTTGTAAAGGGATTGCCTTTTAAAAACATATTATATTCTCAAAAAAATTAAGGTGACATAAAATTTACTTTTAAAATAATTTTATGTAACTTTATTTTAAGATAATATTAAATCTATCGAATCATTATTGGTTATGGTGTGTGTGGTGAGTTATTATTTTTATTTGCAAGTCAAAAATTAATAAGGTGACATAAAATTCATTTTTAAAACAATCTTAAATATTTTTATGTATTTTTTTAAAAGATAATATTAAATTTAACTGATCATTGTCTATTATTGTGTGTGGTGATTAAAAATGCATGGCTATTATTTGTATTTGCAAGTAAAATGTTTTGACTTCATATTAATTCAATTCGTGTTATAAAATTGTATATAAAAAAAATTTATTAAATTGATTTAAAAATTAATTTAAAAATTTTTAATTGTATTTTTTTAATTGATTAAATAAATTATCCATAATCCATAAATCCATAAACATGGTTTTATTTTCAAAAAATAAAAATAAAACATTTTAAGTAAAATTTTATAAAAATATAATGTGTTATGTAGCATCTTTTACGTGACATTGTTGACTTTTGTTTACTAAAAACAAAAAATAAAATTGTTATCACTTTATGTATGATGTTTGATGTTTTGATTTTGATATGATCAATTTTATATTTTATATTGTGATAAATTTATATTATTCCCTATCCTTGAGTCAATAATCTCACTTTCCATTAAAAAATGGCATTATGCATCCCTAATATTTTAAGTGTTAAATCTCTGTGTGCATCATAATTTTAAAAATATTAAACCTCTCTTTACATAGAGTCAATAATCTCACTTTCCATTAAAAAATGGCAATATGTATCCCTAATTTTTAAAATGTTAAATCTCTCCTTGCATTAAAAAGAATGGCAATGTGCTTTCCTAGTCTCAAAAAAAAGGTTAAAAATATTATAGACTCTAGAGTTGAAGATATAGAGATATAATGTGTTTTTTGTATTTTTTAAGTGTGTTTTAATTACGTCGATAGACGTTTTTTCTCTGAAGTTCTTTGAAAAAACACTATTCACATAGTCGTCCCTCCAGCGAATGGTGAGTTGCCACATGTAATGTTTTATGTTTTAGATAAGGTTTTGCAATAAAGGTTTTAAACTTACACCATTGCCATGCGACTGAAGCTTTGGTTCATCGTGGTGACTATGTCTACATCTGTTTCAGGATTTGGCAGGTGGGTTTTTGGAATGAAAGAAGCAAAGATTTGTAGATGGAAATGGGAATCTTGAGTTGGAATTCTATGTAGAACGGGGTGAATTGCAAGGAGATTTGCACTTTCGGGATTGGGATTTTCGAGAGGAACGATTTGATTTTGCCATTTACAATGTTGAAGGATTGTGTGGTAATTTGTATGAATGGCGACGACGGAATTCATGGGCATGCGGATGAGAAGGGATTCGATCCCAGGTTCAATCTCTTCGGGAGGACTATCTCGGTGCACCCTGTGGAGGAAGTCAAGCAGGAGGAGGATATTTCTATGCAGCAGCCTAGAGCTCATAAGGTTTGAATAGTAGACCATGTGACGAAAGCATAAGTCTTTAAAGGTTGCATTCTGCTCTCCTCTGCGTGGAAATGCCAAAAGAAGGAGAATCTGCAAGGCGATCGCTGGGTTTCATAGGATTCAAATCCTTGATGGAGTGTGTATGGGAAACATCTCAAATGAGTTGTAGTCCTTGTGCGATCAGGTGGAGGAAGGGCGAACTCATTGGGTGTGGAGCTTATGGCCGTGTTTACATGGGCATGAATTTGGACTCTGAAGAGCTTTTGGCCATCAAACAGGTATTCTTTTTTTCTAAAAAATTATTTCTGTTCACATGGGTGCACAGCTACGAGCGTTTATATGACTCAGGAACTAATTTCATCTACATTAGAGGGTTTAGTGGTTATGTGGACACAGGTCTTGATTGTTGCCAACAGTTCATCGAAAGCTAATGCTTAGGTAAGCATCTTGCATATCCTTATTTTATAGATCCCTTTGCCCCTCCCTAGTTCTTTTGAGGTTAGAAAGCAAGAAACTATTTGTTTTCCTTACTGCTTTCTTCTAATCATTGATTGTTTGTGTAATGGACTGCATCAGACCCAAATTCAGGAGCTCGAGGAAGAGGTCAAGCTTCTTCGTAATCTGTCACATCCCAATATAGTGGTATGAGACCCTATCGCAAATTATCATTGCCATTCTAATTAACAAATACAGAGAGATAAAATAATGCGTTGAACTATTTTATCTAAGTCTAATTTAGTTGGCTTCTCTTTCGAGTTTATGGGGGGAAAGTCAAAAGATTAAGGGTGGGCATTTTCTATGGATGTTTGTTTGGTTCTGAAATGATATCTAAGGAAGTATTAAAAATTAAGGATATCGCACAAGTTTTTCCCTTACACCATACCCCCATTCACTTACATCCCCCTGCCACAATGCATAGTTTGTTATTTTCTTAAAGGTAGGTTGAATTTGTGCCGAAAACTTAAAAATACTCTGCATCTTCTGTGGATATATCTGAAACAATGAAATGTCATGGCAGCATTATCTAGGCATAGCCAGAGAGGATGGCACTTTAAATATTCTTTTGGAGTTTGTTCCTAGTGGGTCTATCGCTTCTCTTCTGGGAAAATTTGGCTCCTTAACAGAGTCAGTGAGTTTTTCTTCTTTCTCTTGGTGAGTTTGGGTGGAATGCTTTCAACTTTGCTTACACACAACTTCTTGGATGGAATGCTTTCAATTCTGTTTACACGCAACTTTTTTTTATTTTTGTAGGTCATTAAAATGTACACAAAACAACTCTTACAAGGGCTGGAATATCTTCATAACAATGGAATCATGCATCGTGCCATTAAGGTAAAATAAAATAGTGGTTGTAGGATGTTTTCGACATAATAGTCTCTGTCTGTTATAACCATGATCACTTATCTATTGTACGATTTTATAATTCTTCAAGTGGTCTTACTTCTGAAGTGCAAGGTGCAAACATTCTTGTCGACAACAAAGGGTGCATTAAGTTAGCAGACTTTGGTGCATCCAAGAAAGTTGTTGAGCTGGTATGGAGCTCAAAGTCTTAGTGTAAAATATTTTTGATTAAGAATATATACTAGATAGTGTAATTATATACAACATATTCTTTGATAGATCTATTTGCAATCTCTAGACAGTTTTGTTGGATCCTTTGTAAGGTCAACGGATGATAGAATGGAATGTCTGCTTGGGTATGGGATTTGTAGGATATGAGCTCATAATGTTTGGAAATATGATATTCACTACAACACTTTTGAAAAGTTTTAAGAGGAATGGAATAGGCTTCTAAGAGTCTGAAGGATTGTACTAAGCAACATTGAAGGATTCAAAGACTATGGCAAGAGAGGGCACACTGCCACCAACCACTCTCAAACAGATAGAGAGGGCTCACTCCCTTCCAAATTTAACTCAAAAAACCATGTAGAGAAAAATCACCATATATATATATATATATATATAATCACTATATTCTTCTTATTTGTTCTCCTTTGCATGTTCTCCTTGCCCAAATGCACTAATCTCCACATCGTTTTGCCATCACAGGAAATCAACAGGCGGATGTTTTCTTCTTAAAGACTACAAGAATTCCAAAGTGTTATGCATGTGCATGTGGGTGTTTTCTTCTTCAAGACTGCAAGAAGTCCAAAGCGTTTTCCAGATTCGGGCGGCCTGTTCTTGGTTGGAACTTTACACCAATTCATTGTAAATGCATTGCTCCTTGAGTCCACTTATTGTTTGTGGTTGTTTTTACTCTTCTAGGTTTATGCAATATTCAATGTTTGAATTCAAATTTTCAACCACCCAATCCTAATTGACACAAATTCCAGAACCTAATAAATGGGCATCCACTATTTTCGATATTTAGTCACAAATATACGAGATTTCTGAGAGTCCCCATGAAATCTTATGAGCGCTTGTGAATACCCAGTTCATTTTCGAGGTGTTTACAGCTCATTACAAACCTTCAGTTTGACTATAATGATGTGCAGATAACCATAGGTTGAGCCCGGGAATTTAAAACTGAAGAGGGGAAACTCGTTGGTTCCTTCTATAAAAAGGGTGCATGCAGTATATAGAGATTAGGGTTTTTGGTTCTGCATTTTTTATTGATGTCTTTTTTTTAATCTAGGATTACCCTTTTTCGGATACACTTGAGATTGCAGAGATTGTAACTGAAAATGAGTTCAGAGGTGCATGCGGTATATAGAGATTAGGGTTTTCGGTTCTGCAATTTTTATTGACGTCTTTTATTATTATTATCTGGGATTACCCTTTTTTGGATACACTGAAGATTACAGAGATTGTAATTGAAAATGAGTTTAGTCATGGTCTTGTATGCACCTCTTTATGCTTTTTCTTTCTTTTAATCTTCTGTTATTAAAATACATTTGGAAATTTATTTATTTTTGGTATATGACCCTTTCTTAAGGAAGCATAAGCTCTGCTTCTGGGGCATATGCCACAACCAAGGGTATATACCATGTAAAACTACAAAATTCGCCTGTGGCTCATATGCCACGACCAAGGATATCTATTAATACATTGTGCCAAAATTCCCAAGACTTGGACTTGACTACAACACGATTAACTTTGAAGAATGGAAGACCTTAAGGAGAACATAGGGTAGTCTTGGGCCCATACTATGGTCATATGGATCTCTTCTTCAGGTGTCATAAGTTTGACCCCACTTCCAAGTGCCCCCACGACTACCTTAATGTGCTAGGTAAAATTCATGAAAATAGAACCTAGGTCAATGGTGTGAAATTCCTCACTCTCCACCATATCTCCTATGTTGGGAAAATACATTCAGAACATTCTTCAAGTAGTTCAATTTTGAATTTTTATCAATAGCCATTTAAACACAAAAGGTTTTTTGGACCATAGTATCAATCTAGTTTGTTTGTTGTCTGTAGTTCCTGTAGTCTAGGATCTTTGTTATTAAATTCCATAACTTATAGCTATAGCTATAGCTATTGGTGTTTCTAGTTACATGAAACTAACTTGTAGTTTTCCAACTCTGAATAGGGTTTTTGAACAAGTAGCTATTGATATTTGAGTTTAAAAGGCTCTATGTCTTTGTTATAGATAACAAGATTTGCTACCATATGTTGACCTTCAGAATGCAATAGCTTTTCTTACCTTCTACTACTAGACTAACATAGACTTGTAGTTCTTTATGATTATTTCAGAAGTAGGATTGCAAAATTTTATGGCGTTCACCTGCAAATTTATTGGAATGACATATTGAACATGGTTTTTGGGCTCCCTTTGTGTTTTGGGGTTTTGTTGATAGACCTATTTTGCGGTTGTGGCGACTGTGCAAGATGAATATGCATTGTTTCCCATTTGTGAATTAAATATTGATTAAAGCAACATGCCTTGTTGCTGGTTTAGATTGCAGCAACAACTAGTAATCACAATTTGAAATTGACTGAGATATCAACTTAACTATGCATGTGCTAATGAACGAGTCTACCAAGTGAAGGAACCTAGGCCTCAAAATTTCGATGGCTTTTTTTGATAGACATTCTCCTCCTCCTGTTAGATAGGACTGGTTTTCCTTTGTTAAATATGTTTGCTTCCTTCATTGAATGGAATGTGTGCCTTTGCACATTCTCATACCACCAAAGTTAGGGATGACGAATTTGAAAATCATCAAACATTTTATGATGACAAATTATGAAATTTTAGTGACGCTTTCTTAACATTCAACCCATTACAATTTCAATTTTTTTGCACTTCAATTTATAATCTTGGAATTGTTGTCCATCCAAGTTGGGATTTCACTCTATAACACATATTCCATATAGAGATGTCAATGATTTCTTTTTTCCTCATAAATTTCTTTATGCTTCATTTTGTAATTGATTGCTCATGATAAAGTTTTTGTGTGCAAATTTTGATATGTCTGATATTTAGCAGGAACATGCTTTGGTTGTTGAACGCTTAACCCCAAATTTGGCGTCTTTGAGGCTTGAGCTTTGCCCAGGTTATCTGAGTGATGGCCAATTCTGGAATATATATTTTGTCCTTTTACACCCTCAGCTTAGCAAGGAAGATGCTCTTCTTCTTACAACACCCCAGGTAATCATTCTATTTTCTTTCTTGTCTTGAACATGACATCTTCATGGAAGTAAACATCACATTAGCCAAAGCCTAGAATACTATTGTGTTTAGTTGTGGATGAGAAGTCAACATCGTTTTAGAGACTGCTTACAAACCCAGATTGTTAATAGCCTTTAAAGAGACATAAGATAAACCATGTACCTCGGCAGGCCTAAAATAGTATTAGGATAATTATGAAGAATGAGCATAAAAAGCTCGTGCATACTTTTAAGATCCCGATTCCTAGTTATACAATCATTCATATTTGTTTATTCTTTTTGAAAAGCCAGAAAAGAAAGGTCTACTTGACTGTTATCATTACCGGCATGGTAATAAATATTTCTGTTTCATTAAAAAACTAAATACATTGTAATGTTGTTTTGTATCTCTAGGCTATCTACTATTGGTTTTGATAGCTCATTAGTTCTTTCAGATGTTAAGATTATTGGGAGAGGTTTGTATATATTATCTTGCCTTTGGATTGCATGTTATCATAAGCTTTGCATTGCAGTAGTATATTTATTACCTTATGAAGAATGAGCTTAAAATTTTCAAGCGTAATTTTAGGATCCTAATTATGCAATAATATTATTATTCATATATGTTTATTCTTTTTGAAAATATCAAGCTAGAAAAGAAATGTCTACTTGACTGTTATCATTCCCAACATGATAATAAGGATTTATGTTTCATTAAAAAACTAAAAACATTGTAATGTAGTCTTGTATCTCTAGGCTATCTTGTCACGTCCCCATGCCTCCGACCGGCAAGGAGGACGCGATCTAATAGTTTTAACAGACCGGGCTAAACGCCCATGAACATGTACAGGCTTAAAAATTGCCTAAAACAGAATGCTGAAAGAGAATTTAAACTAAAATGTGCACACAGGGATGTTTATCATACACAGATGCATTTTAATCATCATACATAGATGCATTTTAATCATCATACACAACGGAAACATCATGCATTCAAACCAGCATTCATTCAACATGTTCATTTCATTTTCATTAACAGTAAATATAGAATTGCAGAGGTAAAATGCACAAGATCACTTATCTTATGAGAGCTTTGCTCCGCAACCAGCTACGTCACTGCAACATTCCACCCAACCATAGGCCAGCGTGCTCATCAATATCTCAGCAACGCTGCCACCCCCGAGTTGGGCATGATTCTCCAAGGAATAAGGGAACTAGCAGGCT
>LPNX010964324.1:330586-460172 GCA_001517045.1 Pseudotsuga menziesii
GGAAACAATTCCTGAGTCATTCTTGGCCCTATCGTGGCCAAAATGACTCTCAAATGAATTTACAACAATTCTAGGAAATCGTGGGCAATAGCAGCAAATGGCTCCCAGCTTGCTGTGCGTGAGGAGGATCAGGCAAAATCGTGAATGGGAAATGCACCAGCAGCTCCCAAATCATGAGGAAAAACAACCCAATCCCCAGCACTACAAAAACGACCTCCCATCCATGGGAAAAAATGAAGCCAACAACCAAAAACGTGAATGAAAGACATATGAAAAACTCCAGCTGCTCCCAAAAGCCCCCAACGTGAAGGAGAATGGTGAGGAAAATGAAAAACGTGGATGCTTGGTAGAATGGCATACGTTTTTGGGCATTTTCCTTGCCAAGGAAGTCAGAACACGTTTTTCAAAAATGGGTCTCTGCCCAATTCAAATTTCTGCCCATACTCTTCCCATTCCATGCAATAACTAACTCAACCACATTCTGGCAGAAATAAATGATTGGGGAAAAAGTCAAGAAAGGTAGTTGACAGCTTGATGGGTTTTCTCATAGACATTTGGCTTTTCCCCATTGGCCCATAGGTTAAATATTTCACCCCCCCCTTATCCTTAGGAAATCATGCCCCATTCGATTTAGTTGCCGCGACCGTAGCTGGTTGTGTCCATTAATTAATTATGATGCATATTTACATGATGGCCAACATAATATATGCCGCATGCCCCGATATACCATCGGTGTCAAATTTAAATCCAGAACATAGCGTTACCGATCAATGGTGGGGCTTTGGCCTTTAGCTCCATACCATGATCATTTACAATATATACATCATATACATTTAATGTGACGGGGTCAAAACCGGGACATTACATATTTGCTATTGGTTTTGCTAGCTCATTAGTTCTTTCAGATGTCAAGATTCTCTAGAGAGGCTTGTATTTATTATCTTGCGTTTGGATTACATGTTATCATAGTCTTTGCATTGCAGTAGTATATGACATTCTTTGTTATATTTTTATTGCGCATCTTACACTCTTTTGCGCACATAATGAGATTCAATTTGTTTTGTTTTGTATATTAGTTTATGTTTTGAATTAAATAACCAAGTTGAGCGAGAATATTGCTCCGAATAACCAAGATTGGAAAAATATTGTTTGAAGTACTTTTGTGAATATTTCCATAGCAAAATGATTATATGCACATATTCTATACTCAAGGTAAAGATCATAAAAGAGGAGTTCATAACAAAAGTATCGATGTTTGTGTTGTTTGTTGAAATTGTGTGAATTTTAACAGTAGATGTGCTTTTTGAATCTGCAATATCATGATATAGATGGAATGAAATGCAATAAGAGGCCTTGGCTCAATCATGTGTGATCTTTATCTTAGACTAGGTTTCATCTTACAAGTCTCATTTTTCACAGAGTTCTGCTTGCTTGAAATAAGAAAATATATCCTTCTCATCAGCAATGTTTTTCATATTGCACTAGTCTGGTCGCTTATTTTTACATTCATTGTATTCTCAATGAAACTTCTACATGTTCTGGTGAGTAAAATTAGAGTTCCTTTAGGTGAAAAATAAATTATCTGGATCATTTGGGGCCTCTGGCCTTTTGAGTATTGAGGACAAAAGAAAATTGATACTTTTATTTTGGTTTTGCAGATATTAGAGGCCAGGGCATTGCTTTTGGAGGAGTCACATAAAAGAAACAAGGCTAGATCAACCAATGCCGGGAGGAAGCTTGGGCATTCCAGAAAGGAACATTCTCTTCATTCCTCTTGAGCAGAATTTTGAGCATTTTTCACCAGTTGCAAACAACAACGAAAAGGCAGATTCTTTCAAGTTTGTATCTCTAGAAACAGTGGCACCAGTGATTGCCAATAACTCTGAAGGTGATTATCATATTTCTAAGCAGAAGGATTTGTCTAATCACACATCATCTACTGAGGATGTGGAGCATGATGATGAGGATGCAGATGTGGATTATTGGCTGCAGGAACAACCAAGTAAAATTGATGCATCTTTACATTCTACAACAGGGTTGTCTAATGAGGAGGATATTTCTTTTAGTGATCTAGAAGATGAGGATGATACACTAGTGCATACAGATTCAACGAAGAACCCAAAATAATGGGTTCACCTCAATACAAGTTCCAGTCAATTAGCAGATACTTATAATCAGTTGAATGCATACAAGATGGAATGATGAACCATACAACTCCTTAATAAAATATGCAAATGATAACACTCTAGTTGTTAGAAAGGTTCACTTTGCACACCTTCTCAAAACCTAATGGACCGAAGGCAATCCTGACTCTCGGAAGAGATGATGCATGCAAGGGTAAACGAATACCTGTGGTTTTGGCTAGAGATGTAATTATTGATAAATTATTTGTTTGCAATTGTTTCAATCAGCTATTGATGGATTGGATGATATTGAATCCTGGCTGGCAGCTCCTTGTATCATCTAAAACAGTATCATGGGTACTGATATTGTGTTCAATTGTGTCAATTGACGTATGATGGATTGATAGTGGTTAGTTTGGCTACTTATCATACAATGTCAAGAGTGTTCGATAATACTCTGTTATTACCTTGAATGATCAAATGTATATATATACTGAAATCTTTGCTTTTACTCTTCTTGATGTTCTTTTCTATATTTATGAAGTGCGGGAAATGCCTTTAAATTTGTACCATTTTTGCCAAACCACACAGTGCTATCATGTCTACTCCTTGAATAGGGCTTTTGTTAATGTGAGAAATTAGAACTATATAAACCGTCATCCAATGTTTGTTTTCCAAGCTGCTTTGACAACCTATGCTAGCACAATTATGAACTTTGGAATGTTTTGTTGGATACCATTGCAGCATAACGAACTATCTTAGTCACCAATACAAAAGATATACCCATCTCAAGCGTCTCACACTACATAGGTGAGAGGTGTTTGCTTCGGTTTTTGAATCCACTTCAAGCAAATGAATCCACTTGAAGTAACGCAAGCAGTGGCATCTGTACAACCATTTGCTCAATTCTTCTCTTTATGTAGATGGAATAGACGTAAGTTCAAGAAAACAAACCAATACAAAAGAAGAGAAATAAACATATAGATAATAGAAACAGATATCCAAGTATTACAACAATAAGAATACGGATTGACATTGGTTTGGATTGCAATGCTTTTCTTTATAATTTAAGTGACGGGAATGCACTTTATGTGGTTTTAAGAGCGATGCATTCTTTATATTTTTCACTGAGGAGCATCCACTTTATCCTTCTCCAATGATGATGTTTATATGGGATGTATATCTAACCTATCTTGTTTATATATCCATGAGAGCGTAATCGCAAAAACACAATTTTGTGTGGAGATGGGCCTTTCTGGATACACATGATATAAGCAGAATCAAAGTTTGACAACGCCCTGCGTTTATTGACTTCATAAAGTTTTAACAATGTCCTGCTTTCACTGACCCAACTTGCTTATTGGAACCACTGAACTATCTAATCAATATCTCAGAAGGAAATGTTTAAACCTTAGATTCCTTAATGAAACTGAACTATCTAATAAATATCTCAAGAGGAAATGTTTAAACCTTAGATTCCTTAATGAAACTTGTAAAGTGTGAACTATCTAATAAAGATGGAACCCCATCAGATTCCTTAATGAAACTTGTAAAGTGTGAACTATCTAATAAAGAATGAGGAATCTTGTAAAGTGTGAACTATCTAATAAAGATTGAAGATTGATTTAACAAGGAAATGCTTAACCAATGAAACTTATAAAGTGTGAAGTATCTCGTAAAGATTTAACGAGGAAATGCATAATTAATAAACCGCTTATATCTGAGATTCTCGACACAGGGAAGCTAGTGTGGATGGAATGCATGTTTGTATAGTGTAAAAGCCTAAAGACATTTTATATTATATTTGATATTCTCAACATAGGGGAGCTAGTGTGGATGACATGTTTGCTTGTATGGTGTAATAGTCTAAAGATATTATATCTTAATATGCATATTTTCTCAAGGGTTTGGATTCCAATATTGATTGGAAAATTGCTTTATCTCGCGTGTAAGGGCACTTGATGATATTTCAAAAGTGATTTTCTTATTTACAACTGAGTACGCCAGCTTGTACTAAATTAATCATTTTTTCAACATTGCATTTTTATTTTTATTTTTATTATTATTATTATAATAAATATAAAACATTGTCATATATGAATGTCACCATTACTATAATAAATACTGCCATATATAAATGTCACCATGCATCAAAGTCTTATGCTAGACTTTACGTGTGAAACCTATGAATGTCACCATGCATCAAAGTCCTATGTTGGCTCATTCTCTAGTGGGCTCATCCTTTAGTGGGCTCATTCTCTATCACTAAATTATGGACATCCTTTAGTGGGCTCATTCTCTATCACTAAATTATGGACATCCTTTAGTGGGCTCATTCTCTATCACTAAATTTTGTTAGAAATTTATCTGCTTATTATTACTTCTCACCTGGCTACCATTAGTCTAAATTATGGAAATCCTTTAGTGGGCTCATTCTCTATCACGGAATTTTGTAATCAAGCTTCATGATTAAAATGTTTATATGTTGTCTTAATTACAAATCATGATATCTAAGTGTCAAACTTAAAATGCTTATATGTAAACTTTTATTCATAATGGACACTCAAAATGCTTATATGTTCTTAGAGATTATGTAAAGAGATATTTTGTTTATTATATTTAAAAAATCTTTATGATAAGCTTGAAAGTAATATATGTAACTTTTTAACCTATATATTTAATGTTGAAGAATATTTTTATATCTTTAACGTTGAAGAATCTTTTATTCATAGACACTCTTGCTTTGCTTCAGAGCCTGCATGTATGTGTAAGATATAAATAATTTTGCTCATATTAATGCCATCATGTGGGACATACTTGGTTTGTGTATCGAGTGATTTGATTCCAAAGTAATTATCATTGCTCTTAGAAAATGTTAGTGACAATAACTTCATAGATGCATGATATGAATGCAGCCTTTCTTAAAACCAAAACTTGCTTTCGAATCATTGACACCCTTTAATATGTCCATTTTTAATAGATTAACGTGTTATTCTTGATAGATTAACAATTTCATATGTTGTTGAAGTCATTATTCGCAGAGTCATGCCATATTTTTATAAAATTTGCGAATATGTTAAACATGAAGGTATTGTAACGATTTTTATATTGTTTTATTACTTGAACATCGACATTTTAATATGTTCATCCTTAATAAATTGATGTGGTACTTTTTGATAGATTAACATCTTTATATGTTATTGAAGCCATTATTTAAAGAGTCATGCTATATTTTTATAAAACTTTCCTTTATGTTAGACATAAGGGTAATGTGAGGTAGCATGGTTTAGTAATTTTCATTGTATGAAACTTATTACTTGGAATACTTAAGGCCCTTGTTACGCTGCACCTATACCCAGAGTACCTTCAGGTGTACTCCAGTGAGAGAGAGCCAATTTTTTCGACCACGAGGGGTGTTATCGAGCAATGGTGGTCAAGGTTGGGCCCTTTGGTCCATCCTTTAGGAGTACTATGACTAAATGGTGCTGTTGACTGCCCTTTGTTGGGGTTTTTTACCTCGGGGTTGGTATTCGGGGCTCCTAAGGGTTGACCACTGGGTCACATGGCTCTATAACTTGTTTATGTGCACTAGTGGCCTTTGATTTAGCTATGAGACATCCGTTTCCCTTCGTATCCACTTTGGACACCCTCATGGCCCTTTAGTTAGTGCCCCCCCTGCTCTCCTTGGCCTTATCTCCTTAGAGGAAACTATTCTCCTTGCCAGCCCTTTCTCATACTTTGAGGAGGGCATTGAGGGATTTTATATCATTCTAGGGGTTAGATGGGGTATAATGCCCTCCCTCCAGTTCACTCCAGTCTTTCGTTCAGAGCAATTCGCTTATTTGAGAGTATTTTGACACCTGGGGGTACAAATACCCTAAGTAGCCTACCTTGATCCTACCTTAGCCCATGAAGAGATCTACATCTTGATCTTGAAGTTGAGCTAAAGTTGTTTGGAAATGTCCTTAACCATCAATTCGGACTTACCTTAGCTCTTCCATAAAGTTGTAGGAGGTGGTTCCACAAATCAGTGCCTACCAATAATACATAGTAGTAAGACTACAAGATTACAAGGGTTTGGTTGAGCTCAAGTAGAGGATTGTTACCTATTGCAAGGTTAAATACCAATGAAATGTGTCATAAAACACTCCACTTGAAATATTACAGACATGTTTCTCACTTGAAAGATGAAGTTTCAAAGACTATCTTAGTCCACACACCCTTAGCATTGCCGGTAATCATACTTAGAATATATTTGGATTTTTTTTACATTTTTTAAGTATATTGTTTGATGCTACAATTTGTTATATATTTATACTCTTGAAGTTCTAAATTTTAAAGTTCCTGAAGGTACACTGCCAAGTCTACAACAACTCAATTTTAGTTTCCCTTTTCATCATTTTTTACCCTCCAACAACAACCTTATCGACGTATTATTGCACCTTCTTGAAGCAATTGCTAGTTTAAAAATATATAAAAAATTTAAGTCAATGGATTGGAGATATTGTGTTTTCTTTATAATTTTTAAGTGTGGTTTTAATTTAAAAATATATAATTTTTTTAAAGTCAATGGAGTTATTATATGCAAATTTTAAGTCAATAGTGTTACAATGATCCTGATCAATGCAATAATTGATTTATTGTGACATGAATACATGTGTTTGTTTACATTTTGACTTTTTTGGGACATGTTATGTAATTGTGTAAATAATAATAAATAATGAATAAGATAATTAATTAATAATAACAATAAAAAACTATATGGTTTGTGTTTTTTAATAGTTTATATAATTTTAAAATAGGTTCTCATAGAGAAAGGGATGAAATAAAAAATTATTTGGTTGGTGTTTTTAAATAGTTTTTGTAATTTTAAAATCTATTTTCTTTATAAGAAAGGGATGAAGTAATATTGTTATAATGAGATCATTTATTTGGGTTGGATTTAAGAATAAACACCACTAGCATTAGCATTTGTATTTGTTGTGGTAAATCACTTAAGCCATAAAATAACATCTTGGTCATTTGTTTCCACATTTTAAAATGGAAAATAAGGTGATGTTGTCCATTGGATAAACAAACATGGTTACTTCATCCTCTATCTGAATTTATCACTCAGTTCATCATTACACAAGATTTAAGACACTTCATTTCCGTTCAGTCAATTAGATTCCTTGGGCAATTGGGTATATGTTGTGTGTCTTGCTTTGCTAGTCATGTACATCCACGGATTTTATCCTAGCCATCTACTCGTATTTAGATAGGTAATGGTAGGAGGCAACACATTTTGCCTTATTGTCCATTGCAAGGATATGTGCAAGTTATTCATTGTGTGGCTTATGTCGGTTGCTTAAGTACATGTGTGCCTTTGTCTTTTGATGGACAATATAACATTTTAACACCTAGAGGCCATAATGAGCCACAACTTAAAGAAGTGGTTGTGAACCAAATACCCAAATAAGAATAAAAAATTCCCATTTCAATAATATTGCACCTAAAACAAAAATGGGGAGTGAATTGATGATAAGCCTCTTAGTGGGGAAACCTCCTCTTACAAGATATCAAATGCATGAGATAAGATGATAATTCAAATGAGCCTCCTTAATGTATATATGGGAGATAAAGAGGGCTCAAATGAAATGCTATGTCTACATGACTATAATTAATGTAATGATAACCAATTAGGGCTAGGGCCTAGGTGTTTAAAATACCCAAACAAACATTTTCTCCAACATTGATCAATTGTGGATGTTTATGTATAAATAACTCATCTTCCTGAGTTGCATATTGTTTCATTATGTTCTTCCATCCGACAAGGTATTCAATACTTTTTCTAGTCCTTAGTTTCTTTGTCCTTATTTCCATGACTACTTTAAGTTCTAGTATAATCCCCCCCTCTCACTCTGGAAAAATAAGATTAATTATAATATTGTCAACAATTACCTTTTTTAAACATGAAATATTGAATATTGAATGTACACATGAAAATGAGGCAACTCTAGTATGTAAGCCATGTACTATCAATCCTCTATAATACTCTATACATAACATAATACTTTCATACCAATTTATTGCATTTCTTTTGTTGCTTGAGGGACATATGTCTGTATGGTTATGGTGTTACAAATACCCAATCCCCTGTCTCAAAATGCCTTTCACTACAATGTTGATCTACTTCTTGTTTCATCCTATTTTTTGTTGTTGCCAAGTTGTCCTTTAATAAATGAAAAACCTTTAGTTAGTGCTAAATGTGATCGTCCATAGCTTGAACCATAGGTTTCCCTTTTAAAGGTGATGTGATATATGGGGGATGATAACCATATAGTGCCATAAACGAGAACATTTTGGATGAAGTATGGTGAGAAGTGGTGTACCGCCATTTTCTAGAAGTGACCACTTCACCCATTGTGATTATTTATCACACACAAAGCAAAAAATATATAATCATCTAGGTATTTATACACTCTAAATTTTCCCATCTGATAGGAAATGGTAAGATGCATTGTCATCTAGTCGAGTACTCAAGCAAGAAACAACTCACTCAAAAAATTACCAATGAAAGTTGGATCTCTATCACTTACAATAGTCTTGGGATTGTGTGTAACTTATAAAATATTTTCATGAATGGTGTGGGTAATGTACTTGCTTTACAAGGATGAGATAGTGAGATTAAATGGATGTACTTTGTGAGTTTATCCACCATATTGTGATTACATTATTCCCTTCATAATATGGAATACAAGTGATAAAATCCATTAAAATCTCTTCCCAAAGCAGACTTGGTATGTCTAAGGGTTCTAGAAGAATCTAGGTTTTAATCATCCTTCCTTTGTTATGTTGCCAAACCAAAAACTCTACCACTAAATTTTGAACATCTGTTTTAAGACCATCCCATAAAAAAATCTCTCTTGATTCTATAATAAATTTTTAAGAATCCTTCGTGGAGGTCACAAGTTCAAACCGACGTGGGGTAGGGTTGCTCATTGGCCCATTGTGACAAGGCTCAAAGGGTAGGAGACCCCTGGGATAGAAGCTCACCTTGGTGGGCTTCGGGACATATTGACCCCTGTTGAGTTACAAGTTACTAGTATATCTGGCTTGCGGGTTGTTGGATATACCCTTGGTAGGTTGTTGTTCCCATTGTACAAAAAAATCAGGAATCTTGAGTGTCCATCTATAAGAGAAGCATGCAGTTATGAAGGGACCTTTAGTTCAACTTAGGATTTCTTAAATAAATATAGATAATCAATATACCAAAGAAAACCATTTTTCTAGTGAATTTATTTCATGCATTAGGGTAATGTTGTAATCAATGCAAGGAAAACACCTTCTACTGGTTGCAGACCTTTCACAAAAAACCCATTCATCCATTTATAACAAAGTTCACTAGCGGAGGAGAGTAAGAAAATGTTTTAGTGAAGTTTTTTCAATTGGTGCACAAGACCATACAACACACATCAATAGGCTTTAATAAAAGCTGCACCATTGCATCAAAATCGTAAGAGCGTCGACCAACTAGTGCACTAAACTATGATGTGCATGATGCAATTCAAAAAAAAATTGTTTTCCTATGAAAACTTGTCGATGTGTGATGTGGAAACATATGCACTGGTGCGTGTGGTAGTAAAAAGCATCAACCAAAATCCAAAAAAACATAGGACCGTTTGACACCCTCGTAGATAGTTGCCATAGCACATTAGCACCCTACCATGTCAGAAGGAATTAAGAAAACTAAAAAAATAAAATTGGAGCCAAAATCTTGTTTTGGCCATAACAAGAGATGATTAAATCAAAATTTGATGAGACTTGCACCATCTTGACAGCATTAACAAAGATTACAGTATTTCCAATGGCATACAGAGATCCATTCTGCTTATATTTTGGAAAATTCCCAGTTTAATGGGTTTCAAAGATGAGTATCTCGAGGATGGACAAGGCCCAATTTAAGTCCCAAATTGTTCTGGTGCAGTCGTGAACCAGGAAAGTAGATAACTCCAGAGCCTTAAAGCCAAATTTAGAAAGATGTGGATCTAGGATGCAAAAGAAGGTCGAAATCTACTATTTAGGCATGTAAAAGGTCTATTTTTGAAAACTTAAAGGAGACAAAAGTGGCCCAAGAATTCATACCCAAATTTTTTTATGGTTTCGATATTTTGTATACTTGTTGAGTCAGACAACTTTGCTTAGAGGTGATTTTTCGAGGAATGCTTGTTTTGTGAGATAATTGTTATCAATAAAAATTGTAAGTCTGGAAGAACTACAAAAATTAAAAGTTGGTGATTCCAGAATTTTATAAGATTAGATAGGAGCATCAAATTTGAATAGTGAGAGTGTTTGGGTACCCACCATTATATGGGATATCAATGCTCGATATAAAAAAATTCTAGTTCTTAACTAATTTTCTTCTACATGTCCCAAAAATTGGTCCTTCAGAAGAAAAAAAAAGTGCAGCTATAGAAATAGGGTAAAATTGGACAAATAAATATGTTTTCAAAGAGATAATTTTAGTGGCGAAATCATAATTGATCAATGGTATAGTTAATGGAAAGAGTATCAGGAGGAGATTGAGGACAATGAACATGATTATGAATCAATACTTCCTAATTTTCCAGAAATTGAACATAAAAAGGGGCCTACAACTTAGTTTGACCAAAGTTGTCAAAAAGGGGATTTTCCATAATTTTTCTTATGCATAATTTTTTTTATGAATTATTGAACAGATTTATCTAATAGTTTTTATTATTATTTAAACACATTGCAGATATTGTTAGAGCAGATTGCTACATATTATAGGTCTACAGCTCAGCGCCACATATGATAGAATTGTAAAGTAAAGATGGAAGGAATGGAAATTGCATGCAGTCTAAGAGAAGAATATGGAGGGAAGCATATCCGTGTATGAAATGAAGATATGGAATGTAATGGACAAGGAACTAACATATAATCAATGAAGCTAAAGGAAAGTATGAAAAGCTTGAGGACGGAAGTCCAAATTTGTAAAGCTGATAATGAAAGAATGTCGAGGGCTTAAGAGTAGCATAATCAATTAAATACTCTACTTATGCAGAGCTTGAAGTTATTATAGAGGAAATTATAGGTTGGATCAGTTTCATTCCCTGAGAAGGAAGATGGGGTCAGCTCAAAGAAGAAATATCATGGAAAATCTAGACACTCTAAGAGCGTTAGTAGGGGTCATGGGCATCATTATTCACCACCTCGTGCAAATAGGAGATCTTATACCACGGAGGATTCTAGCAACAGTCCATAAATGTATTCAATTGAGCACATAGATCTGTGGACAAACACACAACTCACAAGATAGATCACACAATTTACTCAGTTATTGAAGAATGAAACAATGCAAAAATGGCTTGCAGTTGTGAATGCTTTTCATTAATCAAAGAGTAATTAGATAATAATTACAATGAAGTACAATGGCTTAAATAGCCACATGCAATTCGAATCCACATGAGGAAATTCGAATTGATTAGACTCTACTTGACTGTAGGTAACTAAGACCTTGTCTAAATCACTGTCGAAGGACTCAATAGTTAACTGACCTTGTCTAAACCATTACCAGAGTTCAATGGAATTCTAAAACACAACTCAAGTGTCTACTTCAGTGTTGACTGAGGCTAACTGAATGTGGTAGGTGAGAAATGCGCCTCTCCTGCATGTAGCCATGCAAACCTAGAACTAACTGAATGTAGAGGTCTAGAACTGAATGTAGATGACTCCTAACTTAGCTTGACTAGTCACTAACTGAACTCAACTAATGAAGGTTGGTATCGGCACTCCCAGTGGCTCCTAAATTGTAGGAATTGATCTAGGAAGCTCCTAAGTTGATGCATGCAAGTGCAATCAGTGGCAGTAGGCCTCAATTAGTGTTCCCCACACTTTAGTAACTGGAACATGTGCCCCAATTAGGCCAAGTGGACCCAATGGTGCTAGTGACTAAAAATAGACTGGATGGACTCCCGATTTAGACATTACTCCTGATTTAGAGATACGACCAAATTGGACAAGGGAGGATTAATTATGCTAACACCCCCCCTGAATGCTAACTTGGAAAATCTATGGGCCCTACTAACTAAGACCATAGGTCACCCATTACATCAAGTAAAGTAAAATAACTGCTCAATACAAGGAGCTGAGGAAAAAACCACATGGGAAAAAAATCCCCCCCTCTAATTAAGCAGGTAGAATCAGGATCAATCTGGTTCTTCTGTACATAGGTATCCTGGGGCCTGGCATGTGAACCTCTCCATTATTATGTCTGGAGGAATCTTCCTCTTTGGAAGAAGAATGATATGCTCAACTAAATCAGAAATATAGACAGCTGCCGGATGAAGATTGAACCCATGTAGAGCAACTGAAGTCAACTGATAAGTGAGAAAATGTTCTTGAGGATTCAGAACATGTGAAGAACACTCAAGAAACTGATATGTTGCAGCCATGAACAACAAACCATGATTGGTAAAATCATCCCCAAGTGTTAGGAGCAAGTGTTCAGGCGGATACAGAATGTCTTCCTCTTTACTAGTTCTATGAGGAGATGAGCATGTGATCAATGGTAGAGAAGCACTGGGACTGTTGAGAGCAGATGCTTGAGCTCCATAGTCTGATATAGCTAATGAATCACATAATAACATATCAGCAACCTCATAAGAGGAAACTAACACCAAATCCCCAGCAATAGTTTTGAAGAGAAATTGCGGTACTTGATTTTTCACACCGGAATTGGTGAAAGCAGCTACAAGCATGACTGAAAGCTCTTGGATTTTAAAATTTGAACCAAATAATATCAGACCAGAAATTAAATCAGATCTAAATAGGTTCACAACAGATCCAAAACTGTGAAATGAAATCAAATCCCCAACAACAGTTTTGTAGGAGACTTGCATTACTTGTTTCTTCTCAAAATTGATGAGAACAACCACAGGCGGTACTGAAAGCTTATGAACTTGAAATTTTAAACCAAGCAATATCAGATCAGATCTAAATAAGAACATATCATATCCAATAAGGTTCATATCATATCCAAAAGGATGGTCCACCGAGACGGTAGATGCACGGTTTTCTTTTTCTTCAAAATTTTGAATTTTGGTGCATGCAATCCTGCAGAATTTTGTTGGAAGATCTAGATCAAGGGGAGCGAATGGATCACTCTGGTAATCTAATATTTCTTCCAAAAATATCCAAGTTATTACATATTTTCACACCAGCAACAACATTAGAGAGAGAAAAATCAAATTCTTCTTCACTTTTGGAAGCAATTACTGACAAATTTTGCACAGAATTCAAAGGAAAATTGCTGGTGAATGTTTGCATGGAAGTGTAGTAGTATTTTTCTTCAATATCAAAGATTCGAATGTCTTCTTCTGTTTCAGCCATATGAGGAGATGAGATATCAGAGATCTCACAAACTTTTGGAGCATCAGGAGAAGGAGTCACTACAAGGAGACTGTCTTCAATTTGAATTGACTGTGTAGAAGCTTCTGCTTCTTCTTCATCTTGAACAACTTCATCAGAGAGAGTGGAGGCCGAGAATTTTTGATAAATAATGCTTATGGTGCTGGATTTTATCTCCAAAGTGCTATTATGATCCTCGTCAATCATTCCAAAGGTTCTGTCCAATATTTTCCAGAGATCCTTTGGGTTTTTAACAGATATTTTGAGGTAGCGCATGCTAGGAGAAAGGGCCATACACATTGTTCCATAAGCTGCATCACATTCATTTAGCCAGTCATCCTCTCTCTCAAAGGAATCTTCACCAAGTCCAATAGACACCTCATAGAGATCTTGTCTCTTTAGATATGCAATCATCTTCATCTTCCATTCTGAATAGTTTGTGAATAGGGTGACAAGAGGAACTGATGAATCCATAATTGATGAAGCCATTCGAAGTTGTACCTACAAATACACAAATACAAAGTAAGGTCGACTACCTGCACATTTCAGGTTTTCATCACACCCAGCTTAATTGATCAAGCAAGCTTGATCAACAATTCCTGTGCTTGGGGTATTAAGTGGTAAACCTTCAGCTTCTGGTGCAGAGTAGGAAGGAGAAAACTGCTCAAAAAAATGATCCTGCTGGAGATGTGAGGAGGAGAAGTGCCTTGTCCACTGAGGCTTTGATACCATATTAAATTGAGCACATAGATTTGTGGACAAACACACAACTCACAAGATAGATCACACAATTTACTCAGTTATTGAAGAATGAAACTATGCAAAAATGGCTTGCAGTTGTGAATGCTTTTCATTAATCAAAGAGTAATTAGATAATAATTACAATGGCTTAAATAACCACATGCAATTCGAATCCACATGAGAAAATTCGAATTGATCAGACTCTACTTGACTGTAGGTAATGAAGACCTTGTCTAAATCACTGTCGGATGACTCAATAGTCAACTGACCTTGTCTAAACCATTATCAGAGTTCAATGGAGTTCTAAAACACAACTCAAGTGTCTACGCCAATGTTGACTGAGGCTAACTGTCTGTGGTAGGTGAGAAATGTGCCTCTCCTGCATGTAGCCATGCAAACCTAGCGCTAACTGAATGTAGAGGACTAGAACTAAATGTAACTGACTCCTAACTCAGCTTGACTAGTCACTAACTGAACTCAACTGATGAAGGTTGGTATCAACACTCCCGTTGGCTCCTAAATTGTAGGAATTGATCTAGGAGGCTCCTAAGCTGATGCATGCAAGTGCAATCAGTGGCAATAGGCCTCAATTAGTGTTCCCCACACTTTAGTAACTGGAACATGTGCCCTAATTAGGCCAAGTAGACCCAATGGTGCTAGTGACTAAAAATAGACTGGATGGACTCCCGATTTAGACATGAATCCTGATTTAGACATATGACCAAATTGGACAAGGGAGGATTAATAATCCTAACAAAATGTCTCCAAGGAGGCATCATAAAAGAAAACACGTGGAAGAAGTGTTGCAAGGGGATATTCGCAATATTAATCCACCTACTTTTGTTGGTGAAAATATGAAAGGAGAAGATGTTGAAGCCTGGTTGTTAGGGATGAGGATATACTTGTGATTGCATAACTATTCTTCAAATATGGAGGCTAGATTTTCCATTTATAACCTACATGGGGAGGTCTCCATAATTAATGGAAGTGAATCATATCAGTGAGAAGATAATTTCATGTAAACAGTTCAAAATTGATTTTCAACAGAAGTACTTATTTGAACATTATTGTAAGAAGAAAATAGAGGAGTTCTTTAAGCTCAAGTTGGGAGATGTGAGCATGGAAGAATATGAGAGAAAAATTCTGGAGTTGTTGAGATACATTGGGTTTATTAAGGAATAAAAAGTAAAAATCTAGAGGTTTCTAAGTGGACTACCTACCTTTTACAATGATAAAATCCAATATGATGAACCCAAATCCATTGAAGAGGCAATTTGAAAGGCTAAGAATCTATATGATTAGAATAAAAGAAGATAATATGTATAGAAATCTTGGATGCATAAGCAAATAGATAAGTAGGATCAAAGGAAGAAAGGATTCCAATCTCCTTTCTCAAGAAATCAACAACAAAATTTATTCCAACATAACAATCCAATCAAGAATGTATTAAAGATGGTGGAATCTCAAGGAAAAGGGAAAAATCAACCATATAAATGTTGGGGACATGATGAAAATCATATATTCTGAAATTGTCCTCATAGAGGAGACCAAATGAGAACTATGCATAACATTTAGGAAGCAAGCATAATGGAGGATGTGGTCAGAGACATTCCCAAAATTTATGCAACAATGGATAACACGCAGGCAGAGCACCAGTCCGATATGATTGAGATTATTAATGATCAACTCATTGCCATTTTAATTGATTAAGGGGCAATTCATAGTTATATTGTTCCCAATTCGGTTGAAAGATCTAAGTTAGAGAAAAGAAAGCATGGTAAGTCATGGTTGGTGAAGTTGGCTACCAGAACCAAGAGAAGAATTAGTGAAATAGTAAAAAGTTGTTCCTTGGATATGAATGGACTCCATAAGTTTGCAGACTTGAACATAATACACCCTGGTTCTTATGACATACTTATTGAATGGACTGGTCGGAGGCACACCATATCATGTTAGATTTCCATAACAAGTCTCTCGACTATCTTAATGAAGAGGAACACATAAAATAGTGAAAGGCATTCCAAGGCCTACTTCTGTAAAGCAAGTTTCAATTATGCAATTAAAAATATGTTTCAAGAAAGGTTGGCAGTTATATGCGGCTCATGTGGAGGAACCATACAAGGATAAAGGCCCCAACCTGAAATTGTTTTCATTGTTACATGAATATGTAGATGTGTTTGAAGAAATACCTGGATTACCATCGAAAAAATATATTGTTTTTTCTATTAATTTGGTGCCTGGAGCTGCCCCAGTTTCCAAAATACTACAAATGTAGCTTGAAGAAATGTTGAAGATGTTAAATTTCATGAACCATATATCTACAAGACAAAATGAGATCAATCTGAAAAGAAGGATGCAGTGGAATTATCAAATCAATGTAAACTGAACAATGGATTCATGGCATAAATTTCACATAAATGAGACAAGTAATGCACAGATTATCACTACATCAATATTCAATAATTAATCAGTAATACAATGGTCATACAATACATAGAATTTGAATATTGTGGATAAGATTTGAATTCACCAACTCAAATTGTCTGGTTAGCTAACTTAGTGTGGAAATAATCACAGTTGGAGCTCACTAGTTTAACTCCGGACAACTAATTTAGTTCATAATCAGTTAATTGATGAGGTAGGCCGACAAAAGGCACCACACTCCATTAAATCATGGAAACCAATGCTATGATGACTGGCAGTTAACTAACTGGTGGTTATTGGAGCATAACTGATCATGATTGACTACCTACCACAGACAACTGAAGGTGACTGTTGGTGGCACTCAAAGTGGGTTCCTATAATGTAGGGATTGATCCCTAGGGCTCCTAAACTTATGCAATCAGGTGCAGTAAGTGGAAGATGACCCTTAGGTGTGTCCCCCATGCAC
Source organism: Pseudotsuga menziesii (assembly GCA_001517045.1). Classification (NCBI taxonomy): domain Eukaryota; kingdom Viridiplantae; phylum Streptophyta; class Pinopsida; order Pinales; family Pinaceae; genus Pseudotsuga; species Pseudotsuga menziesii. The sequence continues at coordinate 347,750 of LPNX010964324.1, forward strand.
TATTGGGTGATGATGACTTCCTAATATAGGAAAAACAAATCAAATAGACTATGTGGGTAAAAGGAGGATTAATTAATCCTAACAACCCCCCTTAATCCCAACTTTGGACAACTTGGGCCCTGGAAATTGGGCCAAAATTCACCCATACAATCTAAATGAAAACAAAATACTACTTAATAAACAAGGAAAATGGGGAAAACCTCATGGTAACCCCCCCTAAAAATAAGCAGGAAATTGGGAAACAAGCTTCCATACTTAAGAGAAAAAAATTCTCTTCGAGTAAAAGCTTGTGAACAATTTTCTACAATCTGCAACTCTGTGGAGTATTAATGCAGAATCTTGGTTCTTCTATGCATAAGCATCCTGGGACTGTGCATGTGAACTTTTCCATCTTCTTCAAATATGATGATAAATAGGAGAAGGTTTGTTGTCTTTGTCTCTTTTTTTCTGGAGGAATAATGACTTGATGAAATTTGTTCTTCAGTGGGCTGAATTGTGAACTGGTCCTCACCATCAAGTAACATGTCTCAGGAAACTTGTTACACCTCACTGAAGGAAGTGGAACTGAATGAGAGAGCGCTACATTTTCATTTTGATACTGGGACCATATTCTTCTTCTTTCATCTGGAACCCCAACAACATTCCCAATTGCTTCAATGTGTTTTTGGGCCCATTTAGGATTCTGATTTGGAATAGGATTTCGATTCTGATCTAGATCCTATTGAGGCTCAATCTTAATATCAAGATCATACTGATCTTGTTCCTCATCTGGTGAATCTGAAACTGTTTGAACTATTGTGCCATTGATCTTCAGGCAATGAGTGCAAATAGATTGTATTATTATGCAGTGTAAAGGAATGAATAATGCACATTAAACAAGACTAATTTCACAGGAAACATATAAGTATTGCTCAGTATAATTACAGTATAAACTTCATTAATCCTAGCAGTATACAACAGTGTTACATAAAGGAGAATTCGAATCATATGGATATGATTTGAATCTACCAACTCAATATGACTGCATGGATAACTAGAAGTGTCTAAGTCACTATTTGAGCTAAATAGCTAACTCTTGTTGTCTAATCCAGTCTCTTAATTAGTAATAATAAGTTAAACTAGTCTAATTGATGTGGTAGGTGAGAAGTAGGTGAGAATAGGCACCTACCCACATGCATCCATGTAATACTGGTGCTAACTGAGTTAGAGAACATATAACTGAATATAACTGAAGCATAACTAAGCTTAACTAGTTACCAACTACCAAAAACTGAAGGAGGTTGGTGCCGACACTCCCAGTGGCTCCTAAATTGTAGGGATTGGTCTAGGAGGCCCATAAACTGATGCATGAGGGTGTAGTCAATTGCAGTTAACCTTTATCTATGTTCCCCACACTCTAGATACTGGTACGTGTGGCCCCATTAGCCTAAGTGGACCCAATGGTACTAGTGGACCTAATAATAACTAAATGACTCCTAAGTTAGGAAGATATAATCTAATAGACTAGTTTGGACAAGGGAGGATTATAAATCTAAACACCCCCCGTTGATCCTAACTTGGACAACTGCAGGCCTTGGAAACAAGGCCAAAAGTCACCCATATACAATCTAAAAGAATTAATAAATATTCCTTAATAAACTGAGGAAATAGGGGAAAACCTCATGGGACCCCCCCTCAAAATAAGCAGGAACAAGAACTATGAATCAAGCCTTAACACCTAAAAGAGATACGAGAAAGACAAAACTCTTTTATATGAATGAATTGGTGAATATGTTTGCAATCTTATCCTCTATAGGACAATAATGCAGTGTGATGGTTTTGTCATGCACTAGTTTCCGAATATAATGCATGTGAACCTCAATGTGCTTTGTGCTTTGCTTATGAACTGAATCACTGGAAATTTTTATGGTGCTCTGGTTGTCATAATAAATGTCCACTGAAGGTGAAGTGTGAATCTCAAATTTCGTCAAGATGCCATGTAGCCAAACTGCTTGAATAGTTGCATTCACAGCTCCTGTTGTAATCTCATAGATCACATAAGGTTACCAATAATACACATATAAACATATACTCATAACAAACACAAGAGACAAGGATAGGTAATGAGTAACAGATTATATTATAGTATTACATGAGGGTCCATACATATACAAAAACTGAACCAAGTTCTCATCTGGCTCAACAGCCTAATATATATGATTACAAATGGTTATAAGTAACTACCAGTCGGTTTGTTCAACTAACACGACTTATGCAGCCAACCTAATCTCCGATTAGTCGGCTCACCGACTAGCGCCTCCAACATCTCCCCCAGGAACAAAATCTTGCTTCGTCCCGAAGAAACAAGGGAGGTACTCAAAATTGTACCGTATGATATAATTACTTCTACTCTGGTTTGGCTTCATGCACTGTGTAGTCAAATGGTTGGTCGTTTCTCCATACATACTTCCATAATGGCTTCTGCTGCAATGGCCAGCTGGTGTTGAAACTCTAACCAATTTTGTAGAACTTTTTGGATGTCGATAGTCAAGGTTGTAATGCTTGACAAAGATGAAATTTTCTCCTGGATGGAAAAACCCGTGATGCTTTCCATGTCAAGCCCCATGAATTGAGTCTTTTCATCTGTTATATCGAATAGTCTCTTCATCTGTGGGCAGATTGTGTCCAGTTTGTCGAGGCTGGGTAGTGCTTGCTGTACCCACTAACTTGCTTGTGTCTCTAGTTTCTCTAATTTTGTTGTTTCCAATACAATCTGGTCTTGTATTGTACTCACTGTTTCTTCAAGACCTCGCCTCTTTTCTAGTGCTTGGATTTGCTTACGAGTATGGCGAGTCTATTGAAACACTTGCCCATAGTAGGTGTGCCAATTATGGAGTACTTCTTCTGTAATGATGGATTCTTCTAAGTGGTCTCGTAGTACCTTAAGAGCTTCAAAGAACGTTGTGTACTACTGTCTTAGTAATCTGTATGTTTCCTCTTTTTGATCTTCTTTTGTAAGTTGTAGTTGTGCTTGTAGGGTCGACACCACACTTTCAAATAGCTGATATGCTTTCTCTAGTAGCTTATCGGTTTCAACCTCTATTGGTCCTGGTATGACTATTTGAATTAAATTTCTGTAGTTTGACAGAAATTCAATTTGCTCTTTCTTAATGCTGTTGAGTTGTTCTCATATGGTCTTGCTTCTTGTTGTTGCTTCTGTGGAGAGGGTTCCTAAGAGTTGATCCAACTCTCCATCTCTCAATTTCATCGTGTCGGCTACAAAAGTCGATCCTAGTTGGTTGAGGTGGATCACTGTCGATCTTTGTTCTTTGTGGTGTTCCTTTTTCTTTTTTATCTTTTCTCTTCCTTTTGTGTCTATGCTGGCCTACTTGTTGTTCTGCAAGTGGTTGATTTTCTGGTGGCTAATTTCCCAGCTGCTAATCTTCATTGGGATGAACTTCACTATTTGGTGGAATTTCTATTTGAGCCTCTTGGGTAGAGCCTACAGCTCGGTGTATTTGGAGGGGTTGAAACGGGTGGTTCAGGGTTTGGAAAAGGTTCTGGATTCAGATGTGGTGATGGAGATGGTGAGTGGTCTGGTGTAAGTGGCCTGGTTGGGATGTCTTTCATCGACGGGGGATCTTCGACTTTTGGTGGTGAATTGGCTGGGTCGTCAGAGTAGACAGAGAATATGTTGTCGATCTCTTGATTAATCGCTAGTGTATCTTCTTGGTCATTTTCTTCCAAGTCTCCTAATGGTTCATTGACTAGTGGAGGATGGTTAATACTTGATGGGGTAAAGGATGAAGTGCGGCTTGCTACAATTTCAGAGGTTTTGTCGGGGTTCCTTAAGAATGTCGATATGATAGTTCCAATAGTTCTCGGTTTCTAAGGTATTTGGCCGATTTGCTGTGATAGGGTTTGGCGTGCTGAGCTAGACTTGGTTAACTTGTAGTCGGTGGTAGTTTTATGAGCGGATGTGAATAATTCGGGGAGTTTTTCAATAAATGCCTGGAAGTCGCCATCATGGTCAAATCATTCTTTTTGTTGATGTATTTGTAACTTTGGAATGTATTCACTTGTATATTTCATATATTGTACCCCGATGTTTATTCTGGGAAGTTTTTGTAAAGTATTTGAGTCATGTCATGCCTCGATGTTCCTATTGGGAGATTCAATAATGTAAACAAGTCATGTCAAGAAATTGTGGGTAACCGTCCTATTGTTCAAGGGTTAAAGTCCCCATAGAGGGAGTATGATGCTTCACTTCAGAGGGAGTGATTACAGAAGATCCCGAGGTTCTACATGGTATGACAGGATGGATAGATTACTGGTGACTCTAGGATTTACTAAGAGTAAAGAGGATTCCAAACTTTTCCTTAAGGTTGAAGGTGGAAGACCAGTGATGCTCTTGTTATATGTCGATGACTTGTTCCTGACAGAAGTTGCAAGAAGGATACTTGCTGCCGAGTTCGAGATGAAGGACTTGGATATGATGCACTACTTTCTAGGCATGGAGGTGTGGCAGAATCTCCCTGGGGCAAGGGAAGTATGTAGTAGAGATCTTGAAGAGGTTCAAGATGATGGACTGCAAGGCCATGACCACACCTATGGCATTGAACCTGAAGCTACTGAGTGTTGCTTCATTAGAGTTGGTTGATGCCACGATGTATCGCCAGATGCTTGGGTCCTTGATGTACCTGATGAATACGAGACCATATATTTGCTTTGCTATGAACACCTTGAGCCAATTCCTGATAGATATGAGACATGTTCACTTACTTGATTGTTGCAAAGCATATTCTAAGGTACCTAAAGGGTACAGTTGATTATGGGCTCAAGTATGAGGCAAATCAAAAGATTAACTTGGAGGGTTATGTTGATTCGGATTGGGCAGGCAGTGCCATCGATAGGAAGAGCACTTCAGGGTGTTGCTTCAGTATGGGATCAGGTGTGATCTCTTGGTTTAGTAGGAAGCAATCTTGTGTGGCACTGAGTACAACTGAAGCAGAGTATGTCGCAGCTTGTTCAGCTAGTTGTGAGGTAATATGGCTGAGGAAGCTACTGTCTGATTTATTTGATCTCTAGTTAGATGCTACTTGTATATATTGCGACAACCAGATTTGTGTGAAGTTGTCGGAGAACCTGATGTTCCATGACAAGTTGAAGCATATCGAGATCAAGTATCACTATATTAGGGATATGGTGCAGAGAGGAGCAGTGAAGCTCCAGTATGTTGCGACGGACGAACATATAGTGGATCTGTTGATGAAGCCATTGGCCAGAGTGAAGTTTGACTACTTCAGGGAGAAGGTTGGTGTTCTCCAGATTGAGGTTCCCTCCAAGGGGAAGTGATGAGTCCGTGAGCCATTCTGACATGGTGAGAGGATTGGTTCCTTCCATGGTCAGATGTAAGGGCTGAGCCATTCTATCATGGTGAGAGGATTGGTTCCTTCCATGTCAGATATGAGTTCTGAGCCATTCTGATATGACTGTAGGATTGGTTCCTACATGATTAGATATAAGCGTTGATTGCCATTCTCTGAATGGAGGTACCTGGTCAATTACCAGGAATACCCAATCTGGGACTGAGGGCCATTCTGATATGACTATGGGATGTAGTCTCACATGATCAGATATAAGTGTAGGGCCATTCTGATGTGATTGAGGGATGTGTTCCCACTTGATCAGATATAAGGGCTGATGCCATTCTCTGGGAGAATGGAGGCACCTGGTTAGTTACCAGGAAATCTTAGTTTGGGACTGAGAGCCATTTTGACATGGTGAGAGGATTGGTTCCTTCCATGGTTAGATGTAAGGGCTGGGCCATTCTGACATGGGGGTAGGATGGGCCCTCCCATGGTGAGATATAAGGGCTGATTCCATTCTCTGGGAGAATGGAGGCACCTGGTCAGTTACCAGGAACCCTCAGTCTAGGACTGAGAGCCATTTTGACATGGTGAGAGGATTGGTTCCTTCCATGGTCAGATGTAAGGGTTGGGCCATTCTGACATGGGGGTAGGCTGGGCCCTCCCATGGTCAGATATAAGGGTTGATTCCATTCTTTGGGAGAATGGAGGCACCTGGTCAGTTATCAGGAACCCTCAGTCTGGGATTGAGAGCCATTTTGACACGGGGGCAGGCTGGGCCCTCCCATGGTTAGATGTAAGGGCTGGGCCATTCTAACATGGGGGCAGGCTGGGCCCTCCCATGGTTAGATGTAAGGGCTGGGCCATTTTGACATGATGGTGGATATGTTCCTCTCATGGTTAGATGTGAGTGCTGGGCGTGCCTTTCTGATGATATGAGGTCAAATGTAAGTGTTGGGTAGGCCATTCTGACTTAGGGTCAGATATAAGGACTGAAGAAGACCTACATGGAGGCTAGGCCTACAACCAGCATGAGAAAGGTCTAGCACTGTAGAACTTCCTGTGACAAGAAGAATCAAGAGATAACACCAGTGATGATAACCCATTGATGATCCAGATCGAGTGATGATCTAGATCCAGTGATGGTGATCTAGCAGTGATGATCCAGATCGAGTGATGATCTAGATCTAGTGATGTTGATCCAACAGAGATGATCCAGATTGAGTGATGATCCAGATCCAGTGATGATGATCCAAATCGAGTGATGATCTAGATCCAGTGATGACGATCCAGATCGAGTGATGATCCATATCAAGATGAAGATGTCTTGAAGATGAAGATGATGAGAACTCAATGATGATCCAGATGATACAGAGAAGAAGACTTGTGCTGACAAATTGTGTCAAGAGAATACCTTCCTAGTTAAAAGGGAGTGTTGATGTATTTGGAACTTCGGAATGTATTCACTTGTATATTTCAAATATTGTACCTCGATGTTTATTCTGGGAAGTGTCTGTAATGTATTTGAGTCATGTCATGCCCCGATGTTCCTATCGTGAGATTCAATAATGTAACAAGTCATGTCAAGTCATTGTGGGTAACCCTCCTATTGTTCAAGGGTTAAAGTCCCCACAGTTGTGGGGCCCTAGGGTTATTAGACTATCCTAGAGAAGTCGGCCCTAGGAAAAGTTATTGTAAGTCGGGGCAATAGTCCTCACCATTGTGTTAAGGATAACCTTCCTTGTTGATCGAAGGGGCAAAGTCCCCACAAGTTGTGGGGCACTAGGGTTATTAGACTCTCCTAGAGATGTCGACTCTAGTAAGTAATTGTTAAGTGAGGCCGACATATTGGAGTGGACATTAAGTGAATGAAAGAATATAAATAGAGAGTGAGCCTCTCTATTTATCACACACAAACTCACTCACTGGGGCGCATGAGTGAGGGAGAAGTTGCTGGGACAAGAGAGAGACTACTGTTGTCAGGAGATCATCTTTATGTTTTCGGGTTTTACTTTTGGTGCTGATTCTATCTCTAAGGAAGTTGCGGGGTTTTCTCCTTTATGGTTTTCCCAAGGAAAATATTTGTGTCTATTGTCTCTTGTGTTTGATTGTTGTGCTTGTTATTCTCTCAGTTAAAGATCCTAATAAAATGCTAGCTTGAATGATAAAAATCTAACACTTTTAACATCTCCGACATAGCATTTTTACAGATGTCTACAGGACTGATGGTGGGTAGCTATGGGATATCTTCTTGTGTGATCTAGGTTGGAGATGGGAGGGGAGGGGTGGAAACTAAATCAACAATATTCTCATCGACCAAAGAGTTTGTAGTTTTTACCTTTTTAGCTTTGGCTTGTCTTTTCTCCTCCTCGACAAATTGTTTGAACTGCTCCTCGACCGGGATTTTATTTTTTTAGCCTCTATCAAGATTTCGGTCTCTTGAGCATGGAGTTCATCCTCATCGTCTGAATTTTATTGTAGGATCAATTGGCATTTCTCTTTTCCTTTGGCTGGACTATCCATGTTTTTCCTAGATTTTACAATTATCGCTGCCAACTGTCGGATATTTTCCTTTGTCAGGAGGTATTTTGGTTTCTCTGTCTCTTCCTCCACCTGATGTTGTGTCGGTATCATTTCTTGTTGGATTTGTGGTTGTGGAACAATCATCAGTTGGAGCTTGCTGGTATCCCCTATCGGCGTGTCCTCAGACATGAAGGTATTGATATATAGATGAAGTTCATAATCCTCCTCTTTTTCCTGGTCGGTCAAGGGTTCCTCAATAGGCTGATTTGTTGCTTTGGCCCTTGCTGGTATCGACAACTTGGTATTAGATTGTCGAGCTAGCTCTTGGAAAATCTCATCAACTAAAGGATAATAGTTGAGAGGTTTTACTTTTGTTTTTTCCCCTTGCATGTACCAGACTACAGTGTGGTGGAGCTCTAATTGAATGTGTGCTATTTTTGGTAGACTTCTTCGGATGTTCTGAGACACCCTCCATTTGGTTGTCTGGACTTTTAGGTTCTGAAACTAATTTTCCAACATTACTTTTCCATTTGCTAGTTCTTTTAGAGTTCCATTCTGTGAAAATGGTTTGAAACGCCAAATGTGATATTTGCATGGTTCGAGGAACTTCTTATCTCCGACTAGACATAAGTGGTACATGGCTATCCAAATTATCAGTAATGGGAACCTGATAACTCCAGTCGACTCCTGGAATTTTTCACATATGGACTTGAGCATGTCGGCGACATACTGAGCCCATTGGTAAATTTTCTCTGAGTCTGATATTGTGTCAACTGCTTCCAACATTTCTAGCTTAAAATCACTCACTTGGCCTGTAGGGGTGAGTCCTATCGCTATGATTTTGGCAACTACTTGCGGCGTACGAGCTTGTATTTGACTGATCATTAGCCCTTTTGAGTTCTTTCCTGAAGGTGTCCCTGTTAGTCATTCTACTAATCCATATTTTATTTCGATAGGAACAGGGTCACCCTGATTTGAAAGTTCGGTAAGCTTGTTTATGATCTCGCCGAAAATTTCTATTGGTTTGTCGAAGTAGAATTTGCTATTATGGTACCGGATGATGATAAATTTTACAACAGTTTCTTTTGTCCTGCCGAAACTCACCATGAAAGGTGTATTCATGTAACTCATAATGGTATAGTGGCTTATTTTCTCTACTTCATGTGTCATTTTTTCTTATCTACATAGGCCCATTCTTTGATTTCTGCCCAAATCTTTGCCCATGAAGTTTCCTGTACCTTTGCATTTTTAATATTTCTTAATCTTCTTACGAGTGGGGTTTCAATGAATTCTAGCTCTTTTGTTTTGGTAGCTGTGCCTCTAGTTTGCTTTGGAGCCATTTTTTCGGTCTCTTGGTCGGCTTTCTGCACAGGGTTTCTGCTCTCAAATTTCTGCGTAATTGGTTGCTCTATTTCTTTCAAACGCGGTAAGGAATCTTTCTCTAACGTAGTATTTATAGGTGGAGCGGATGGTGGTTTTGTTGATGAAGGTATTACTGGCGGAAATGACGGTCGAGGACGGTCTATTGAAGCTGCATTTAATGCGTTCTGGTTTTGGTGCTCCTTCTGACCGTAGTCATGAAGGCGTGATTTGACCTTTGGAGTCATCGGTCGATGTCGATCATGAGGGTGGTCGATGCTGGCATGTCGATGATAGGATTATCGGTTGTCGAAGTGTGGTCTACTAAGTATTTCTGTCATTTTGGCTTATGATTGTTGGCTCTTTTTGTTGTTTTTGGGATTTTTAGATTTTTATAGGTTTTTCTAAACAATTATGGTTGTTATTTTTTATTTGTATTACATATTTATATCTTTTTTTTATATACAATTGCTTAGTTTTGGTACCGTTTTAGTCGAGCACCATTAACAAGTTTCCAAAATTCTATGCCTTATAACGTCCTTAGTAAGACTAATCCGTTGGCATGAATTTCTTCGAAAATGTAAGGTCCCATCCATTATGTGTGTAGCTTTTTAGGGTTTCCTTTTACTCAACTGTTATACAGTAGGGAAAGATCTCCGACCGATAAATTTTTGTTTTTGATGTTTCGATCATGCCAAGCCTTCTGCTGTTGTTTCTGAATTTCTTGATGTTGTATAGCGAGCAGTCGATGTTCTTCTAGTTTGCCTAGTTGTATCAGTCGGTCTTTCCTGCCTTCTTCAACATCGGTGTGTAGGATATCTGCTATCACAGGTGTTTGTTGTTGAAAATGTAGGGGAATGACTGCTTCTTGGGCGTAGACTAGAAGAAACGGTGTTTGGTCTGTCTACCGTTTGTATTGTTGTCTTGTAAGCCCATAGCACTGCAGGGATTTTCTCATCCCAATCATCCTTATGGGTATTGCAGATTTTTGTTAAAACCTTTGTTAGTGTTTTGTTAAATGCCTCTATTGCTCCATTCGATTGAGGGTGATAAGCTGTACTTCATCGGTGGTCAATTTTGAACTATTCTGTTAGTGCTTTGATGGTTTTGTTAATGAAGTGTGACCCTTGGTCACTAATTAAAGTTAGTGGGCATCCAAATCTAGTAATTATGTTTTCATAGATGAACTTAGCAGCTACCTCACTAGAATAGGTTTCAACAAGTTCTGCCTCTGACCATTTGGTTACATATTCTACTACAGTTATTATATACCTCGCACCTGTTCTTTTTACTGGTATTGGGAATGGTCCTATGAAATTGATGGCCCAAATTTCAAATGTCAGACTCAGGTTTACTGATATCAAGGGAATTTCTGTACTAGTCAGAGGTTGACCCAGTTGTTGGCATCGGTCGCATTGGCTAACAAACTTTTTGCAGTCCTTGTATAGTGTTGGCCACCATAGTCTCAACTGTTGGATTTTCTTGGCAGTTGTATCTGCTTGGAAATGTCCTCCTGTTGGTCCATAGTGTGCTTCATGCATAATATTTTCTCTTTCGTGTTCTAATACACATCGCTGGAGGATGTCATCCAATCCCATTTTATATAAAAATCTATTTATGAGGGTGTATGGTGCAGCCTTCATGGCTAAGATTTGTTTCTTTTTCGTGCTCATGCCATCTGGTGCTTGACCATTCTCTAGAAATTATTCTATTTCTTCTAATTCTATCGGGACAACTTCTATTCGGAATAAGTGTGTGTTCGACAGCTCATCCTCGAATCCTGTCGGCTCCTCCCCCGCGTCGATTCTCGACAAGTGGTCAGGTCTCACATTTAGTTTTCTTGGTCTAATGGTGACTTTGAATTCAAATTCTTGGAATAGTAATAACCATCGACAAATCCTCCCGTGGTGTAAAGGTTTGTTTACGAGGTATTTCAATGCTTGGTGGTCAGTATAGAAGATAAAAGGGTTGGCTAGTAGGTAATGTCGGTACTTTTGTGGCGCAAAGACCATACCTAGTGCTTTCCTCTCTGTTGTCGAATATTTTCGTTATGCTTTGTTTAGTTTTCTGCTGCTGTATACTATTGGATAGTCCAATCCATCATCCCCTGGTTGCATTAAGATCACACCTATTGCTAGGCCTGATGCGTCGATATGCACATGGAATTTGATCGACCAATTTGAGAATATGAGGATAGGCACCTCAACTAGTTTCCTTTTTAATGTATCGAATGATATATTACATTCCTCTGTCCAATCAAACTCTTGATCTTATCTCAATAGTTCTTCCAATAGATAGGTCCCATCTGAATAATGTCTAATAAAATTTCTGTAATATCCCGTGTGTCCTAGCAGCACCCTGACCTGTTTTGGATTCACCGGTGGTTTCAAGTCGAGGATAATCTTTAGTTTTGCAAAGTCAACCTTGATGCCTTCTTTGCATACAATGTGCCCTAGTAGTATTCTTATAGGGGTTAGGAAGATGCATTTCTTTATGTTGAGAGACAATTGGATTTGTCGACATCGTTCCAGCATGAGCCTTAGCCATTTGCAATGATCTTTTAGCATGGAGTGGATTGTCCAATTGTCGAAGTATACTACCATTGTTTTGTAGATATATTCTTAAAATGTTTTGACAACAATTCTCGAAAATACTGCAGGTGCATTTTTGAGACCAAAAGGCATAAATTTGTAGGTGAATGAGCCAAATTCACATACGGATGTGGTCTTTTTCTAATCCTCTTTGGCTATTGGTACTTGGTTATATCTTGAGAATCCATTTGTAAATGAGTAGCATTCATGTCCTATAACTTCATTTAAGATTTTGTTTGTGTATGGCATTGGGAATGGGTATGTTAGAGTGACTTTGTTTAGTTCTATGAAGTCGACACAAATCCTCAGTTTTGTCGGGTCATGTTTCTTTGGTTGGAAGACCATCAGGCTTTCCCATTCCTGTTTTTCGATAGGGTAGATAATTCTTGCTGCAAGCATATTATCGATCTCTTTGTATTTATGAGCTAATTTGTATGGCCTTTTCTTTACGGGTCGGGCATTGGGTTTGATGTCGATCTTCATTTCACCCATTTCATGGACTAGCCCTTGGAGATCTTTATAATATTGAGCAAAGACATCCTGGAATTCTTTCAATAGGTTTATTATTTCAGTCGTTTTCCCTTCACTCCAGTAATCGCCAATTCTTTCCATTTTTTGTCGTTCATCGTTTGATATGTCAAACTCTTTAGTTTTAACTTTGGCATCCATCTATTCTAGTGCTTTGGCTTCATTGATCAGTCGACTCCCTTATTTGAAATGTGAGAATGTAGTAGGGAAGTCTACTGCGGTGATTTGATCGGTGTCTTCTTTGTCGGTTGTGTCGACTTTAAGCACTGCTTGAATTGGTTTTGTTGTTTTTGAGTGATAAGATTTCCATCGAAAGATTTTTCCTTCCGTATTTTCGTTTTCCATTTGCAGTCTTGTCAATTGTGGTATTATGTTGGATTGAATGTTATTGCATGATATTTTCGGTCGATTATGGTTTGGTATTAGACTGTTGTTCCTATTCAGTTCTATAAATGCTTTTATTTGCTTTGCAATTTCGACTAGCTTTTCGTTTTGCGGTATAAAACTGAAGTCCTTGATAAAGTTTTCTCTAAGTTCGTTCCATTGGAATGTTTCGGCTCGTGATTCTTCCATTTTATACCATTTATTTGGTAAGTCGACTAGCGTCGAGGGGAATAAGTGTGGCCATGTACATTCGTCTTTATAACCAAGTCTTCTCCATTCTCTTTCTCATGTTCTTATATGCGTGTCTGGGTCTTGCCCTTGGATGAAGGTAGGTATTTGCGCCTGTTTAGTTAGCTTTCTTCCTACGAATATTTCTACGAAGTAAGTCGAAGCCGTTGTCCAAGTCTATAGTCTCGAATGATGGGTGTCCCACCATCGAGCAACTTGTTTTGTAAAGGTTTCTACTAGGCTTTGTAGTTGTCCATGTTCACCTAGGTTCTTAGAGACTTGCTCTATATGAAGAATTAGGGACTCTCTTTCTTTATACATTGGGTTTTGTCTGATACTTATATTTGTTGGGGTTAAGGTAGGGTATTCCCTAGTTTTTCTTTTGAATATTTTTGGGATGATGGAGATTGAGAAGCATTGATGGGTTGGTTTCTTCTATATATCTTGAATGGTCCAACAACCCCTTGCTTGAGTTTCATAGTTTTCGACTTCCCAATCATATAATTCCACACGAATTATATCCTGCTGAGTCTTGGTTGCCTAAGTGAATCTCACTATAGATATTGGGTTCAGTGTAGTCGTAATTATTTTGAATTTGATATAATTGTCGAATGTCAACTTCTCCATCGATGGGTTCAGTCCAAGGTTTTCCTTGCGAAGGATGAATAGGGACAATAAGTTTTTGTCCATTTCCTTTTAATTTTATTCTTTCTTTGTCTAAAGATATTGATGCTTTCAGTTTTCTTCCCCATGGTCGACCTACCAAGATTGGGAAGGAGCAGGATCCTTCTTTAGGGTCTATGATTTCAAAGTCGACTTTAGTCGATATTCCTTTTATTGTTGTATCGACATTTCTCCAAACTCCAATGGGTTCGATTAGCCCTTGGTCGGCTAATTTGAGGTATATGCCTGACTCATATAGTCGAGGTCTACCCAATTGTTCCCATGTATCTTGAGTCATAATATTTACTTGTGTACCGAAGTCGAGTACAACTTGTCGAACATGGTATCCTTCGATTTCTAGATCGACAAGTGGGTCAGCATCGCTCTTGTCTTTTTGGTTCAGACTGCATATATTTTTGGTTTGTTTTTTTGTATTATCACTGTGCTTCATATTATACAACAAGTCAATGAATTGAGACACCGATTTATCGTTCTGTACTAAATGTATTAATTCTTTAACCATGTTTTGCAGGCTGTCATCGACTGCTTCCTGCCTAGCAAATTCTTTAAACATATTTGATGCGTCGTTATATAATTGTTTTTGTTTTGTCGGGTTCGGATAATCATTTTTTTCTTTGATTTTGCTTATATGTGGATTATCATTTCCAATTTTTGTCCCTTTTCGGGTTACTATGTGCAAGTTCTTTGTATTCATTACGTCATGTTTTTGAACACACGGCAAGACATTAACATTTTTCTTTTTATTAATCTTGTCAAGCATGGTGGCTATATCCTCTAGTGAGTGATCACCCATGCCACAACTAGTACGAAACATTAGATCAGTTATATCCTTGTATGGGCAGTTAGCATAACGATGTCCTTCTTTGTAGCATGTAAAGCACTAGATGGGCCGTCATGGCCGATTGTTGCGATTTCCAGAAAATCGTCCTCAACCTCCAAACCCTCCACGACGGTTGTCGAACCGACACTCATATTGATGGCCTTCATATCTTTGATTATTCGGCTTGTTTTGATCATTGCTTCTTGGGATGTTATCATTATTCTGCGCGATTGCATTTATTTGGTAGACTGCTTGGTAATTTTGTCGATTCTTTAGGTTTAGGTGGCAGTCGGTAGTTGCGTGACTTTTTACATCATAGATTGCGCACCAAGATGCTTTGCCATTCTTCATGTTATATGGGAAATCTTTCATTGTATGGTCTCCATGTTCTTGGCAAATGTCACAGAAGCATTTTGTTTGGACAAAACGAATGTCCTATCGACTTATGTCTTGTCGTCAATTATCCTTAGTGTGTCCGGCCGTGGAGCATTTTGTGCACCAGACATCCTGATTCTTGAGGTTCAGCTCTTTCAAAGATTTCTGCATGATTTCTAGTTGTTCTTCCAACCTAGTGTCGACGAGATATGCTGGGAAATCTTCATCCATCTCTACTTGCAGAGATTTGGTAAGTACATCTTCAGATGTTTTAAACATCTCCAAGATTATGTGCCACCAGATTTTCTATGATAGACCTGGAAGAAACCTCTATGCCTTCTTCCTGTTAGTTGTGATCCGACTCTGGTGGATTTCCTTGTTCTGCCACCCTAGTGGCAATTCCTCTTTGCGATGCTCTAGATTTCTCTCTTCTCTCTTCCCTTCTTTTTTGCCTATTCTCTCTTTCTAGCTTTTGTAAGTCCGACGTACTTTTATGTGTCACTGTTTGTTCAATTTTTCATTGCTGGTGATGGTATTTTCTTTAGTAGACTAGAATCCTTTTTACCTTACCCCGACACATGACTAGCTACCCCCCCATATCCTACTCGACACTTTAGAAAGCTCGGATAGTTCTGTTTATTTGCTTAGGAAGTACTCCCACTCCCTTTCGGCAATAAATTTTTCCCACTTCTTCTGTTTCTCTGCCCAGTTAGAATTTGGTGGCGGTTCGCATAGTGATGGACGAGGCTCTATGATATGGCCCACTCCCTTCTCAATTAGGAATTTGAACAAAAGGGTCGGTAAGGAGCAAAGGAACTGCTCAGTGAGGTCTGTATAAAACCTTTTCTCAATGCTTTTGACCGAAACTCTTTCCTCCATGGCTAGTTCTTCGCAGAATTCGTCTGTGATCTTTTCAAACCACTTCGACAAGTTTGTTCATCTGCCTCGAATAAGTTTCTCCAGTAGTTCTTGATCTTTAGTTGCTTCCAGCTTTTTCATCCAAAAGTTTTTTCAAAAGTTGAGGTACCAACTCTACAAACTTCTCATGTGTTTCAGTGAAGAATTTCTCCTTCGCCTGAGTAATGGTCAATCTATTTCTTCTTGCGTAGTTTTACAAATAATTTGCCATCTTACGCTCCCACCAAATCTTAATCTCTGGCTCTGATATCATCTGCTTATGGTCATTACATTCGTATATGTACTACTGGTAATGAAACCAATGTTGCAATCTCACAGATCACATAAGGTTACCTATAATACACATAGAAACATATACTCATAACAGACACAAGATACAAGGATAAGTAACGAGTAATAGATTATATTATAGCATTACATGAGGGTCCATGCATATACAAAAACTGAACCAAGTTCTCATCTGGCTGAATAGCCTAATATATATGATTACAAATGGTTACAAGTAACTACCTGTCAGTTCGTTCAACCGACACTACTTACATGGCCGACCTAATATCCGATTAGTCGGCTACTCAACTAGTCGGCTCACCGACTAGCGCCTCCAACAGCTCCCTGATACTCTGCTTCTGTTGAAGAGAGTGCAAGTGCTACTTTCTTCTTGTTGGACCAACAAATTGGCCCAAATCCGATCATAAACACAAATCCTGAAGTGGATTTCCTATCATTCCCATCTCCTACCCAGTCTGAATCTGTGAAACTAATGAGATCAAGTTGTGCACGGGTTGCATAATGAATCCCATAATCTATAGTACCCTGCACATAGTGAAAGAGCCTCTTTGATGCCTTCCAATGCATCTCGTGTGGCTGCTACATGTACCTGGAATCAACAGTCACAGCGTAGAATATGTCTGGTCTCAAACGTGTGAGATATAGAAGGCTCCTAATGAGTTGTCTGTAAAGAGTGATGTCTACCAAAGGTGTAGAGACACCTTCCTCTAGCTTGATTCCATATAGAAAGGGACAAGGGGATTACTTGCAGTCTTCCATGTGGAATCTCCCGATCATGTCTAATGAGTATCTGGACCGTAAGATCATGATTACCAAAGTCTTTTTACTTACTTCAAGGCCAATGAACTGTCTTAACAGACCTAGATTAGTCATAGTGAATGATTTGTTCAAGGATAACTTGACGCTTTTCAATCCATCAATAGATATGGTAGTAATGAGCAAGTCATCCACATAAAGCACAATCAATAACAAGAATCCCTCTTTCTTCTGCATGTAAACATTGCAATCTGACTTGCATCTTTCAAATTTCTGTGATATGAGGAAGGCATCCATTTTGGAGTACCACACCCTTGGGGCTTGTTTGAGTCCATACAATGATTTCATTAGTCTGCAAACTAAGGAAGGATCCTCAATAAACCCCTCAAGTTGTTTCATGTAAATTTCTTCCTTCAAGTCATCATGAAGGAAGGCACTTTTAACATCCATGTGATGTACCTCCCATCTCTTGGAAGTTGCATCTGCCAAGACAAGTCTAATGGAATCCATTCTAGCTACTGGAGCGAATGTTTCATTGTATTCCAATCCTTGAACCTAAGAGTATCCTTTGGCCACCAACCGAGCCTTGTACTTGGTTGTGGTTCCATCAGAGGCTATCTTGGTCTTATAGACCCATTTGCACTGAAAAAGTTTCCTTCCTGGAGGTAAGGAGACAAGTTTCCAAGTTTTATTGTCATGTAGTGAAACAAATTCCTCATCCATAGTTGCTTTCCATCTAGGATCATGGAAAGATTCCTTGAATGTTTGAGGACCTGACCCCAACATCATGAAGCACCTCTCAGGGAGAAGTGGATTTATGTGGAACAGTGCAACATTCTCTTTCTGATACCAGGATCTCGATCTTCTCTTATCATCTGGATCCCCAACACCATCCCCAACTGTTTTAATGAGTTGCTGAGCCCATTAAGGCTACTGAGATGAAGTGGATGCTGGATATAGATTTAGAGCTCTTTGAGGTGTAAACTCAATATCTAAATCATGTTGCTATTCCTCTTATTTTGAATCTAAATCTGAATCTAAAATGTTAGACATTAAATTTGTATCTGCAATAGGAAGTAAAGGAGTTTTGATACCTTTATCTGCTTCGAATAGAAGTTGTGGCTGTACTGGATCTGAGTATGGCATGAAATGAGAGAAAGCATATGCCTTGGAAGCATGATCTGCAATTCCTTTCACTATAGTCTTCCCAGTTGATATTTATGTGATCTTTATTGAGTCAAGGCCAAATACCACTTGCTTTGGTAGTCTAGTGTGAGTCATCTGATATACAGACAACAAATTTGCTGCAAGAGAGGGAACATAGAGAGAATTTTTAAGTTCACCATACTATATTTTAATGGAACCTCTTCCTGCTACTAGGATCCAAGAATCATCACCCATATGAATAGTAGGCCCTCCTATGAGGTTGAGAGTGGTGAAGGAATCATTGGAGGAAACCATGTAGTTGGATGCTCCATAATAAATCAAGCAGGTTGTCGACCGAGTGAGGCTAGCTTTCAAAGCATGGAACTGTTCACGATCTTCTGTCGATTGTCCATCATCAAACTTATTTGCTCCTTGTGGAAGAGCAATATGGTTCTATTTGAGGGGAGCGGACAACTTGTCGATCTGCTTCTTCATGCATTGGTTTTTAGGATGAAAACCTCTCATACAATAAGGACACTTAGTCTTTTCAAAATTTTATTCTTCTTGGATCCCGAAGCTCCTTCGGAAGACTTATGACTCTCTTTTGGTTTCAAATCAGATGCTTTAGGCTCCTTCCCCTTATGCTTCCCTTTAGCTTGCGCATTAGTAGAGTCCAACATCAGAAGAGCTTGGTTCTTGGAAGTTTGGAGGACTCCCATTTCGACCAACTTGTCCTACTCCTGTATTAAAGACTCGACAAAGCTGTCAAGTGAAGGCATCTTCCAATTGGGGATGGAATCTCTTTTAGAATGGAAGGTAGAGACAAAGACAGAATACTCAGAACCAAGTTTGTTGAGCACTAAGAGCACAAGTTGCTCATCCATTCTCTCTATTACACACTGCTTACATTGTAGTGCAAGAGACTTGAATTTTGTAAAAAAATGTTGGATGGTCTCGAAACTATTGGGCTATAATGATATTAGCTCATTCTCCAGAATGTGTCCCCGAAGCTCATCTTACTTGCCAAACAATAATTCGAGATTCTCCCAAGCTTCTTTGGGAGTCTTCAATACCTTAAGATGAAATAGGATATCCCTGGAGATGTGAGCACAAAGGAAGCCAAAGGATTCATCAAACCAGTTCAAGAACGTGTTTTTCTTAGTAGGATGATGAGGTTCTGTCTCTCGGCCCATGGTCATCTTGTACATGCCAATCTTGCGCAAGGAGACCTACATATCTACCCTTCAATCAACATAGTTGAAGGGTGTTAGGATGCGGGGTAAGAAAGCTTGAGAATTTATCAATTCTCCTTTTGATCAGTTAATTTCTTCAATCAAGATACGTAGCACCTGTAAGAAAACCTTGCAAACACAAAAAAAATTAACACTATGTCAGAATCAAGCATTCCATCTCGACATGTACACTTTCTCATGGTCTGTCATGCCCATAGAGACTTTTCTGAATGAATCCACAGTTAGTAGTGCACACTTTGCGGGAATTATGTGGAAACCCAACTGCTTCTAGTGTACAATGGAGAATGGATAGACTTGTTGCTTGACTAAGGAGGCTTGGATACCATGTTTGAATTATTGTTCCATTGATCTTTAGGTAACGAGTGCAATTAGATTGTATTATTATGCAGTGTAAAGGAATGAATAATACAGAGTGAACAAGAAAAAATTCACAGGAAACATATAAGTATTGCTCAGTATAATTACAGTATAAACTTCATTAATCCCAGCAGTATACAACCATTTTACATAAAGGATAATTCAAATCATATGAATATGATTAGAATATACCAACTCAATCTGAATGCATGACTAACTAGAAGTGTCTAAGTCACTATCAAAGCTAACTAGCTAACTCTAGTTATCTAATTCAGTATCTCAATCAATTATAATAAGTTAAACTAGTATAGGTGAAAAGTAGGTCAGAATAGGTGCCTACCCACATGAAACCATGCAAGACTAGTGCTAACTAAATTGGAGGAAATCTAACTGAATGTAACTGAAGCATAACTAGGATTGACTAGTTACCAACTACCAACAACTGAAGGAGGTTGGTGCTGACATTCCCAGTGGCTCCTTAATTGTAGGGATTGGTTTAGGAGGTGCATAAACTGATGCATGAGGGTGTAGTCAGCTGTAGTTAATCTCTATATGTGTTCCACACACTCTAGTGATTGGTACATCTGGACCCATTATCCCAAGTGGACCCAATGGTACTAGTGGGCCCAGTAATAGCTAAATGAATCCTAAGTTAGGAAAATATAATCTAATAGACTAGTTTGGACAAGAGAGGATTATAAATCCTAACAAAAACATTAGATAATACATCATTAACAAAAGGTGTAGATAGAATGTTTTTACCTCCCCTTTCAAATGGAAGTCGAGGTTATACTGGATCTGAGTATGACAGAAAGTGTGAGAATTCATATGCCTTGGAGACATGGTTTGCAACACCCTTCGCTTTAATATTCCCAATTGAGATATTTGAGATCTCCATCGAGTCAGGATCAAATACTACTCGCTTTGGTGGGCCAGTATGTGTCATCTCGTATACATATAACAAATTTGCAGCTAAGGAGGGAACATAGAGTACATTTCTGAACACTCCGTGTTTTAACCTGATAAAACCCTTTCCTTGAGCTCGAATTTGGGTGTCATCACCCATGTGAATACTCATACCATCAATAGTTTGTAACGAAGAGAATGATTCTCTGGATGTAACCATATCATTATAGGCTCCTGAATCAATGAGGAAGGCAAATGATTTTGAACAACTAGCCTTCAGTGCATGGCATCTCTCATCATGATCTTCAATCTCTTCTCTAGAGTTAGTCATCCTTGTTCCTTCAAGGAGTGAAATATTGTGATGATCAAGGAGTTTTACCATTTGATCAATGGTCTTCTTCATACAATGACTTTCTGGATGAAAGCCTTTCATATAGTAGGAGCATGGAGCTTTCTCAAATTTATTGTTCTTGTTCTTCTTGGAACTCGAGGCTCCATCGGAAGGGTTATGCTTCTCCTTTGACTTTGAAGCAACATTTTTATTCTGCTTTCCTTTTTGCTTCCCTTTTTCTTGCACATTCCTAGAGTCTCTAGATAAGAGGGCCTTATTCTTGGAGGCATTGAGCACTCCCATTTGAATCAATTTGTCTTGCTCCTGGATTAATGACTCTGCTAATGCATCTAGAGAAGGTATTTTCCAATTTAGGATGGATACTCTTCTAGAGTGGAATGTAGATACAAAGACTAAGAATTCTGAGCCAAGCTTGCTCTGAATTGACAGCATAAGCTGCTCATCCTTCCTCTCTATCCCACATTGTTTGCATTGCAATAATAGGGATTTGTATTTCGAGAATAAATTTTGAAGTGTATCAAAGTTGTTGGGTTGGAGTGCAATGAGCTCATTCTCCAAAATATGGCCTCTTAGCTCATCCTTTTTGATAAACAAAGATTCAAGCTTGTCCCATACTTCCTTCGGAGTTCTGAGTCCCTCAAGGTGGAACAATAACTCCCTAGAGATGTGGATGCAAATGAAGCTGAAGGCTTCATCTAGCCTATTCATAAACTCATATTTCTCAACATACTGCTAAGGCTAGACTTCTCTTCCCATTGTCATCCTATAGAGGCCTTTTTTGTGCAAGTCTATTTGCATATCTGCCCTCCAATCAATGTAATTGAAGGGTGTACAAATTCTAGGTGATAAAGCAGTTGAATTCTCCATTTCAATGTATGCTGGTCGACAAATCTTCAAGATCTCCGTAGGTACCTGCAAAAACCATTGCAAAAAAAATTCATTTTGTAAATTTTTTTTAGTTCAAACCTCTCCACCTCGACATGAGCATTTTTTCTGAGTCCATCACACATGGAGAGACTTCTCTGGACAAAATCCAGAGGGAGAAATGCTAATATTCCAGGAATTATGTGGAAACTCAACTACTTTTGATGAAAGCATGGAGGTTTGTGAGGTTTGTTGTTGTCCTAAACATAGGATCTAATACCATGTTAAATTTCATGAACCATAGATCTACAAGCCAAAATGAGAGCTATTTAAAAAGAAGGATCCAATGGAATTATCAAATCAATGTAAATTGAACAACATATGCATTACATAAATTTCACATAAATCAGACAAGTATTGCATAGATTATCATTACATCAATATTCATTAATTAATCAGTAATACAATTTTCATCACAATAAATATAATTCAAATATTGTGGATAAGATTTGAATTCACCAACTCAAGTTGATACGTTAGCTAACTCAGTGTGGAAATAATCACAGTTGGAGCTCACTAGTTTAACTCTCGACAACTAGTTTAACTGACAAGGTAGGTGGAAAAAATGTGCCACACTCCCTTAAATCATGGAAACTGGGACTAGGATGACTAGCATAACTAACTGTTGGTTATCGGAGCATAACTGATCATAATTGACTACCTACCACAGAAAACTGAAGGTGACTCCTGGTGGCACTCAAAGTGGGTTCGTATAATGTAGGGATTGATCCCTTGGGCTCTTAAACTTATGCAATCAGGTGTAGTAAGTGGAAGATGACACTTAGGTGTGTCCCCCCATGCACTAGTGGGTGATGATGACCTCCTAAGCTAGGCAAAATGAATCAAATAGAATATGTGGGTAAGGGAAGGATTAATTAATCCTAACAAAAGAAGGGGTACATACAACCAAGTGTGTTTCCTTGGGGAGCACCAGTACTCTTTGTAAAAAAGAAATATGGAACAATAAGATTATTTGTTGATTTCATGGAATTAAATAAAGTCAAAATGAAGAACAAATATCCTCTACCATAATTGATGATTTGTTTGACCGACTGAAAGGGGCAAGTAATTACTCCAAGATAGACTTGCGATCATGATATCATTAGGTTAGAATAAAGGATGAATATATTAGCAAAACAACTTTTAGGACTCGATATGGTCATTATGAGTTTGTGTTACTACCATTTGGATTATCAAATGCACCGACTACCTTTGTGTTTAATGAATGGCATATTTTGGCAATGTTTGGATACGTTTGCCATTGTATTTTTATATGTCATTCTTATTTATTCAAAATCAGTGGAGGAGCATGAGGAGCATTTGACATTGGTTCTACAAGTGTTAAGGGTGAATCAAATATATGCCAAGCTAAGTAAATGTTCATTCTTTCAAAGACAAATTCAGTACTTGAGACACATCATGTCCGAGGAAGGGATAACAGTATACCCAAGAAAGATTGAAGCTATAATGGGGTGGAATGCACCATGAATGTAACATAGGCCAGATCATTTATGGGACTAGTTGGATATTACACAAGGTTCGTAAAGAAATTCTCAAAAGTAGAACATCTAATTACATAAAGGGAGTCAAATTTGAATGGACAATCAAGTGTGAAGAAAGTTTCCAACCGTTCAAGAAATTGTTTACGAATGCACCAATTCTCAAAATCGTTGATCCAAATTAAGGTTTTATGGTATGTACAAATGCTTGTAAAGAAGGAATTGGTGGTGCACTCATTCAAGATGGGCATGTGGTTTATTATAAATCCATATAGTTGAAGGAACATGAGAAAAATTATGCCACACATGATATAATGTTGGATTCTATAGTGTATGCCTTAAAATTATGGAGACATTATGCCATGGGAAGAAAATTCAAATTAAGAATAGCTTATAGTGGGATGAAATATATATTTGAGCAATTGAATTTAAATGCAAGATAAACAAGATGGATCGAATTTCTATGTGAGTTCAATAAATCAAACATATTAAAAGTAAGGAGGATAAAGTTACAGATGCACTCAACAGAAGAGCATATACAATGCATGATATAGCCATTAGCATGTGCAAATCAGATTTAAAAATCAGAATTCTTGAACATGTTATTTCAAATCAACATTATATTTAGGTGAAAGAAGGACTACAACAAGAAAATTCACAACATAAATTTAAAGGTATAGGTTGGAAAATGATGGGATTCTTATGAATAATAATACAATTTACATTCCTAATTCTACTAAATTAAGAAAGCCAGTAATGGATGAAATATATAAGGTGTCATATGTAGGACGTACTGGGTATCAAAATACTATTACAATAATAAGAAATCAATACTTATAGCCAGGAATGAATAAGGACATAGTTTAGTACATATTAATATGTATGGATTATCAGAAAGTAAAAGGTTGAGCATGGACATTTAGCAAGATTACTTCAGCCGTTGCCAATTCTAGAATGTAAATGGGATGTGGAGATAATAAATTTCATCACCAAATTATCCATGATAGTCAAACAACATGATTCAATTATGGTAGTGGTGGATAAATTTATAAGGGATGCACACTTCACTCCAATTAAGCCAACTCATAAGGAAGCTAATACATAAATTTATATGAAGGAGATTGCAATATTACATGGAATACCCAAGGCAATTGTTTCATATAGGGATCCAAAATTTACTTCAAAATTTTGGAAAGGATTATTTAAAGGATTTGGAACAAATATAAATATGAGTACAACATATCATCCATAGACATATGGGTAGACTAAGAGGGTAAATCAAAATATTGAAGATATGCTGAGAATGTATGTGACGGATCAACCAACCAAAATGGGAAGATTAATTGCATTTGGTAGAGTTTGCTTATAGTAATGGATATCATGCATCTTTAAAGATAAGTCCATTTGAAGCACATAAGAAAATGTAATACTCTAATCAGCTGGGATAATCCAGCAAACACAGTGGTTGTTGTTCCAGAATTGCTTGAGGAAATAGAAGAGCAAATGGTAAAGATAAGGAAGAATTTAAAACAACACAGGACATACATAAACGTTACTTGGACAAAGGCATAATAGCTAGAGAATTCAAAGTTGGTGATCATGTGTATATAATAAAAGACAGGCCAAAGAAAAGTTCCCTGAATATTGGGATATGTCCTAAGTTAGCACCCATATATTATGGGTTATTTGAAATATTAACTAGGATAGGGCCTATTGCATATGAGCTTGCATTGATTTCCTACATAGAAGTGAATAATGTGTTTCATGTATCTTTTTTCAAAAAGTATGTGCTTGATTCTAACCACATTATTGATTGGGCCTTAATTCAGGTGGAACTGGAAGGAGATACACTAGTACTACCAGTGCATATTATGGATAGGAAAGTCACGTTTCTCTGGAATAGGGCCATTGGGTAGGTAAAGGTCCAGTGGACAGATTACACTCTTGAAGAAGCAATGTGGGAGCTAGAGGATACTATGAAGGAGGCATACCCGTAGTTGTTTTGAAATCTTGTATATATAAATAGTGGTGGCATGCATTGAGAATGGTGCATACATTAAGGGAGAGGGGAATGTAACACCTTGTCTTTTAACCTAGTAAGTAAATATGTAAATATTGATGAAATGGATACAAGCCAGATATAAATGGTCCAACATGACCAAATTACGTAAACATGTACATTTTCACTTTTCAATATAAAACCATGACTACTGCAGACTAAAGGACAAAGAAGAGACAGGGTGCTATTATACCACAAGAAGAGAAGTGAGAGGGGGGTAGAAGGGAGATGACCCTAGTGACACATCATTTAAGTCACCACCTTTATTCATTCCTTTTATATTATGTTTTATCAATCCCTCTTTATTAAATTTCATTAACCATAATTTTGGGTTAATTATCCTAAGCCTGGTATTTGGGGGAAAAAGGTGTCCACCCCATGTATGCCATTTGGATTGTTCCTATCACCCTTCATGCCACTTGGCTAGCTCTCAACATGCATATAATTATTGAGAACTAGACCATTGTGCCATCATTCTCCCATGATTTATCCATCATTAATTTGCTGTCAAAATGGAACCACTAGAGACCATACCACCATCACTTGTACTATAGTCTGGAGCCTTACAAAGGATAACTGACTTTCCTATAGTCATGACAAAAAGAGTTCTTGGTCGGCCTGTGTTGGGTCCGTGGAAGTGAATTGGGGTAGCAAACTCGAGGGACAGTTAACTCAAAAAAGAGAGCTCGAGGGATTACTAACTTAGAGAAGGAAACCCTATTGCTTGGGTTGTGTAGGCTGGTGGTGAAGGAGTGTTAGCGAAAATGAAATAGTTGTAGGTAGAGAACTTGGTACTCTCTTGTGGTTTAATAGTCCTAGCTCAGGGGTGGGATGTCTTAAGAATAAGTGTCCTCAGACACATAACTTTATTCATAAGGAAAAGAATAATTATATCACACTCACAAAACTCTCTTAACATCTCATAGAGATTAGAGCTATTTTATATAGCTCAATCCTAGACTAGAAAGTAGGACGAAAACCAATCATATAATCACATGGAAATTATAGGTGTCATTTACAAAGAAGCAATCCTATTCAAAGTCTAATTGCTCACTAAACTAATTTACTCTTTAATATAATTCTAGAAAATACCTAGAGTATAAAACTTAGGATTAAGAGGTCTAACATTCCCCCCTTTAATCTGAAAGTTTTATATTTACAAATGCCAAGTTCATCTCTGAACTTAGTGAATTTTTGTTCTACCAAGTGGCTTGGTAAAATATCTGAAGTTGGATCTTTCAAAAGCCTTCATCTATGCTTCAATGAAAAATCTTCCTGAAAAATTGTCATATCTGGATTTTGAATGGTTCATCTGAAATGAACTTGAAGAGAACTGAAATTCTGGAGTGAACAATTGCCATGTCTAAACATTCCCTGTCTGCTTGACAATTCCATCATTTACCAAGTGAGTTAACTAGAAGAGGTTGGTGTCTTCTGCTAATTGGTGAACATATAGTATCACCATTATACAATCAGTGAATCACTGAAATGCTCCCTAATATTTTAATACTGTTATGTGTCGATCAACATGCCAATGCATCATGTATTTGAGTATGTCATCTTCAAACTTTTGTTGTTTGTTTCCCATTTTGAAAATTTTGGAGTCTGCCATCTACAAAATTTTGTTTCCCATTTCACTATATAAGTCTGTCATCTACAATCTTTTGTCCATCTTCATAGTAGTGTATCGAATTCTTCCATCTACAAAATTTTGTCCATATTTAGAGTTTTGTTTCAGAGTCTGCTATATACAGACTTTTGTTGTTGAATCTTGAAGAATGACAACCGTGATCAATATTCCCCCCTTTGTCAGCTGAAAGGTGATAAGATATGGGTTTTCATGTGGGTTACCCTGAACCAATTCATCATTGTATCATTTAGATTTAACTACCCCCCCTTAAGATGCAAGAGAGTACCATTTAGATTTCAACTCAAAGTGGGCATGTGGAAATTACATCCACATGTTATCTCATCCCGTGAGGGCCATGCTCAAAAGCTACGCCATAAGGGGACCACTGGAGTTATACTCAGGTACAAAAGACTATGTGCTACAAGATGAGTCTTTACTCAAGATTGTACTCTTCGGTAAGACTGATGTAATTTATTGGCTGTTGATGTCCATTTCCAAGGATTGATCCACCTGTAGTGAATCTTTAATCTTGTAGGCTTGTTTCTCTTCGAACATTTTTATGATGCATGATTACATTTTCCGCAAAGCTGACAAGGATGGAGATCAAAACATTGATATTCCATATGACCAACTCTTTGTCAATATTGGCACTTAACACTTTGAAGCTTAACTGGAACAGGTGAAGTCAAATTTTTATGAAGGAATCTTGCACTCACAAATTGAATTGATTTGGAGTAGCATGGAATATGAAAAGTAAGATCATTTTCATACCCGAGTCTTGTTCTATGCTTGTTGTTAATAATTTCTTCCCAAGGTATGATGATGGGCTTGGAAAGATTAGTTTGAACCGGTTGCTTCATAATCTTGGAAGGTTGATTGACTACATATTGTTGCACTGTTGAAAGGTTTTCTTCATTTAACTCAAAATAAAAACGCTTGAATTGTAGGTTCATAGATAGCTTCATCTTCACTGGATATTAATTTTGGAGTTGACTTACTGAGTTTATCTTGCATATTTTGTTGATCTGAATCATCATTATCATCATAAAGAGGATTGTTCTGAACAAAAACTAGTTCAGAATGTTGTCGATGCCGGAGTTGATTGAAATGATCATCTTCAACAATGTTTATCAAGGATTCCTTCTCATCACTAGATAAGGAACCATCAGTCACAGTTTCTGTTACACAAACTTGTACTAGGTCATCTGTATCATGAGTATCATTATTCATTTGCTTTTTAAGAAATTGTAGTTGAAGGAGTTTAATCACTTGCTCCTTCACTTCAAGTAGGTCTTGAAGTTCAACAATTTGATTTTCCAAATTTTCTAAGGCTCCTTGAAGTTCTTTGATGTTTTGATTATTTTGAAATCGCTTTCCTCCTTTACCCATTGTCACACTCGCTTGATTTTGATTCAACATTAGAGTGTCGAGCACTGACGATCAAGTACCCCAAAAGTGTTTTACAATGACATTGTAACAATATTGATTTAGACTCAAAGAATGGAGAGTGTCGGGTTCAATCGAAAATGTACCCAAATACAAATTCAACTTGAATTGATTTCAGAAAAGACAAGTAAACTTACAAAAAAAGAACTATTTCTAAGTTACAATTAAAATTGATTTCAGGGTTGAATTGTGATATTTAAATTTGAATTCGTTGATGCATTGACTCCTTGATTACTTGATTGTGCATTGCAGGTGCTTTAATCACATATGCTTGAATGATGAAACTTGATGTTTGTGTTTGCAAGTATTTAACAAGTACTTTGATTGCCTTGAATTGCATATCAAATGCGATGAAGGTTAAGTGTCAAAACTAAACACAAAGGAGAAGAGAAATCATGAGGGATAACAAGTATCCAAAAAGACATGCACCATCATATAGGAGCACTATGTGTACCGTTGATCCCCTTATTCAACTTTCAGGTGGATCAAGAACACATCCAACACTAAAAATTGATTTTTTTTATTAAAAGATTTGATACATTTACTCTCAGTACTCAAGAGTTTCTACTTTGATTTCACACATGCTTTCAAAAATCTTCAATCTCCTTTTACAAACTCAAAATTCCTCCTTGATGTTTTTTAAAAAAACAACTTGCCTTTGTGATGAACTAGAAGTTCAAAAAACTTTTACAAATGTATGTCACCTTTTTGAACACTTGCAAAAGCAAGATTTACATGTTATGCCAAAGATCACAAATAATTGTATAGATCATGTATCATTTAAAAAAAAATCAGATGCAATCATTAAAAACTAGCGTATCCTCCAAACAAGACATGAGATAGAACAAGATCAGTGTGTGGAGGGTTGTTGAGTTAGATAAGATCATTGAGTTCAAATTTTGCATAGAGATCATTGAGTTGGCTCCAAGGGGATCACTGGAATTCGCTGAAGATTGCTGGATATTGTTGATCTAGGTGGGCAATCACTGTCGTGGAATGTTCTTGATCTGAGGCACAAACTACTGAGTCTTCATGACCCAAATTGGATTGGAGAACTGATATCCTTGGTCCAATTTGTTGTATGTCGCTCCTCTTTTATTAGATGGAAGTGGAATTGGACATGTTGTATATCCTGATGGTCGCAGACATAGACCTCTAACAATGTATATGAAGGAAATTGTGCAGATCAACAAAAAGTATTCTCCATCATGGCATCTATCATCAAGTTTAAATCTTGAATTGGATCTCTTTTGCATGTGTGTAGAATGTTGATGAAAAAGGGAAGATTTGATTGAATTTCACCATGGCCGAGACATTTAACCCATGTGCAAATGGAGAGAATCCTCCCTTCAAGAATTTGAAGCTGAGCTCCTCTGTATACACAAACCAGGCTTGTTGATTTTAGAAATCTAATGGAAATTCAACAGATTTCAAACAAGTTATACCAATTGTTGAGGTGCCATCCCACACTTACATAAGAGATCTAGCCTTCATTTTTAGCTTCTCACAACAACAACTACTTCACCCTTCCACATAATTCTTTTCTTTACAGCTGGTTCTTTTAAAAATCTAGGCGCTGGCTCCTTCACTCACCATGACGACTCTCCTTCATCATAGGTGGTGTCTCTTCCTGTTGGTTGACAATTTAGATTTACAACAGATTTGAAATATATAGTCCATTCAAAGTACATCCAATAGATCTGCACTTTCTCTTAGTAGATCTAGGCATTTCAAATAAATACCAGAATGTAGATTAAATTGTTGTGCAATATTCACTAGATCGCGACACAGGATTTGTTGATGGGACTCAAAATCCGGATCTATTGCAGAGATTGAAGTTCCTCTCCTTCATGTCCTTCGCTGGAGGCAAATCGTTCATGCAGCTAGGGTTTCTTCTATGTGGTAAAACTACACCTGCACATTGAATCGATGGCACCAACAGATTTGCAATTGTCAATCTTTTCCATATTTCTCTATCACTTGGATACATGACATGCTAGCACTCTTGTATTTTATAATTCTTAGATCCATAAACCATATACACAGTTTACACATTAAGTTTCACTAGATCACAAACCAAAGTAATTAAAGATATCGATCTTTTGCAGGTGTCTCACACCTTTAATTATTGCAGTTCTAAAAGGGATGTCAACTTGGAAAGCTTCTAGGATTACGGTTTCTTAATTGATGACCAAATTTGTAAAAGATCACATGGATACCTAGACTCGTATACTCTCACAAATTCTAAATATTATTCAAAATTTTGAGATATGTCAAATAGATTAATGATATCAACTAAATGAGTTACATTGTACATCTAGTTGCTGCTAGATTCCATATTCAAGCAGATCGAATTCCTCTTAATTCCTCCCGTATACAAAAATGAGAGCGATTTCCTCTTAATTGGAGTGTTATCTTCAGCATCATATCTTCAGTAGTAGGCATGAAATGATAATATTTGGACAACAAACCAAATATATCTCGTAACTTTGAGAGCCATAACTCTCACACCCTTCATCAAGAACAACCATGAAACTAACAGGCCCTAAAGAACTATAAAGGCTCTGATACCAAATGAAGAATAAGTGTCCTCAGACACCTAACTTGCTTCATAAGGAAAAGAGTAATTCGATTACACTCATAAAACTCTCTTAACATCTCGTAGAGAAGAGAGCTTGTTTATATAGCTCAATCCTAGACTAGAAAGTAGGAAGACAACCAATCATATAATCACATGGAAATGATAGGTGTCATTTACAAAGAAGCAGTCCTATTCAAAGTCTAATTGCTCACTAAACTAATTTACTCTTTAATATAATCTAGAAAATACCTAGAGTATAAAACTTAGGATTAAGAGGTCTAACACTGTCAAAGAAAGACATGGCTTGACAAAGCCTACAACTAGGAGGAATTTCCTTGGTGTGCAATCTATGAGTTATATTTACAGATAAGTATTAACCCGTGTATAAAATGTGTTATGTTTATCTAGGTTATGGAACACCCCATTTTTGAACCCGTTTGCATTTAAATAATATGATGTAAATAATCATGGTGTGGAGCTCAAGGAAAAATCCCCACCATCAATTAGTGTTTATGTTTCGGCGATTAAGATTTAGGCCGATGGTGTTTTTATGCTAGCTGAACATTATAAGTTTGGACATCATGTTAAATTTGTAATTTTTAATTAAAATCCTACAGCCAGCTATGTCAATGCAACAAAATGAGATGGGGGCATGATTTTTCCTAAGGATAGGTGGGGGGGGAATGGGAAGAGGAGGCATAAATTTGAAATGGGAAGAGAACCCATTTCTGAAAAACGTTTTAAAATTTTCTTGGGAAAGAAAACACCAAAAACGCCTGCCTGTCCCTCATGCAGTCGCGTTTCACCTTCCCCTCAGGATTTGTAATGTGTGGAACGTTTTGGCAATACATTCTGGCATTCTGCATCAAGCAAAAAAAAACTGCTCAGAGTCTTGATTCTTCATGAATTTTCCTGTTTTGTGAATTGTTTTCCTTTTTACGATTTTTCTTGTCTGTTTGTCATTTCTTGAATGCGAATGCCCAGAATCAGATTTGTGTTTTTGAATTGAATGACCGACAAACGATTTCATTTTTGGTAATTACAGTAGTTGGTCTGGTTCAGGCAATGCTCAGAAATTCGTAATTGCTGTGTGTGTGTGTGTATTCCTTGGCTTCTGTTACGTTTTGTTAATCCAAGAACTGAGATTGCTGGGTGTACATCCTCGTTTGAGATCTGAACTGATTTGGGGAATGGAAATGGAATCTAGACTTGCTTGATAAACCTACTATGTGAAGGAACCTCATGGACCAATCTAGAGGGCTGGTTTTCTTCTTTGCATACCTTAAATAGCACTGGAAGGGAAGGCATGGCCTGAGGGACTATGTAGTTGAGAAGGGGATGCTTCCTTGTGTTGGGTGTGTAAATGTTTAGAAGTCAAGCTAGATCTAGTGTAGGTGTCTATAGCTTTGGGATTGAGCTCACTAGCTTAGCAGTCAATCTCTCCACCTCCTTGGCAGCCTGATAAACCCAACTCTGTTGGCTTGGCTATCTCTCATGTGAGTTTTGGCTAAGTGTAAATCACTGCCTGTGTAAGTCTGATAAACCCAACTGGAAAGACGACTTGGCTAGTAGCCTGATAAATCCATTTGTTGGCTTGGTTGTGACTTGTATAAACTTTGGCTATGTGTAAATCACTGCATGTGTAAGTTTGATAAACCCAACTGTGTTGGATTGGCTGAGTTTTATTGTATCCTTGGCTATGGGGAAGTTTGCTAGTGTTCCTTATTCCTTGGGGAAATCATGCCCAGCTCGGGGGTGGCACTGTTGTTGAGAGATTGATGAGCACACTAGCCTATGGTTGGGTGGAACGTTGCAGCGATATACTATGGTTTTGGGACAAGCATTTGATAAAGATAAGTATCTCTTGTGTTTTAATCCCTGCAACTGTACTCGTTTGTAAATTAATATGAAATGATGAATACTTGAATGGAATGTGTTGTGTTTCAGCTATATATTTCATGAATGATGCATCTATGTGTGCAATTACTTCAATGAGTTTTCTAAGTTGTTAAGAAGTTAGATCGACCAGATTGGTGATGGCCTGGATGTTGGAAATCAGTTTTATACTTAGAAATTTTCATGAACAGATCGAATTTTTTGCAGATTTTTCCCTTCCGCAATTCCCTTTCCGCAACTTGTGGGATGCGTAAATGGGCCTTGCAGAAGTTTGGACTCCGCAATTCCCTTTCCGCAACTTGCAGGATGCGGGATGCGTAAATGTCGTTTGGTGAAATCTACTTTTCACAATTCCCTTTCCGCAACTTGCGGGATGCGGAAATGTGCCTTGCAGAAGTTTGGACTCCGCATTTTCCTTTCCGCAATTCCCTTTCCGCAACTTGCGGGATACGGGATGTGGAAATGTCGTTTGGCAAAATTTGCTTCCGCAATTCCCTTTCCGCAACTTGAGGGTTGCGGAAATGACTTATGGTAAATTTTGATTCCACAACTTTGGTCTCCACAATGACCATTCCGCATGCGAGATATAGAATGCGGCATGCGGGGTGCGAGGGTGAAATTTTGATATGTTTCCAATTCTGCAAGTGAAGCTCCCCGCACCGTTGATTTTCTGCGAGATGATTCTCAACCGTTAATCTGATTCCTAATGCGGAACAGACTATGACCCTTGATTTCCGCTGTGATTCTTCTCAACCGTTTGATCTCTCAATGGTTGGGGAAGATATAGATTTTATAGACGGTCTAGATCAGAATTTTAGTAGGAGAAATTCTTGCTTGTGTAGATCTTTAAAGAAAAAATACGGATCGTGAATCATCATACGAATGTAGAATCAAAGATGGGTAACTCAGGTGGAAGAGTTGGGTTGCGTTCTCTCCTCCGGGGCGGGAGGGGATGTGACAATGTGGTATTAGAGCTGTTGGTTGCAGCGTTGGGCCTGGATGGGCAGGAAAGAAAAGTAGTTACAGTATTGGGCCTCGATGGGTCGAGTTGGATAGTTATAGAGTTGTTGGTTAATAGTTCCAACATATTGTTGGCCGCATAACAGAGAAAAAAACTTCCATGGGCAGTGGGTAAGTGATTTTGGATTTGATTATATCTAACAGTTTTGTATCTAACACATTTTTGCAGAATTACGGTCACCTTCAGAAAGGGAAGTGTGATTATGAATAGTTGGTTCGACCATGAGGACAAATGATATGAATGATTATGCACAGGACCCCAATGCGCATGAGGAAGATGCTATTGGGGAAAATGTCAGAATTGGAAATGTTGAGACAAAGTCTAATGGGAGAAGGTTTCAAGATACTCCCCCAGACTTTGCAACCACCATGAGAAGCCTCAGGGTGGAGATACAGAGCTACAAAATAGACAACAAAAGACCGATTAAGGCTCAGGAGGAGAAGAATCAGTTGAACGCAGCCATATTGCACAGTTTGACAGACATTCAGAGAAAGATGAACTCTGGGGACCAGACAGTAAAGCCAGAAGGAAGTGAGATTACTGCTAGAGGAGGAAAGCGATCTCCTAATGGGTCATCTGACTCTGAAAAACCCGCTGATGGTTCAATTTTTTCCTCTCATGAGAATAAAAGGAATAGATCTCCTAGTGGGTCATCTGACTATGAAAAATCCACTGAAGATTCGGGCTCTTCATCTCACAGGAGTTGGAGGAAGAGGCGTTACCAGAAACGCTCATGAGATGAATTCAGGAAGGCAAAGCTGCCTACCTTCAATGGTGAGGTAAAGACTAGCCAATAAGCTGAAGCTTGGCTTCTAGGAATAAGAAAATATTTCCAAGTCCAAGATTATTCTGTAAATATGAAAGCTCAAGTATCCATTTTCAATCTGACAGGAAGAGCGTCTATTTGGTGGGAACACTTTAGGCAAGTAAGGAAGATAAATGAAAGGAAGATTATCTGGAAACAGTTACAGAAATATTTCAAGAAGAAGTACCTCTCTGACCGGTACTATGATGACAAAATCAAAGAATTCCATGACCTGATATTGGGACAATAGACTATGGTGGAATATGCAAACAAGTTCTTGGAACTATTGAGGTATGTCAGGTATATTAAAGATGAGAAGGTGAAAATCCAATGCTTTCTGAGTGGACTGCCTCAGTCCTACAAAGACCAAATTGAGTTCTATGAACCCAGAACTCTGGAAGAGGTGATAAGAAAAGCTAAGTACTGCTACAAGCAAAGCAAGAGAAGACCCGAATACCAGAAGGCATGGAAGAATAAGATGAATGAGTAGTCTGATCAGAGGAAGAGAGGTTTCAAACCTCCTAACTTTCGGAATCAACAAAAGTATCCATTCCAAGCTGAGAAGCAGCCAGCCAGAGTAGTGGGAGAAAAGCCAAGAGAACCGCAATAGAACAAAGAGCCTCTGTAGTGTTGGAAATGTAGAGGACCCCATATGTGTAGGTTTTGTCCACTGGAGAATGAGAATGCAAGGCCAACAT
This sequence comes from Pseudotsuga menziesii, assembly GCA_001517045.1. Classification (NCBI taxonomy): domain Eukaryota; kingdom Viridiplantae; phylum Streptophyta; class Pinopsida; order Pinales; family Pinaceae; genus Pseudotsuga; species Pseudotsuga menziesii. The sequence continues at coordinate 383,125 of LPNX010964324.1, forward strand.
ACAATATTCAAGAGGCAGAAACTATGGGACAAGTAGCAAGGGCCGTACCTAGAATTTATGCAGCACTGGAAGACTGCCAGGCAGATCACCAGTCAACTATGGTTGAAGTTGCAAGTAAGATTGTTGAGCAATATGTTTCTAATTTGATTGACCTTGTTCTACTCACAACTACATTTATCCTAGAGTAGTGGAGGTTTGCGCTCTTAAGAAAGTAAAGCATGGCAAATTGTGGTTAGTTCAGCTAGCCATTGGAACTAAAAGAAAGGTTAGTGAAGTGTTAGAGAAATGCCCATTGGTGATGAATGGATTCGTCACTTGTGTAGATTTGAGTGTCCTACCACTAGGTTCCTATGATGTTCTTATTGGAATGGATTGGTTAGAAACTCATAGGGTGAAGCTTGACTGTTATAACAAGACTTTTGAATGCATGGATGGAGAATGGAACCCAGTAGTTGTAAAAGGCATACCAAAGGTAACTTCTATAAGGCATATTTCAGCGATGCAATTGAAGAAGTTTTGTAGAAAAGGTTGTCAGTTGTATGCAGCTCACATTGTGGAGGAAGTAGAGAATGAAACTATTCAGTTGGAGGACTATTCCGTATTGCAAGAATTTAGGGATGTTTTTCCGGATGAGGTTCCACGGCTCCCTCCAAAGAGGGACATAGATTTCACAATTGAACTTGTGCCAGGAGCAACACCAGTGTCAAGGGTACCCTACATAATGAGTACACCAGAAATTCTAGAGCTAAAGATGCAGTTGCAAGAGTTATTGGAGAAGAAGTATATCAGGCCAAGTGTGTCTCCTTGGGAAGCACCGGTTTTGTTTGTGAAGAAGAAATATTGTACGCTCAGATTGTGTATTGATTTCAGACAACTGAACAAAGTCATGGTGAAGAAAAAATACCCCTTACCGAGAATTGATGACCTCTTTTATCAAATGAAGGGAGCAAAGGTATTTTCCAAGATTGACTTGAGGTCTGGTTACCATCAGGTGGGAATCAAGGACGAAGACATTCATAAGACCACCTTCAGAACAAGGTATGGACATTATGAGTTTGTAGTGGTAGCATTTGGTCTCACAAATGCACCAACAACATTTATGTGCCTTATGAATAGTGTCTTCAGCAGGTATTTGGATTCGTTCTTGTTTTCCTTGATGACATTCTTGTTTATTCTAAAAATGAAGAAGAGCATGAAGAACATTTGAGACTAACATTGCAATTTCTTAGAGAACATCAACCACATGCAAAGATGAGCAAGTGTGACATCTATAAAGATAGAATTCAGTATTTGGGTCACATTATTTTAGAAGAGGGTATATCTGTGAACCCTGGCAAGATTGAAGCTATTATGAATTGGCCTACTCCAAGAAACGTGATAGATGTAAGATCCTTTATGGGGCTTGCAGGATACTACAGGAGATTCATTGAAGGATTCTACAAGGTTGCACATGTTATCACTTCTTTGCAAAGGAAGGGGATAAAGTTCGAATGGACCTGGAAGTGCGAAGAAAGTTTCTAGCGGTTAAAGTATCTTCTCACCAATGCACCGGTCTTAAAAGTTGCAGACCTAGAGAAAGATATTGTGGTTTGTACGGATGCTTGCGGTCAAGGACTTGGAGGAGTTCTTATGCAAGACAACCACGTGATATGCTATGAATCCAGAAAGCTGAAGGAGCATGAGAGGAATTATGCCACTCATGATCTGGAACTTGCAGCCATAGTACATGCTCTCAAGATGTGGAGGCATTACTTGATGGGAAGAAAACTTGAGTTAAGGACAGACCACTGTGGTCTGAAATATTTGTTTTATTAGCCTACTCTAAATGCTAGGCAAGCTAGATGGATGGAATTTTTATGTGAGTTTGATTTTGAAATCAATCACATAAAAGGAAAAGAGAACAAAGTAGATGATGCACTCAACAGAAAGGTTCCAGAGATGCATGTGGCATCTATTAGCATTTTCCAATCATATTTGAGACAATAGATTATTAATCATAATGCTGAAGATGAAATGTATGTGCAGGTAAAGGACAAATTATAGCAGCAAAGTCTTGAAAAGAAGTATGAAGGTTATAAGTTAGAAGAGGATGGAGTCTTACTTATAAGAGTAGAATGTATATTCCAAATGTGGTATATTTGAGGAGGGTTGTTATGGATGAAATCCATCAAACTCCATATTCTAGTCATCTAGGATATCAGAAGACAATTGCTATCGCAAGGAAGCAGTACTTTTCGCTAGGCATGAAGAAGGACATGGCTGAATATATTTCACGGTGCATGAAGTGTCAACAGGTAAAGGTAAAGCATCAACACCCAACAAGTTTGTTATAACCTTTGTCGGTTCCAGAATGGAAATGGGAAGTTACTTCCATGGATTTTATTATAGGATTTCCAATTACTTGGAGACAACATGATTCCATAATGGTTGTGTTGGACAAGTTGACGAAGGCAACTCATTTTACACCGGTTATGTCTACACACAAGACGGATGAAATTGCTAAGATTTTCATGAAGGATATTTTTAAATTGCATGGATTTCCTAAGGCAATAATCTCTGACGGATATGTCAAGTTCACCTCTAATTTTTGGAAAGGATTGTTTGTAGGCTTGGGAACAAAGTTGAATTTCAGCACTGCCTACCATCCTCAGACCGATGGGTAGAACGAAAGAGTTAACCAAGTGCTGGAAGACATGCTTTGCATGTATGTGATGGATAAACCATCCAAGTGGGAAGACTATTTAAACTTGGTAGAATTTGCTTATAACAATGGACATCAAGAATCCTTGGGGATGAGTCCATATGAAGCTTTGTATGGCAGGAGGTGTTGAACACCAGTGACTTGGGATAATCTAGTGAATAGAGTTGTGATCGGTCCAGAACTGCTCAAGGAGATGGAGCAGGAAGTTGTAAAAATCAGACATAATCTAAAGGCAGCCCAAGATAGACAAAAAATCTATGCAGATAAGCATAGGGTGAACAAAGAGTTCAGTATTGGGGACCATGTTTACCTCAGGGTGAAGGCAAAGAAAAGTTCCTTGAAGCTTGGAAGTTGTGCCAAGCTGTCTCCTAGATATTATGGGCCATTTGAAGTGCTTGAAAGAATAGGACCATTTTCATATAGACTTGCATTGCCTGCTAGAACTAGGGCTCATAATGTCTTTCATGTTTCCTTGCTTAAGAAATATGTACATGATCCTAACCACGTAATAAATTGGGATGTGATGCAGGTGCAACCAGAGGGAGAGTTCCAAATCGAGCCTATGCGCATCCTCGCTAGGAAGGTCACAATGCTCCGGAACCGAGCAATAGGACAAACAAAGGTGCAATGGGAGCACTATGGTCCTAAAGAAGCTACATGGGCGCTAGAGGATGCCATGCAATTGATGCATCCATTTTTTTTCAATTCTGTGGATTGCTGAGGACAGTACCAACAAAGCATTTTTGTTCAATGATTGTAAAGCACTAAGGACAGTGTTGTTGAAGGGGGAGGGGAATGTAACACCCCGGTTTTGACCCCGTTTTCATTTAAATAATATGATGTAAATAATCATGGTGTGGAGCTCAAGGAAAAAGCTTGACCATCAATTTAGTGTTTATGTTTCGGCATTTAAGATTTAGGCCGATGGTGTTTTTATGTTAGCTAAACGTTATAAGTTTGGACATTAGGTTAAATCTGTAATTTTTAATTAAAATCCTACAACCAGCTATGTCAATGCAACAAAATGAGATGGGGGCATTATTTTTCCTAAGGATAAGGCAGGGGAATGGGAAGAGGAGGCATAAATTCGAAATGGGCAGAGCACCCATTTTTGAAAAACATTTTTAAATTTTCTTGGGCAAGAAAACACCAAAAATGCCTGCCTTTCCCTCATGCAGTCACGTTTCACCTTCCCCTCATGATTTGTACTGTGCAGAATGTTTTGGCAAGACATTCTGGCATTCCGGGAGAAAGCAAAAAAAACCACCCGGAGTCTTGATCCTTCACGAATTTTCCTGTTCTGTGAATTGTTTTCCTTTTTACGATTTTTCCTGCCTGTTAGTCGTTTCCTGAATGCGAATGCACAGAATCTGATTTGTTTTTTTGAATTGAATGACCAGTAAACGATTTCGTTTTTTGGTAATTCTAGTAGTCGATCTAGTTCAGGCAATGCTCTGAAATTCGTAATTGCTGTGTGTGTGTATTCCTTGGCTTCTGTTACGTTTTGTTAATCCCAGAACTGAGATTGCTGGGTGTACATCCTCGTTTGAGATCTGAACTATATTGGGGAATGGAAATGGAATTTGGACTTGCTTGATAAACCTAGTGTGTGAAGGAACCTCAGAGACCAATCTAGAGGGTTGGTTTTCTTCTTTGCATACTCTGAATAGCACTGGAAGGGAAGGCATGACATGAGAGACTATGTAGTAGAGAAGGGGATGATTCCTTGTGTTGGGTGTGTAAATGTTTAGAAGTCAGGCTAGATCCAGTGTAGGTGTCTATAGCTTTGGGATTAAGCTCACTAGCTTAGTAGTTAGTCTCTCCACCTCCTTGGCAGCCTGATAAACCTAACTCTGTTGGCTTGGCTGTGTCTCATTTGAGTTTTGGATAAGTGTAAATCACTGCCTGTGTAAGTCTGATAAACCCAACTGGAAAGATGGTTTGGATGGTATCCTGATAAACCCATCTGTTGGCTTGGCTATGACTTGTATAAGCTTTGGCTATGTGTAAATCACTGTCTGTGTAAGTATGATAAACCCAACTGTGTTGGCTTGGCTGATTTTTATTGTATCCTTGGCTATGGGGAAGTCTGCTAGTGTTCCTTATTCCTTAGGGAAATCATGCCCAGCTCGGGGGTGGCACTGTTGCTGAGAGATTGATGAGCACATTGGCCTATGGTTGGGTGGAATGTTGCAGCGACATAGCTGGTTACGAGACAAGCGCCTGATAAAGATACGTATCTCTTGTGTTTCAATCCTTGCAATTGTATTTGTTTGTAAATTAATATGAAATGATGAATGATTGAATGAAATGTGTTGTGTTTCAGCTGTATATTTCATGAATGATGCATCTATGTGTGTAATTACTTCAATGAATTTTCTAAGTTGTTAAGAAGCTATATTGGCTGGATTGGTGATGGCCTGGATGTTGGAAATCAGTTTTATACTTAGAAATTTTCATGAGCAGATCGAAATTTCCACAGATTTTTCCCTTCCACAATTCTTTTTCTGCAACTTGTGGGATGTGGGATGTGGGATGTGAAAACCTGCCTTGCAGAAGTTTGGACTCCGCATTTTCCTTTCCGCAATTCCCTTTTCGCAACTTGCGGTATGCAAAAATGTCGTTTGGTGAAATTTGCTTTCCGCAACTTGCAGGATGCGGGATGCGGAAATGCGCCTTGTAGAAGTTTGGTGTAACGCCCCGGTTTTGACTCCGTTTTCATTTAAATAAAATGATGTAAATAATCATGGTGTGGAGCTAGGAAAAATCCCCACCATTGATTTAGTATTTATGTTTCGGCAATTAAGGTTGGGCCGATGGTATTTTTTTTATGCTAGTTGAACATTAACAGTTGAAGATCATGTTATATTTGCAATTTTAATTAAAAAAACCCATAGCTAGCTATGTCAACGCAACTAAATGAGATGGGGGCATGATTTTTCCTAAGGATAAGGGAGTGGGGGATTGGAAGAGTAGGGAGAAATTCTAAATGGGAAAAACACCATTTCTAGAAAAAAACGTTTTTTTTTTTTTTTTTTTTTTTTTTTTTATAAATTTTCTTGAAGAAAACGTCCACTTTTCCCTCATACAGCAGCGTTTCACCTTCCCTCATGATTTGGAATGGAATTTTTTTTTTGGAAACCCAATTGCGCATTCACGCAACAGCCAGCAAGCAAAAATGATTATGAGTTTGGACCCTTGGGGGGATTTTCTCCTGTTCTGTGTTTTTGGTTTTTGTTTTCAATTACGATTTTCCCCTGTTCAACAATTCGTTTCCTTTCACAATTTTCTCCTGTTTGATGATTTGGATCCTTCACATTTTTGGTTTTCCTGTGTGGATTTGTTTCTTTCCACATTTTCTCCAGTATTCTAGTCATTTTCCTGAACAAGAATTCCCTGAATCCAATTTTGTGTCTTTGATTTGAATGACCAACGATGTTTTCATTTTGGTATTTTGTAGCAGTCGGTCTGGCACTCACAATGTTCAGAAATTCGTAAATTACCGTGTGCATGTGTAATTACTTGGCTTCTACTTACGTTTTGATAAATCCCAAGACTGAGATCACTATGTGTGCATCCACATTTGGCATCTGAACTGATTTGGGGAATGTAAATGGAGTCTGAGACTTGCTTGATAAACCTAGTGTGTGAAGGCACCTCACATACCGATCTAGAGGGATGGTTTTCTTCTTTACATACCCTGAATAACACTGGAAGGGAATGCATGGACCAAGGGATTGTGTAGCAAAGAAGGGGATGCTTCGTTGTGTTGGGTGTGTAAGTGTTTAGATGTCAGGTTAGATCTGGTGTGGGTGTTCATAGCTCTGGATTGAGCTCATTAGCTTAGCAGTCGATTTTTCCACTTCCTTGGCAGCTTGTTAAACCCAACTGGCAGGATGGCTTGGTTGGTAGCCTGATAAACCCATATGTTGGCTTGGCTATGTCTCATGTGAATTTGGCTAAGTGTAAACCACTGCCTGTGTAAGTATGTTAAACCCAACTGTGTTGGCTTGACTGAGTTTTATTGTATCCTTGGATATGGGGAAAGTTTGCTAGTGTTCCTTGTTCCTTGGGGAAAATCATGCCCAGCTCGGGGATGGCAGCGTTGTTGAGAGATTAAAGAGCACACTGGCCTATGGTTGGGTGGAACGTTGCAGTGACATAGCTGGTTGCGGGACAAGCTTCTTTCAAGATAAGTATTCTCTTAAATATTTTATTTTCTGCAACTGTAATTGTTTTATGAATTACTATGAACATGATGAATGCTTGAATGAATGATTTTGCTTCCGCTATATGTTAATAATTTATCCATCTATGTATGTTTTATTTCAAAGCATTTTTATATGTTATGTTCAAGGGGTTGATAGATGTGTTGTCGCGTCCTCTTTGCCGAGTAAGGGTTAGGGACGTGACATTTGGACTCTGCATTTTCCTTTCTGCAACTTGCGGGATGCGGGATGTGGAAATGTCATTTGGCGAAATATGCTTTCCACAATTCCCTTTCTGCAACTTGTAGGATGTGGAAATGTCGTTTGGTGAAATTTGCTTTCGTAATTCCCTTTTCGTAACTTGCGGGATGCGGGATGCAGAAATGACTTATGGTAAATTTTGTTTCCGCAACTTTGATCTCCACAACGGCCATTCCGCATGCGGGATGCAAGATGCAGAATGTGGCATGAGGGGTGCGGGGTGCGAGGGTGAAATTTTGACATGTTTCCAATTCCGCAAGTGAATCTCCCCTCATTGTTGATTTTCTGCGGGATGATTCTCAGCCGTTGATCTGATTCCGAATGTGGAACAGACTGTGACCGTTGATTTTCGTTGTGATTCTTCTCAGCCATTTGATCTATCAATGGTTGGGGAAGATATAGATTTTATAGACGGTCTAGACCAGAATGTTAGTAGGAGAAATTCTTGCTTCTGTAGATCTTTAAAGAAAAAATATGGATCGGGAATCATCATACGAATGTAGAATCAAAGATGGTAACTCAGGTGGAAGAGTTGGGTCGCGTTCTCTCCTCCAGGGCAGGAGGGGACGTGACATGTTATGTGTTTGATGTAATTACTATTATATGATTTAATTGCATGGAATTATGGGCATTATGTGTCTACATGCATGTAGAAATTGCCTGCATTAACTACACATATGCATATATAAATTATGAGTAATATTTAAGCATTTAATTATGTTGTAAATATTTAATTTAAACAATGGAAAAAGGATATGGAATAACATAGGTATTTTTGATTAATATTTTGGGTGTTCCACTGCCCCAATGGCATCATGCGGACTCTGGGTTCGTGAAAAAATTCAAGTATGCCAATGAAGATATACAAATTGTAAATAATATTCCAAAGTCCCTTAGTGATGCACATGGGATTACTATCCAAAACTTTGATAAGGATACCATTACCTATTTTTTTAACTTTTGATATACAATATTTATGTCAAACCCCTCAAAAAGATACTTCATGAGAATATTCCCCCATATTTTGTTAATATTGTGAATTAATTTTATATAATTCAAATAGACCAATGAGGCTATACAAATATCCATTATATATTGTGAATTGTATTGATTCAAATTTCCAATTGAAGTAAAGTAAGGAGGCTATGCAAATTTTGAATAGTATCTTATAGGCCTTCGCTATGCACATGGAATTACTATCAACTCTTTATAGGTAACAATTATAATTGGTCATGATGAGAAATGACCCTCCTTTGGGAGAGAAACTATCACCTATTCCATCCAAAAGAATAGAGAGGAAATGCTCTTGAGTACTTGTATCACTATTAAAATGGATTTAAGATGAGATTTAATATAATGGATTTAAGATGAGATTTAATAATTGAGTAAATCTTAAGGACTTTGAAGAAGTGAATATGATCTTTTTATTGGACAAGGATTAGGAGAAGTCCTCAACAAAACTAGTGTAATTCAGTTTGTGTTGGGACATATTTGAATCGAAAGTACAATGGATTTGACACATATATATTGAAAGGAAAATGAATTGACGACTCGAGACTCAAGATGTAGTGGGAATTAAATAGGTGGTTGATTCAACCATGCTTTATATGATTCCTCTACGAGATTTACTTGTTTAGTGGCCTTCTCTCAATTTGACATCGTATTGGGGTGCAACGGTAAATGGTAGACATGTTGATCATCATCGGAATCCTAGTTGCAAAAACATTCAACATTAAATTGATGATATTAGTAAAAAGAATGGATTTAGCATGTTGAAAAATTATAACAAGCATTTAATAGAAGAATATAATTATTTTTCAATATTACACATGCAATCAACCACTTTATAAAACAAATATGGAGTTAAGCAACGCATTAACATTAGTTTCATTGAAGATCCAAAAATACAATGACTCAATGATATTTTTCTTACGCACAGAGGGGGCGTCTAATGGAAACCCTAATGCAAACCCGTTTTTACAATCATTTGGTGGTCTACGAAAGTTATAATTTATTAACAACTAGTCACCATGAGACAAACTATATATTGCATGCACAAGAACAAATCTAGATGCCTTCTTTTTCATAAATAACTCTTTGTCACTAAAGTGTTCCTCAAATGAATAATTAACACTTAATAATGGACACCTGAAGCTATTTATGAACATTGCAATGTTCCCATGAGTGTGTAGATGACCATCGATATCTATCAATATTTTGAGAATGTCTGAGAATTTTCTTGCATCTGTTAAAGAGATGAAGTTTTGCTACTTTTGAAGCTTCTCAGTTAGAGCAAGAAAGCTTGCAGCCGGGTTCTACTACAAATATTGTTGACTGTATCTTGGTGTTGAAGGCTTATTATGAAGGGAAACATTGTGGATGAAATGGCTTTGGGAAGTATGCAGACCCTTTAAGGACCCCTATGGTTCCAAGAAAGATAGGAAATTTCATTCAAAGCTGAACTCTTTGTGTTGAAATAACAAACCTATCAGTTAGAAACGTGGATGACTTAATAAGAGATTGGTTAAAGCAGGTTGCTGTAGAAATAACAAGTGATAAGGAAAATGTTGACCAGAACCTTGTCAAAGCCATACAAGCTACTTCATTGCACGGATCGACGCAAACAATTATGAATCTTATCATTGTGATTATTGCAGAGAATAAAAAAGATAAAATTTCCCTAATCCATAAAAGCTAGGATCAAGAAAATCAACTCTTTTCAGATTGTCTAGAACAAAAAAATGGTTACTGCTCACCTTTTCAAAGCCGGGATCCGAAACCTTTGGTCACCACTCAGAAACAACATCAAATGCGTTTGGAAGCACAAAGAAAAGAAGTCACAAACATAAGAGACTTTTTACATAGAGCACGAGAGGAAGTACATGTGTTATAGTCCGAGTGGCGAAGGGATTTTGAGCTCTTGGATAACCAGATGAGAGGAATTTGCAGCGTTGCTAGTGGATATCACAGAGTTATGGAAGAAAAAAAGATCCTTCGCAATAATGTTCAAGACCTCAAAGGAAGCATAAGGGTATACTACAGAATCATACCACATTTTCGAGGTCAGTCTGAGGCCCAAAGTGGAGAGGAATTTATTGGGAAGATGGATCCCTCCTTATCAATACATCGAAAATGGGAAAAGATGTAAAGATGATATTCAATTTTAATAAGGTTTTTGGTCCATCTGCTACACAAGAGGATATTTACATGGATACATAGCCACTAATCCGATATGTAATGGATGGTTACAATGTCTACATTTTTGCATATGGTCAAACAGGATTTGGAAAGGCCCACACCATGAGCGGTCCAATAGGTGCTTCTAAAAGGGATATGGGAGTGAATTATCTCAAAAGAGGAAATATTTAATGATGTATGATGTTTTTGTTCAAATAATAGAGATATACAACAAACAAGGGAGAGATATTCTTGGAACAGATGCTTCCAACAAGAAAATAGATATTCGAAACAATGGTCATAATGATTTAATGTACCAGATTCCATAATTATGCCCGTTAAAGCAACCTCCAATGTTTTGGATTTGATGAATTTTGTAGAAAAGAATTGTGTTGTTAGCTATATTGCACTGAATGACCGTGACATCCGTACTTCTCAAAGTATATTGACTGTGCATGTGCAAGGTACAGATCAGGTTTCTAGGTGTAACCTTCATAACTACCTTAATTTTGTATATCTTGCCAGAAGTGAAAAAATAGATAAATATGAAGTAACTGGAGATCGTTTGAAGGAGGCACAAAACATCAACAAGTCCCTTTCATCTCTACGAGATGTTCTTGCAGCATTGGCACAAAGGAGTCCCCCTATGCCATATCGAAATAACAAGTTGACTCAATTGCTTCAAGATTCCTTAGGGGGAAAGGGCAAGGAAAAGGCCCTCATGTTTGTACACATAAGTCATGAACTAGATTCATATGCAGAGACAATAAGCACCCTTAATACTGCTGAAAGAGTTGCCTCTGTTGAACTTGGTGTTTCTTATTTGGATAAAGAATGTAACACCCCGATTTTGACCCCAAAGGGGAGGGGAATGTGTGCCCCGGTTTCAACCCCATGGTATTAAATTGCACATAATGTAAATATTTTTGTTTGATCATGGTGTGGAACTCAAGGAAAAGGCCTCACCATTGATTTAGTGTCTTATTTACCGGCAATTAAAATCGATGCTGATGGTTTATGTGCTAGCCAGACACAATATGTTTTGAGACATCATGTAAAAATGCAAATAAATAAAAATACCACAATTAGATATGCGCCGCAATGTGAAAGAGACGAGGGCATGATTTCACAAGGAATAGGGAGGGGGTACTATTCAAATCCTCGAGCCAATGGGGAAAAGCCAAATGTCTAAGGGAAAACCCATAAAGCTGTCAACTACTGATTTTGTATTTTTCCCCAATCATTTATTTCTGCCAGAAATTGGTTGAGGAAGTTATTTCCTTGGGATGGGAAAGGTATGGAGGTCAAATTCGAATTGGGAAGACCACCCATTTTTGGAAAAAACGTGTTTTGGCTTATTGGGAAATTAAGAGCCAAGAAATCCATTCCTCACCCATTCTCTCATTCACGTTTGGCTCCCTCACGCAGCTAAAGGTGGCTGAGCTCTCTCCTTCACGATTTTCCTGTCATTTTCTTCACTTCTCCATGCCCAGAATTCATTTTCTATTTGTTGGGAAAATGGGAAGAAGGGAACCCCAATTTTGGGGTTTGAAGAGGCAATTTTTGCCCCTGTGAGCAAGCTGGGGGAGTTTCCCTCACATTATTTTACAGTTTCCTCAATTTCTCCAAGCCAGGAAGTCATTTTTGTGTTGCTGAGTGAATGTGCAGTAGCGATTCCCATTTTGGGTGTTTGCTGAGGCCGGATTTGCTCCTAAAATTCCCATAGGCATTGTCTGAATTTGAATTCACGATTTGGGTGTGAATAGAGGTCATTTTTTCTCTTGTAATGTCCATGAGCGTTTCCTGAACATGGATTTGCTCCCCTCGGTTAGTTTTCCCCCTCTTCCATTTCTATTTGTGGTTGCCAAATGTTTCTCTACAACCCAGAACTTGTATTTTGCTAGGAAGGGCATCTTTGTGTTGGCTTGGCTAAGTAAGTCCAATGAACCCATATGTGATTGGATTATTTCCTTAGCAGCCTGTGAAAACTAATTGTTTATTGGTTGGGATGGACAGTTTATGAAACCCAACTGTGTGTAGGCTTGATTGTGTGTATGGTCTTACTGTGTGTAAGCCTGTTGTTCCCTAGTTCCTTGTGGAAATCATGCCCAAATCGGTGGCGGCAGTGGTGATGAGAGCTTAATGAGCACGCCGACCTATGGTTGGGTGGAACGTTGCAACGACATAACTAGTTGCGGTGAAGCTTCTTCTCAAGATAAGTATTCTTTGTGTATTTAATTTCCACAAATGTGTTTGTTTATGAATTAATATGAATAGTTTGAATATGTTGAATAAGTTTTAATTCTACTGTATATTTCATGTATGAGGAATCTATACATGTATTTTACTTCAATGCATTTTATTTTATGTTCATGGGGCTAGATTTCCTATTTGACAGCAACAACAGTGAAGGTTGCGTCCTCTCCATCGTCGGGGTGAGGGAAGGGGACGTGACAGTGTGGTATCAGAGCACTGGTTGCATCATTGGGGCTCAATGGGCCAATATGAACAGTTGACAAAGGAAGAATCATCCTCTGTGGTTAGCAGGAAAAGCAGCAGACAAAGAAATTTCCAAAAATTTCTCTAAGTGTTGGAAATTTTCTATGTCGACTCGGTTTGTCGAGTTTCGCCGATACATGTCGGTTGAACTGGCTGTGTTGCGCCAATGGCATCACTGAGAAAGGATAGGTTGAGCCGATGTCAGAGAAAATTTCAAATATTTTTTCTAAGTGTTGGAATATTTTCCATGTCAGCAGGAGTGGATGAGTTGTGCCAATAACATGTCGGCTGAACTGTCCGAGTTGCGACGATACGTGTCATTGTGAAAGGCCGAGCTTTGTCGATGTTGGAAAAAAGGTAGAAAAAATTTCAAAATTTTTCTAAGTACGATTGTGTCGGCTAAGTTAGCTGAATTGAGCCAATGAAGCTTACAATGACCGTGTTGGCATGAAAGGATAAGTTAAGCTGACACATGTCAAGTGAGTTAGCTGAGTCGAACTGACGAAGATCGCAACGACTGTGTCAGTTGCATTGGTCGAGTTGAGCCAACGAAGAGAAAGATAGAAAAATTTTAGAAATTTTTCTAAGTGTTTTGAAAATTTGCATGTCGGCTCAGTTGGATGATTTTTTGCCGATTCATGTCGGCTGAACTGCTTGAGTTGTGCCGATGACATCAACACAAAAGGCTGAGTTGAGTCGATAAAGAAGGAAGGGAAAGAAAATTTTTGTAAATTTTTTTAAGTGTTTGAAGTTGCAATGTCAGCTGAGTGATCTGAGTTTTGCCGATACACGGTGGCTGAGTCGGTTGAGTGTGCCAATATGTGTCGGGTGAACTCGGCGAGTTTCACCAATACACCTCGGCCAGGGTTGCCGATATCGCTTGTCGGAAGAAACTGGTAAGTTTTCCAAGGAAGGAAGAAAGTGAAATTTCCAATTTTTTTTCTAAGTATGGACATGTTGGCAAAACTTGGGGATTTTTGTCGATGCATGTCAGATGATCTCGACAAGTTTCGTTGATGCATGTCGGGAGAAAAGGTGCGTTTTCGTTGATGCGTGCTAGGAGAAAAAAGGTGTGTTTCACCGATGTGTGTCAGGTGAAAATGTTGAGTTTCTCAGATGCATCTCGTGTGAAAAAATTTGAGTTTTCGCTGATAAAGAAAGAAAGAAGAAAAAATTTCAATTTGTTTTCTAAGTGTCAAAATTTCCCCTGTCGACAAGAAAATATGAGTTTTGTCGATGCGTGTCGGGTGAACTTGGTGAGTTCTGCTCACATGTCGAAAAAGTTTGATGAGTTCCATCAATCGAAATAAAATGGTGAGTTTTCCCAATCTGTTAGAAGTAAAATCATAGTTTTGTCGACACATCGAAAAGTTTGGCGAGTTTTGTCGATCGAAAGAAAAGGGCGAGTTTTGTCAATATGTGTCGGGAAAACTCGATGAGTTTTGCTGACACGTCGGTAGAAAAAGGTGAGTTCTTCGATCAGAGGAAAAATATGAGTTGCTCCGAAACAGACAATCGTAGCTCATGAAAAGAAAAGTCTGTGTTTTACAAAGCTGCCAATATAGAATTTTTCCAAATGCAGGTAAGTAAATTATAAATTCTTGAGAATGTTATGCATCTAACAATGGTGTTCCCGAACACATTTGTGTAGAGTCATAATGCAGATTGAAAGGTTGGTCTTGGTTAGACCAAGAAGGTCAAAGAAGATCAGTACCCAAGAAGATGATGTTGTGGGTCAGGAAGCAGGGACCATTCCTAAAAATTTGTGTAGTGTTAGAAGACCACTAGGCAGGTCATAACTCAACTGTGGTGGAAGTTGAGGGTGAGATTGTTGAACATACTGTTTCTGTTTTGATTGACCCTGGATCCACTCACAACTATATCACCCTTGGACTTGTTGAGATGTGGAATTTGAAGAAGTCAAAGCATATAAGATCATGGTTAATCCGAATAGCCACTGGAACCAAGAAGAAGGTCAGCGAGTTGGTAAGGAAATGTCCATTGGTCATGGATGGGTTAATTTGTTTTGCCACTTGGATCCTATGATGTCCTCATTGGAATGGATTGGTTGGGAGCACATACAGAAAATATTGATTGTTACAACAAGACTTTTGACTGCTTGGATGAAGAAGGCAACCTAAAGGTTATGAAAGGCATTCCGAAAGTCATCTCCAGTAGGCATATTTCAGCAATGCAGCTGAAGAAGTTATGTGGGAAAAATTGCAGAGTGTATGCAACTCATGTTTTGGAGGTAGCAGAGAATGATACCCCTAGGTTGGAGGACTTTCTTGTGTTGCATGAATTCATGGATGTTTTTCCTGATGAAGTTATAGGGCTTCCTCCAAAGAGGGACATTGATTTCACAATTGAATTTGTGCCAAGAGCAGCACCAATGTCCAAGACACCCTACAGGATGAGTATCCTATACTTGCTAGAGCTGAATATGTAGCTGCAAGAGTTGTGGGAAAAGAAGTATATCAGGCCAAGTGTGTCCCCATGGGGAGCACCAGTTCTATTTGAGAAAGAGAAATATGATACACTCTAGTTGTGTATTGGTTACGAACAATTGAACAAAGTCATTGTGAAGAACAAGTATCCTTTTCCAAGGATTGATGACCTCTTTGATCAAATGTGAGGAGCACAGGTATTTTCCAAGATTGACTTGGGGTTTGGTTACCATCAGGTAAGAATCAAGGATGAAAATATTCATAAGACAACCTTCAGAACAAGGTATGGACCTTATGAGTTTGTAGTGGTACCATTTGGTTTCACAAATGCACCAACTACATTCATGTGTCTCATGAATAATGTTTTTAGTAAGTATACGGATAGGTTTGTTCTTGTTTTGCTTGATGGAATTCTTATTTATTCTAAGAATGAGGAAGAACATGTGGAACATTTGAGGATGAATTTGAAATTGCTCAGAAAGCATATGCTGTATGCAAGGTTGAGAAAATGTGACTTCTATAAAGATAGAATTCATTATTTGGGTCATAGTATCTCGGATGAAGGAATATATGTGGACCCTGAAAATATTGAGGCCATTATGAGTTGGCCTACTCCAAGAAAGATGTAAGATATTTTGTGGGACTTGTGGGGTATTGTAGGAAGTTCACTGAAGGATATTCTGTAGGTAAAGTGGAGCCTATGTATAGGCTGAAGAGGCCCACATGTGAACTTGTAGTTCCACGAGGAGATGACCCTTGTGGGTGTGTACAATCATATCAAAACTTCCTGGAGACTACAGGGAGAAGTAGGGCTGTGCCTAATGAAACCCAGGAAAGGAAGCTATCATGTTCTACGAGAAGAATCTCATGACTGAAATCTAACCTCTGAATGGGGTAGATCTTTAAATTTTAGATTTCAAATTTTCTTATTGATTTCTATTGATTGTTTGGCTGATTTAAAATGGTGTCAAGATGACATGTTGTATGTGGATGCCCAGGTTTTGGGACATCATGTGTAACTAGGGGATAAGTGCTCCCACTTGCAAAAGCCAAACAATATGAGGATGGCCTCATGGTTGCAAAGATATGATTTTCTGTAGGAAGCAGAATTGTGAATTCAGATTTTTATTTGACTATCAATGTTATTGATCATTTGATATTTGGGAAATCATGTATGCATGAAATAGATTTGAAAATCTATGATTACATTTGTATGATGACAGCTCATGTGAACTGCATACTTGTATGTAACACATGTGAGATGATGACAGTATGCCCTTGGAGTACATAGCTTCTCGAAAGGATGTGTTTGGGATACATAACTCCTCGAAAGGATGTACTTGGGGTACATGGCTCCTCGGAAGGATGTTCGAAGGGATGTGTTTGGAATAGGTTTGAAAATCTACGATTGAAATTTTTATGATGACATCTCATATGAACTGCATGCTTGTATGTAACGCAGGTGAGATGATAAAAATATGTACTTGGGGTACATAGCTCCTCGGAAGGATGTACTTGGATACATAGCTTCTCAGAGGGACGTGTTTGGAATAGGATTGAAAACCTATGATTGAAATTTTTTATGATGAAATCTCATATGAACTGCATGCTTGTATGTAATGCAGGTGAAGCGATGAAAATGTATACTTGGGGTACATGGCTTCTCTAGAAAGATGTACTTGGGTACATAGCTTCTTCCCCTGCCAGCTAGGCACCGATATGCATCATTGGGGACGCCCAGGGTGTAAGAAATCTTGTTAGACTTCTTTCCACACTCATTCACACCGTAAAGGGACTGTCACAAGAGTGGGGGCTCCGTGAAGAGAATAACCCCTAGGTATTATGGTGTCCGAAAAGGAAGTGCTTGAGCATTGGTGAGCACTTGGAGGAGGTGCTAGGCCCTTAAGCCAGAGCTTCCATTAAGCACCCAAGGAGGTGTTAGGCTCTGAAGTGGGGCTACGAGATCTCAGTTGAGAGATGATACATAGATAAGTATTGGATTACTTGGAAAATCTTGGTTGATTTTTTGTAATTACACATGTGCATAATGATTCGGCTAAGATTTTGAAAATCTTGTTAAGAAATGAATCCTGTGAAAATGAATCTGACATGTGAATTATCTATCATCTTGCCTGGAAAGGAAGCGCTTGAGAATTGGTGAGCACTTGGAGGAGTGCAACATCTCCAAAAATTCACAAAAAATTAATTTTTTTTATGTGATATTAAATGCTAAATCATAGCCAGAACGCTAGTTTAATAATTAATTTTAGTTTAGTTAACAGATAGATTACAACACAAGACATCAAGAGAAAACTTAGGAGTTAATTCTCTTTGGTTAACTGTAACTAAAAGGCTACAGAATTTTACTTACTAACTTGTAAGTCACATGCCATTAACCGTATTCAATCTATATTGATTTTCAGTCTTGAATAAAATGTTTATCAAAAGTTAATGAGTTTCAAAATATTGAATTCAGATCATCAGTTTGTTTGTAAGAATGTGTATGATTCTGATGGTTATTTTCTTTTCTTACTGAAGGGGGCTTGAGGTTATCCCGAGGCTTACTTAGCCTTTTCAAAGCTAATGCAGAACCGATGCTTTTACAGGTTTCACAGGTAAAAACTTACTTCCAGGTTTACGATGTAAAAATTTAAGGCTCAGAACACTAAACGAGTAAATTAGGAAAGATCCTTTAAACTCTATTTATTGTCTAGATTATCGAAGTGTAAGAATTCCTAGGCCTATAGAAAGGACTATTCTACCTAGGTATCAAAATGGAGTTGGTAGTGTGATTATTTGTGCTAACAAATAAATTACATGATTAATGGTATGTAATTATCCAACATGTTTTTAGTTGATTGTAGTATTAGGAGGTTAAGAACATTCTCAATGTTTTATAACTATGAATTTTTAACCTTGTTAATCCTAGAGCTTACCTAAGACTAAAAATTAACATTATTTATTTAGCAGCTAGATACTAACTACAAATATAACAAACCTAACCTAGGCATGTAGTTGATGTATTAAATAAAAACTACAACCTAGCTAAAACTTCACAATGCATACAATAATAATTATAAACTAGCTCAAAGCTTCACACATCAAACAATAACTTGTTTAATCTTAAACAAAAGTAATAGTATTACTTTGCATACAATAACTTGTATATATATATTTTTAACAAAAGTAATAGTAATGCGTTTACCATATGGCATGGTTAACAAACAGGCTCAAAACTATATCAATACTTAAAAATAATTTCAACGTAGTGGGATCCATGTGGTGGATGCTCGCTAGAAGGATGGTTTTGGCGTTAAACCCTAAGTATTTACATTCATGTTTTTACCCTAAAATGAGTTTTGGCTTCAACAGTTTGATGTTTTGGTAAGGAGGAAATGAGCCGACAGGCCCTCGGCCTCCTCGATCTCTGCAGAAGTTAACGTTCTTGTTTTGGCTGTGGCGTTAGCAAGCTTATCACTCTGGTACTTCACCTTTGTTGTTTCTTCGAGCTGGGTCGTGGAATTAGCAGGCTTAATGCTACAATTGGTAAGTCAGACCGAGACCTCCAAGCATCTCTCTTTTCTTCTATTAATAACTAAGCTATTTACTAAAACAGTTATAAGCATTTACTATTTTGATGGTAGGTGAAATTACAGTTGAATATTGAAGGGATTTTCCTGAAGCTGGAACGTGTGAGCAAGCAAGGCTCGGTAAGCCTCGGTCCCAACCTGGGTACCCATCGTTGATTGTGTTTGCGATGATACTGAAGGTGCTTGTGGATTATTAATGCGATGTTCAAAATACTTATGGAAAAATTGTTGTTTTGGTTTTGGGAAAGAAATGGTGGAGGTCGTAAGGCCGTCCTTAGTAATAACCCTTAGGGTTTCACATGTGAGCTATGACTCTTGTAAAAACACTTGAGGGTAAACATAAATCTGTTTCAAGGCTTTTAAAATTGTTTGTTTAATACTATAAATACTTTGTTTGAAAGCTTCCTCAGCCTTTTGCTCGGCCAATGTAACTCTTTCGTGGCTACGAATATGTTAATGCATTTTGGTTTTAAGAGTTGAACCGTGTGGCGACTGTATTGGTTAAAAATAAAACTCTGTTTATAGTTCTTTTGTTTTTAAAAGGCAGAGCTTACGGGCCATAGTGTAAATTCCTGTTAGTGTTTGTTTTTGTATTTTCGGTTGTATAAAGAATTAATCTTGGTAAAAGGTTGTTTTACTATGACTACAATCTGTTTGTAAATAACGGAGCATGGTGCATCTTGGTAGCATGCCATCTTGGGCTGATGGAGGTCATGGGTTCAGATCCCGTTGCTCCGAAAGAGAATGGGTTCGCGTCTTGCAGCTTCTGTAAGATCGCTTATCTAATCCATATCATCCATCGAGCATTCTACTGCTGCGAAAAGGTTAAGGCCAAAGGTAATTTTAGTTGTTTTGAAAATCTATTTGTAAAAAAAGGTAATGTAAAGGATTAACCTAGGGTTTTGTTTTTAATAAACAGTTTTTGATAATCTTCTTGTTCTGTAAATGGATACAAAGGAATGTATTAGAGATCAGGGTTTAGAAGAACAATTTACAAATAATAATAATAATAGAGTTATATTGATTATTTATAGCTGGGTTTACTAAGTACTTTAATTTATGTACTATAATACCACAGGTGTTATAATTTTAATCATTTTCAGTCTATTGATTGTTCATCATGAACTTAGAGTAGTAGATGATTTTAAAGAAAAATTGGAGGTTTAACTGTGCATTATTTACTATAATATAGCTAGAATACTTGTTTATAATTTAGGTATTAAGGTATTATAATAATGAATGGTTTCTCTTTACTGGGTGTAAATAAATAGATTGCATTACAATAATTATTATTATATTATACTATACATAGTTTAATGACTGTGTGACAAAAGCTTGCTATAATAGACTCTATGTATAAATCTTAGATGTTTTTGTATAAATGATTAAGTCATAGAAATGGAATCATTATGATAATAACTGAAAAAATAACAGTAAAAACAAAGCTTCCAAAGTTAAATCAGTTACTTGAAAATATTACTAGTAACTTATTATAGGAAAAAAATGTTGGTTGATTCCTACATAAACTCTTCAATTTGATAACAGTTCAGACCATTTTATCCAAGTATATTCATTCCTATCTACAACTAAACAATCCTTCTGCACTAAAGTACGTCATCGTAAGATAAGTGGAAAAATGTAGAAAGGAATTTTACTCATTTATTAATCATTTCTAATTCTAGGTTCATTTATTCAGATAATCATATACTAGTAAACTTTCCTAAATAAATGCAGACTTAAGCATTCTACTAATAGATTCAAAATATCTAAGTACTAATAGAAAAACTAAACATGACTACTTTCATTCCAGTAATTTACTTTGACAGAAATAAATAAGATAACACAATGGAACCTGGTAAATTGTAGAAGAGACAAACAACCCAAAGAGCCTGTTCCACCCAACCTTTTCCTGAAGATAGCTCAATTGCTTGTCTTAGGACCCCCGAGCCTGTCCACTGATCCACTAGGATGAAAGCACTGTGTGGAGAAATGGGATTAAATACCCCTACAACTCAACAATAGTACTTATGTCCTCAACAGTATATAACTCAGCTATGTGGCTGCACTAGTTCAGAATGCAGTCTTAATCACTCAATCTCCTTCTAACTTTCCCCTAATCTAATCTCTTGTGCTCCTTTCTTAACTTCAGAAATTTCACAAGGTAAAGAATTGAACAACCCCTTGCCGAATTCGATGGATAGATATATGCATGCCTAGGTCTTTTGGTAATTTTTTTTTAATTTATGAGCCACCTTCTCTATTCAACTTTCTTGGGGAACATGAACACAAAATTAGGGAAGTTTCCCCCTGCAACAGTTAGAAGTGATTGAGGATGCTGCCATGTGTTAGTTTTATCTCACTCTAGTCTATTCCTCCTAGTGGATCAGTGGACACTCATTCAACAGCCTCCTTAGGCTATTTGTCTCATCTTTTATTTATTAAATAATAAAATATTCAACATAATTAATTACAGTCATCCTTGACCCCACTTGGTCAATAGTCATGAACATTACAATAAAAGTAAAATATAATGTTTTCTTAAACATAAAATGTTATTGAAATTGGGGTATGTTACAAGGAGGTGCTAGGCCCTTAAGCTAGAGATGCCATTGAGCACCCAAGGAGGTGTTAGGATCTGAAGCGGGGCTGTCGAGATCTCGGTTGAGAGATGCTATACAGTTAAGTATTTGGTTTACTTATCAAAATTTTGTTGTTGTTGATTTTCTGTAAATATAGATGAGCATATGATGCAACCATGGTTTTGAAAATCTTGTTATAGATTGCATCCTATAGGAATGAATCTGACATGTGAGTTAATTCATTGTTGTGTTCGGAAAGGAAGCACCTGAGCTTTGTGAGCACCTAGAAGAGGTGTTAGGCTAAAAAACGTAGCTGTTGGACCTCGGTTGAGAGGTATTTTCAGGTGATCTGAGGCTTACAGAAACCATGATACCTTTTAATGCACACCTAGGTGTGGGGTGGGGCAGGGTTGTGAGTGTCGTGGTTGTATAAAGCCAGTCAGACAC
This sequence comes from Pseudotsuga menziesii, assembly GCA_001517045.1. Classification (NCBI taxonomy): domain Eukaryota; kingdom Viridiplantae; phylum Streptophyta; class Pinopsida; order Pinales; family Pinaceae; genus Pseudotsuga; species Pseudotsuga menziesii. The sequence continues at coordinate 405,034 of LPNX010964324.1, forward strand.
CTGTGGAACGAAAAGAAGATACTTATGTAGATAAGTATTTGGTTCACTTGGCAACTTCTTGTTGATTTTAGGTTGATATACATGTGCATGTGATTCATCTATGATTTTGGAAAATCTTGTGAATACTAACATGGGAATTGACTCATTGCTTGGCGCTTGAGCATAGGTATTGCTGGTTTCCAAAGACATTGGAAATGTTCCAAGTTGAGGAGAAGGTTTCTCCAAGACCCAGAAAAATATTATGTGGTGTGTACTGATGCATGCAATCAAGGACTTGGAGGAGTTCATATGCAAGACAACCATGAAGTGGAACCAAGGAGGAGTTCCAGATCATGCCATTAGATAGGTAAAGGTGCAGAGGAAGCACCACGGTCCTGATATAGCTACATGGGAGTTGTAGGATGCCATGGGATTGCCACATCCATTTTTGTTCAATTTTGTAGAGCACTGAGGGCGGTGCCAGTATAACAATTTGTTAAATTTTTGTAAAGCAACGAGGATAGTGCTATTGAAGGGGGAGGGGAATGTAACACCCTGATTTTGACCCCAAAGCGGAGGGGAATGTGTGCCCTGGTTTTGACCCCATGGTATTGAATTGCACATGATGTAAATATTTTTATTTTATCATGGTGTGGAGCTCAAGGCAAAGGCCTGACCATCGATTTAGTGTCTTATGTACTAGAAATTAAAATCAATGTTGATGGTTTATGTGCTATACAGGAACAATATGTTTTGAGACATCATGTAAAAATGCAAATTAATAAAAATAACACAACTAGCTGTGCGTCGCAACGTGAAAGAGATGGGGGCATGATTTCATAAGGAATAGGGAGGGGGAAATATTCAAACCCTTGAGCCAATGGGGAAAAGTCAAATGTCTAAGGGAAAACCCATAAAGCTGTCAACTACCCATTTTATCTCTTTCCCCAATCATTTATTTCTGCCAGAAATTGGTTGAGGAAGTTATTTCCTTAGGATGGGAAAGGTATGGAGGTCGAATTCGAATTGGGAAGACCACCTATTTTTGGAAAAACATGTTTTGGCTTATTGGGAAAGTAAGAGCCCATAAATTCATTCCTCACCCATTCTCTCATTCAAGTTTGGCTCCCTCACACAACTAAAGGTGGTTGATCTCTCTCCTTCACACTTTTTCGGTCGTTTTCTTCACTTCTCCATGCCCATAATTTGTTTTCTGCGTTGCTGGGTGAATGGGAAGAAGAGAACCACGATTTTGGGGTTTGAAGAGGTTGTTTTTTCCCCTATGAACAAGCTAGGGAGTTTCCCTCACGTTCTTCTATCATTTCCTCAATTTCTTTAAGCTGGGAAGTTGTTTTTGTGTTGTTGAGTGAATGTGCAGCAAAGATTCCCATTTTTGGTGTTTGCTGAGGCCGAATTTACTCCCAAAATTTCCATAGACGTTGTTTGAATTCAGATTCACAATTTGGGTCTGAATAGAGGTCATTTTTGCTCTTGTAATGTCCATGAGCATTTTGTGAACATGGATTTTCTCCCCTGGGTTATTTTTCCCCATCTGCCATTTCTGTTTGTGGTTGCCAAATGTTTCTCTACAACCCAGAGCTTGCATTTTGCTGGGAATGGAATCCTTGTGTTGGATTGGCTGAGTAAGTCCAAGGAACCCACATGTGATTGGCTTATTGCCTTAGCAACATGTGAAACCCAATTGTTTATTGGTTGGGATGGACAGTATGTGAAAGCCAACTATGTGTTGGCTTGACTGTGTGTGTATGTTCTTGCTGTGTGTAAGCCTGTTGTTCCGTAGTTCCTTGTGGAAATCATGCCCAAATTAGGGGTGGCAGTGGTGCTGAGAGATTGATGAGCACACTGGCCTATGGTTGGGTGGAATGTTGCAACGACGTAGCTAGTTGCGGGGAAGCTTCTTCTCAATATAAGTATCCTTTGTGTATTTAATTTCCGCAACTATATTTGTTTATGAATTAATATGAACATGTTGAATGTGTTGAATAAGTCTTACTTCCGCTGCATATTTCATGTATGAGACATCTGTACATGCATTTTACTTCAATGCATTTTATTTTATGTTCATGGGGCTATATTTCCCATTTGACAGCAACAACAGTGAAGGTCGCGTCCTCTCCATTGTCAGGATGAGGGGAGGGGATGTGATAGTAAGAAAGTGGAGAAGTTCATGAGCTTAAAGAACAAGTAGAAAGTTTGAAGAAGGCACTGGCAAGGAAAGAAGTAGAAGTAGCACAGGTACAGTTACAGAATATGAAAATGAAAGAATATCCACACGAAATCCTTACACCACTTTGAACTCGAACTCGTAGATTAAGCGTTGAAGGGACTGTAATAAGCAAAGTTGAGGTACAAAATAGTAATCGTGGGATGGTTTCTCAAGATGATAAATTGGTAGATTATGGGGAGAATTGTGAGATGCTGGTAGGCAAACAAAATGGCAACCATCAGAGTAATCTAGAAAATGAGCATAGAAATTTATATGTTGTAAAAAGTGGGACAAAGGGTGAAATAAATACAAGAACTGAGACACCATCTGCATCTAAAAAGACCTCTCAAACTAAAAATTCACTACAGCCCTTTGGAAAGCTCATCAATGGTGTTGGCGGGGGAAAAATAATTACAAGTGAAGTGGAGTCATCAACTCTTGTACCTATATGTATAATTGAGCACATATTATCTAGTGGTGGACATAACCTACTCTTATCAAACAAGAAGCCATTTACAGCTTCGGGAAATGGTCTTCTTAGGAGAAATTCAATTGAAGGAAATGGCCTTCCTAGGCGAAAATCAATGGAAGGAAATGACCTTCCTAGGTGTAAATCAATGGAAGGAAAACTACATGTAGAATCGGGCCAACAACTTCTTAGTGAAAAAAACTTGCAAGACACCAACTGAAAGGAGAAGGGGATAAATTTTTGATTCTGCATTATCATTATGTTGATAGTAATTTTTATTCTGCTTAAAAGAGAATTTTTTTTCTTTCTCTCTAATAAAATTGTAATTTTTGAAAGGAGAAGGGGATAAATTTTTGATTCTGCAGTAGCATTATGTTGATAGTAATTTTTATTCTACTTAAAAGAGAAATAAGTTTTGTTCTCTAATAAAATTGTAATTTTTATTTTTATTTCTCTAAGACCTTCTTATTCCTTTGATTGAACAACTCTTTTGTGATGCCAATACAAAATGAGAGGCAATCGAACAATGAATGAGAGGCAACAGGACAAAGACCTTTCATGCACGAGTTGCTTCTTTTAACATGAATGTCTGTTGTAGATTTAGATAGTACACAAACATCATTTTTTTATCGATCCTCTATGTTGGAATTACCTTCTAAACTTCTGTGAAATTAATTTACTAGCATATTTTTTTTATAATATTGATTGAAACAAATATATAAATTGTTTTGATTTACAGTTCTTCATATGAATCCAAATTGAATGTCCACACATCTAATATGTAATTTATTTTTTATTAATAGTTGTTTTTTATCTGGTTCAACATTGGTTTGTGTTGATGTATTTGTAACTTCAGAATGTATTCACTTGTATATATTGTATTTCATTGGTCCTCGATTCTCCTATCGGGAGAATCACTTGTATTTCTTTGTACCCTGATATTCCTATCCGGAGAATTACTAAAAGTCATGAGGAAGTCCCCTCCATTGTAAGTCAGGTCATTAGTACCCTAGTTGTGGTTACTCAAGCCTACATAACTGAGTCAAATATTGAGTGAACGAAAGAATATAAATAGAGGGAGGCGTTCCTCATCTGAGATACACACACTCACCCAGCTACAGCGCATAGGTGAGAGAGAAGAATCTTGCTCAAGGGAGAGAGAGAACAAATGTTGGAGATTATCTTTCTGTCTTTAGGTTTTACTGCTGCCATTGGTGCTCATTATATATCTAAGGAAGTTGCGAGGTTTTTCCTTTATGGTTTCCCTAAGGATGAATCTTTGTGTCTATTGTCTCTTGTGATTGATTGTTGTGCATGTTATTCTCTCAAATAAGATCCTAAGGTCACATTGTCAAATTGATAAAAATCTAACATGGTATCAAAGCTAACTTGAGAAGAATATGCTGTGTAGCTATATAAGCTAGGGCTTCTTACTTTTTGGTTCTCTCTCCACAATCCATCAGCAAAAGGAGGCTAGGCTAACTCTCCATTGAAGGGCACATCTTTCTGTCAAAGCAAAATTTGATTCCGGGCATTTTCAGTTTTTGGTACGGGAAATTAGGGATTTTTACAAAAGAGGAATTTTTACAGAAGAGGAATTTTTGAGTGATCCCAACATAGGATTGCTATGCTCATAAAAATCGAATTTTATAGACCAAGTTTGAATTTTTTGGTTGAGTGAAACTCCGGGAAAGTCAAACCCTAGTTTGACCCCGGGGGTGAAAAACCCTAAAATACTAAAACTGGTAGTTTTGGTAAATTTGCTATATCTCGGGGTTGAAGAAGTCTCAAGGGTTGATATTTTCAAAGACCGAAGATAAAATCTTTTTGTACCCTGTGTAAAAATTTCAGCCTTATATTCACTATATTCTGGGATATATGATTCCTCCAAATAAGGGTTCCAACCTCTTCTAGGATTGATCCCTAAACAGGACAACTAGGGAGAATTTCTATATCTTGGGCTACGAAGGTCCAAATTAAATTTCACAAGATTTTATAGATAGAGAATGGAATGTTATTTTTGTGGTAAAAATTTCAGACCCCAAAGGTGAAATAATGACACGTGGCAGTCTGTACAAGTTAGATATGCTGAACAGTCTTGAATTAAGTCACCATGGGAAAACTATCATAAGTCCCAATTGGTGAAACCAATTCCGATAAAACCTGTGGTTTTGGAAAGATGACAGTGGAGGCTATCTTAGTAAGAAAGTTTAGACACAATGGATTAGTACTTTCGGAGATAACATAGAAACAGTATCAGGCATTTCTGTAGAAGAAATTGGAAAACTAGGGCTTCCTGTTCTGGGAGTTTCCCTCCACTGTTTTCAGAAAAGGAGTACATTGGACAAATCACCTTGAAGAGGTCCATATTTCTATCCAATCAGAAGTTTGAAATTCAAAGTTTTTAAAATTTGGGTTTCTTTGAAAAAGCCTAGATCAACCAACTCTGGAACCAGGACGGACACCTCAAATCCGTAAGATCTAATATTTTGCTATTTACATTTGAGGTTCTCATTTCAAAATGACCTATCACACTAGCTTGATGACAAGCTTGGTGAAGCTGAAAACCTCTGAGCATGGAAGTATAATTTTTCACTGGTTCTTGAAGAAAATTAATTGGACACCTACATAGGTGGAGAGGTTCCAGTTCTAAAGGGAGATGAGGCTAAAGCCTTACACAAGAAGAACTTGGTCAAGGCCAAGAAGATCATTGATGATTCAATCAAGGATCATCTTATACCACAAGTGTCTTCCCTAAAGACACCTAAAGAGATGTTTTATTCCTTGACTAATCTATTTGAAGGGAAGAACTTAAATTAGAAGATGACTTTGAGAAACCAGTTGAAGAATGTAAAGGACCAGAATGCAGAGACCATAGTCATACTTTACAAGGGTATCTCAAATCAAAGAACAACTTGAAGCAGTGGATGAAGATGTAGAGAATGCATAATTTGTGATAAGCACCTTGAATGGCCTCCCAGGATCATGGGATTCATTCATTCGAAGAATTTTTGCTAGAAGGAAGTAATTGCTTTCAGCAGACTCTGGGAAGAGCACACACAAGATGAAGCTCAGCTCATAATAAGAGAAAGAGAAGATGGGAGCAACTGACGACCAAGCTCTCACAATCTAAAGAAGATCCATCAAGCGATGAGGAATATGAAGAACTCAATTCTTGAAGAACCTCTTATCCATCTTAGCATTTGGATAAGAAATGATGCTGTAATGAAGTTGAAAGAAGGAGGCTACCCATGAAACAAATAAAGATAAGCATTCAATTGTCATTTCATGATATTGTCTTGTTATGCATTTGTTTATATTCAGTTGATGTATTATGCATGATAGAATGTTTGCATTAATGACAGTATACTACTAAAATGCATGTGATGTGTAAGTAGCTCATGGTGCTATACAACTCTCCATTGCTACTTATCTAGAATGAAACCTCTTTGCTGACATATTGGATTTGTGCACAATCTCAATGATGTCATGGTAGAGATGGAAGGCATCTAGAAAGTTTCTGTGAGATATGGATGAATGTTGTATTGGCTAAAATAGTTGCATGATCATATCTTTATGCATAAGAATTTTCCTTTATGAATATGCCTTATGAAATGCTTCTAACCATATAACTAATGCATTTGACTTGTAGGAAAGATCGTGCACAATCGCCTACAAGAAAAGAAGGATGAGACTTGTTCCGAAGAACAAGTGATGACAATTTAAGAAATAATACAAGATGGAGAATAATATGATGATACCTTTAAAGGAAGAAAGAGGTCTCAGATAGAGTGCAGTTATGTGACACTGTTGAGCGACATCATTGATGCGGAACCTTCCAGCTATGAAGAAGTAGCCAAGAATAAAGGGAAGGAGAGTACCAGTTCAAGAAGAATGATGTCTAGGATGTGGTATCGAGACCTGAAGGGAAGAACATAGTGTCTTCCATATGGATCTACAAGATCCAGCTTGCAGTAGATGGCAACATCGTGGGATACAAGGAAATATTCGTAGCATGAGGCTTCTAATGGAAAGAAGGCATGATCTGCGAAGAGACAATTGCAGCCACTAGAAGTTGAGGCACATGACAGGAAGACTCATGTGTGCAAATTAAATAAGGCCTTGTACGAGCTCAGAAGACACCCATGGGATAACACATACATGAGGAGCTTGAATATCACTTAGAGTGATGAAGATATTAACATTTGCTACAAGGTTGAAGATGAAAGCCTATAGAGGATGACAAGCTCATAGATGGGTGTGAGGAGAACATTTTAAGGATAGAGGATCTTGGTATCCAGTGAACCTAGATGGATACATAGAATATTAGTAGTAGAGAAAGCTACTTGTCACTCCAGTACATAATGTTTCAATGCATAGAGTATGAAAGGCAGAGGGAGAATGATGCTCCACTTCAAAGGGATTGAATGCAGAATATCTTGATGTTCAACATGATACAACAGGATGGATAGTTTACTGATGGCTCTAGGATTTACTGAGAGTAAATTGGATTCCAACCTTTGCTTCAAGGTTGAAGGTGGAAGACCAGTGATGCTCCTGTTATACGTCGGTGACTTGTTCCTGATAGAAAAGAGGAACTCATTAAAGTTGCAAGAAGGAGACTTGCTGCCGAGTTCGAGATGAAGGACTTGGATATGATGCACTAGTTCTAGGCATGGATGTGTGGTAGAGTGTGGATGGAATCCCCCTTGAAAAAGGGAAGTGTGCAATGGAGATCCTGAAGAGGTTTGGGATGATGGAATGCAAGGCCATGGGCACACCTATGGCATCGAACCTGAAGCTATTGAGTGTTGCTTCATCAGAGTTGGTTGATGCCACCATGTATTGTCAAATGATTTGTTCCTTGTTGCACCTGATGAATACGAGACTAGATATTTTCTTTGCTATGAACACATTGAGACATGTTCACCTGATGGTTGCAAAGCATGCAGTGAGGTACCTAAAGGGTACAACTGAGTATGGGCTCAAGTATGAGGCAAATCAAAAGATTAACCTGGAAGGTTATGTGGATTCAGATTGGACAGGAAGTGCCATTGATAGGAAGAGCACTTCAGGGTGTTGCTTCAGTATGGGATCATATGTGATCTCTTGGTTTAGCAGAAATGAGTCCTGTATGGTGCTAAGTATAGCCAAGGAAAAATATGTTACCACTTGTATTTTTTGGTATGATGCAGAGAGGAGCAGTGAAGCTCCAGTATGTTCTCCAGATCGAGTTTCCCTCCAAGGGGAAGTGATGAGTCCATGAGCCCTTTTGACATGGTGGTAGGTGGGGCCTCCCATGGTCAAATGTAAGTGCTGTGCCCTTCAGACATGGTGGTAGGATTGGTTCCTCCCATGTTCAGATGTAAGTGTTGTGCCCTTCTGACATGGTGGTAGGATTGGTTCCTCCCATGGTCAAATGTAAGTGATGTGCCATTTTGACATGGTGGTAGGCGAGGCCTCCCATGGTCAGATATAAGTGTAGTGGCCTACACCCAGCATGAAAAAGGGCTGGCGCTGTAGAGACCCACATACATTATGAAAAAGGACTGGCTCTGTGGAAGTACATCCATCATGAAAAAGGGCTGGCTCTGTAGTGGCCTACATCCAACATGAAAAAGGGATGGCTCTGTAGAGACCCACATCCAGTATGAAAAAGGATTGGCTCTGTGGAAGTACATACAACATGAAAAAGGGTTGGCTCTGTAGTGGCCTACATACAGTATGAAAAAGGATTGGCTCTGTAGAGACCCACATCTAGTATGAAAAAGGACTGGATCTGTGGAAGTACATCTAGCATGAAAAAGGGATGGATCCGTAGTGGCCTACATCCAGTATGAAAAAAGACTAGCTCTGTAGAGACCCACATCTAGTATGAAAAAGAACTGGCTCTGTGGAAGTAAATCCAACATGAAAAAGGGTTGGCTCTGTAGTGTCCTACATCCAGTATGAAAAAGGAATGTCTCTGTAGAGACCCACATCTAGTATGAAAAAGGATTGGCTCTGTGGAGGTACGTCCAGTATGAAAAAGGACTGGCTCTATAGAGGCCTACATCCAGTATGAAAAAGGACTGGCTCTGTAGAGGAAGACCTACATGGAGGCTAGGCCTACAACCAACATGAAAATGGGCTGGATCTCTAGAACTTCCTGTGACGAGAAGAATTGAGAGATAGCACCATTTGATCGAGATAGCAGAAGCAGTGATGATGATGATCTAGTGATGATCCAACCACGGGGACTTCACTTAGTGAACCTCTCACATAGCACGTGCGATCGTGGGATATTAAAGAATACCCTTAATTTTGAGAGATATTGACCCCAACTCTTTTTGTTAAAACCCCCTCCCAATACTTAAAACCTCCTCCCCACTCGTTTTTATACCACAATCCTTATAAACCACCCTATCCACCCCCACCTTAAACCCCTCATCCCCCCAATACTTGCAATATATTGGTTCGATTTTTGATAATTTTAAAACCCACAATATGAACTAATGTGATATGATATTGGTCATCAAGTGAATCCCCCGTGGATCCAACTTTGATGATGATCCAGTGATGATCCAGCTTTGATGATGATCAAGTAATGATCCAGCCTTAATGACGATCCAGCTTTGATGACGATCCAGAGAAGAAGACTTGTGCTGATGAATTGTGTCAAGAGAATACCTTCCTAATTAAGAGGGAGTGTTGATGTATTTGTAACTTCAGAATGTATTCACTTGTATTTCATTGGTCCCCGATGCTCCTGTCGGGAGAATCAATTGTATTTCTTTGTACCTTGATGTTCCTATTGGGAGAATTACTAAAATTCATGAGGATGTCCCCTCCGTTCTAAGTCGGGTCATTAGTACCCTAGTTGTGGTTACTCAAGCCTACATAACTGATTTAGGATTACTCGAGCCTACATAACTGAGTCAAATATTAAGTAAATGAAAGAATATAAATAGATGGAGTCACTCCTCATTTGAGATACACATGCTCACCCAGCTATAGCTCATAGGTGAGAGAGAAGAAGCTCGCTCAAGGGAGAGAGAGAACAAATGTTGGAGATCATCTTTCTGTCTTTGGGTTTTACTGCTGCCATTGGTGCTCATTTTATCTCTGAGGAAGTTGCGGGGTTTTTCCTTTATGGTTTCCCCAAGGATAAATCTTTGTGTCTATTGTCTCGTGTGATTTATTGTTGTGCATGTTATTCTCTCAGATAAGATCTTAAGATCATATTATCAAATTGATAAAAATCTAACAGTTTCCATTGCAATACATCCATTCTCTAGCATGTAAACCATAATGATATTGTTAGCACCTACCAAATCCAATTAACAATTAGTATGAACTATAAAAGGTCTCACATAAATGGGATTGGAATTTGGATGAAAAACATAACAATTTAACTCAACCAATTGACAAATCAATCATATACCACTATTCCTTTTTTGGTCCATAATTATTAAATTTTATCTTGTATTCTTATGTATTCTTATTTAATAAGAAGGTGCATTGCCATTTCTTTTTCATTTTTCTACAAATATGTCAAATACTAAAGATTAAAGTAGGATTGTGGCATTACCATCATGATTCAAACCCCCTTGGCACACATCTGGTTAGCACGCAAATGAGAAGTGGAACATAATTGTTTATTGTCCATTGCAAGCAGATATATGCATCCTTTGTAAGGGTGGCATGTCTGGGCCTGATCATGGAGATAATTCTTTTATAATTGGAATGAGGATCAAGGAATTCTAAAAGAACCCACTCCATAACTCACAACAATAGTGAACACTCAATCACAACATTGCAGTAGTATTGTCTTACAAAAAAGTCATCACAAGCGGATTGAGATTGCAAATAGGATGAATTCCCTTCATAAAATAATATCAAGTGGCAACCAACGGTCTATCTTTAATGACATGATTCATATTCAAGGGAGTGCTCCAGTTAATAAGGGAATATACAATGTTCATCCTAAGAACCAAGGTATAGGAGTGAAATGCTCCACCTTTTGAAGAGTATGCAATGGGACTTGGTCTAAACAAACTAATAGTGTACATGTAAGAATGATGAAGCTACTAAGACACAAGACCTATTGTACAATTCAACTTGCCCATGATATCCTCCAGATTTAACTAGGACAACCATAATGCCTAAAATATATCTAGGATAATTACTAGGAATGTATTACTTTAAATTTGCTATAGATATAGCAATCATAACTGCTCCCATACATAATGGCTACAAATTCCATAGGAATCCAATCATGTAAATGGAAAAGCATCTTTAAACTACATATTCCTATTCCTACAAATTCATGTGCTACATTAATGAGGAATCAGGTCACAAGTAGAATAATTGTGGCATACAACAACTTAAGTATGGTGCATATTTTTGTCTACCCATTTGAAAATCAAATGAGGCTTTAGTATTCAAAGAGCTTAAGAAATAAAGTGGTCTTTCTTTTGTTAATAAAGATGTTTTATTGTGTGAAAAGCTAGCAAAATACAACGAATTCAACTGCCTGTATTTGAAAAGGCCTAGAGAAATTCTTAAAGGAAGATGGATTGACTAGATTTTGTTTGACTTTGAAGTCAAATTTATCCTTCTCTTTCATTCCTAAGGGTTAGGATTCCTTTCACATTACTTTTCATGTCAGCATTCAGGTCAACCTTTGACCTCTTATTTCCTACTGCTATTTTGCTGGCCTACAATGTTGGTTTTATGTTGTTTCTGATTATAATTGTAACATGCTATGAGGAAAATATCATTAAATATATATCAAGTTGTATCTACAAGTATTAATCATAACCTAAAACAAATATGTAATAAGTATAGATTCTATTTGGACTATATTCAATACCAATCTATAATGCTCACTGCATTTATTCATAGACAAAAAGGCAAAAAGTAGTTGTGAAAAAGACTGGTGCTACTTCTATGATTGTATAATATGCAACATCATCGTAAATGGGATGAGAGCATATATATAATTAGGCCTTTCATAGCTCGATCAGGCATAGCTCCCTTGAAGCTTGCCTCAGTTTTTAACTATTACCTCGATTGGATATTGCATACATTGCTCCCCAAAATCCGACATTATGTTGAACCAATGAAACTCATTCTCTCATTGTTCCTGTTAGTCTTAAAAGAAGCTACTCCTTGCTACAAGGATAAGGCGATTAGAAAAATAAATCTGCCTAAATACAAATGAAAACAATGCATGACCAAACATAACTAGTGACTGCCATGACCACTACAAAACTAGGTCTAGAGGGTGGAAAGGAGTGATTATCATAAACCATTTGATAATTCCTCCTTAAAATGCAATAATCATAGAAAATCTAATCCAACACAAGAGTCGCAATATGAAGTTTTGGGCACTTTCCCTCATAATATAAGGTGTAAAGAGATCTAAAGGGAAAATATGGGTTAGATTAGAGGACATATTTGTGCATAAAAGGTATTTCTTAGTTTATTTGGGCATGCCATTGGTAATACATTATTGAAACAATCATTCCATGGGTAAAGGAAAATGTAAGAGACCTAATTACTCATGATGGTATGGACTTGTTGGTAAACCATTCACAGATAAGATACACTATATCAATCAAGCAATAATGTACAAATTGATATAAAAATTACTCTATGTCCCATTCAAACTCCAACATTACATTGAAACAATGAAACTCATTCTCTCGTTGTTCATGTTAGTCTTAAAAGAAGCTACTCCCTAGACCCTGGTACAAGGGTAAGGCGATTAGACAAAGAAATCTGCCCAAATACAAATGAAAATAGTCCATGCCCAAACCAAACCAAATACTTCCATTATTACTACAAAACTAGGTCCAGGGGGTGGCAAGGAGTGATTATCATAAACCATTTGACAATGCATCCGTAAAATGCAATAATCACAGAGAAACTAATCCATCAAAAAAGTAGTAATATGAATTTTTGGGCACTTTTCCTCATAATATAAGGTGTAACAAGATCTAAAGGGAAAATTCGGGTTATATTGGAGGACATATTTGTGCATAAAAGGTATTTCTTGGTTTATTTGGGCATGCAATTGGTAAAGTAGTATTGAAACAACCATTCCGTGGTAAAGACAACTGTAAGTCTAGACCTAATTACTCATGTTGGTATGGAATTTTTATTGAAACATTACCGCCCATCCAATAATGATGACTTGGTTGTCAGAGAATTTCCCTTTTAGCTTCAACAATCTCTCATCTTCCCATCCAATAATGATGACTTGGTTGTACAGAATTCCAAGCTCTTGTATCTCAAATTTCCCATCGAATATGTTGATGGAATGGCCTTGTTGTTGAGTACACAAGAAAGTTAGGGAATCTAGCCAACTTGAGCTTAATTGTGCCAATTCCCTTAGGTTTGAGCTTGGATTTATCTGCAAAATATACTACATCATCTACATTATCATGAAATTATTCAAAAACAATATATTCTTAATTTCACGTGGGAGGTTGCACCAATGTCAAGCAACCAAGTATTTATTTAAGAAGCAAATGAAGCATCGAACATAGATTCATTTACATTAATATTGCAATATGCAACAATGGAATGCTTAGATTCATGAGCTTTACCTTTTTTTTGGGATCTTCTCCCATAGAATTGGGCAATGCTTTACATCATTACTATTCTTTCTTCCCCATCTTCTCTTAGAATGCATCTTTATAGGAAAAATTATTTCAAACAAAAATATAAAAAGCTCTATAATTTGCAATACAACAAGCTTTGAATACAAGTTACAACACAATATTTGCAATAGTTTACAAGACTCTTACAATAAGGTCTTTGCAAGAGTCTTGGACATACATAGTATATACAACCTATTGCAAAACAATTTTGGCAATACTATATTTTGCAATATAGTCTTTATCCAATACAATCTACTACAATAATCTGTGTATGGATCTACAATTTCTATAAATTAGCTTCTAGTCGGACCATTAACATCCTACGGAGTAAGTGTGACTGTATCCAAAGTACATATGTATTACAAATATAGTTCCTTGTGAATAGCAAAACTTTTGAAGCAAATCAAGCTCTAATATAATAGATCAAAAAATTTGAGCATTGATCACCCTCAACAAAACCCTAATACCCTAGTGCAATTCTTAACATACTACTAAGGTTTAGGAAGAGAATTAACCCCCACATTAGCAAACAATGGATGCCACGTTGTGTTTATAGCTTGCAAGTAGGGCCTCCTTCATTCTATATAAACTTTGGTAGGATTTGGTGCACAATATTCATAAACCACATATGATATGGAAACTAAAACTCATATTCCACACATATATAATGAACTAACTGTTAGAAAAACAAGATCGTAGAGAAATAACAATTAAACAATTAAACAAGATGCAAATATTAAACACATTACAAGAGACACAGATATAACGTGGTTCACCCAAGATGGGATATGTCCACGCATAAATCACCAGTCCTTTATTATTATACCATCCAGTAAAATGAAGGGATACAACCTGCAGCAACCTTGTTGCACTTCCTCTTCACTCTCTCATAGTTTCTCTCTCACAATCACAGAGATTGTTTTACAATGCTATAATACAATACATGACCATATTACAATGCTTTCCTTTTATAGGGGAATTACCATGGGAAAATACTATGGGTCACCCAATACCATGGGTCCGCAAACTATTGGCTCGGATCCATGCGAGGGGACGATGTTCCCCTGCACCCCTAGATGGGATGAATGTACATTAAAAAATGGGGTACAAACACAACTGAACAATAACATCTTTGAATCTAAAAGATCAAGCTCCACAACCAACAATATCCCACTTGGAGATTGATCACAACAAATCCACCACTACTGCACTTGCTGGACTATGCTCTGAACCTTGGACTTCGAAAATTTCTCTTCTTTTCCTTCATGCTTGAAGGGAAACTGAAACTGAGCAGGAATCAATTTCTCTTTGGTTACTACCTTTGTCAACATGTTTGCGGGATTCTGGCTAGTATGTATCTTTTCCAACTTTAACAGTTCATCTTCCAAAACAGATCTTATGAAATAGTACTTGAGCTTTATATGTTTAGTCTTCGAATGAAAGGTTGAGTTCTTTGCAAGATGAATGGCACTCTGGTTTTCATTGTACAACAAGCTCCTATTCTTCTGCTTCTTACCCAATTCCTCCATGAACCTCTGTAACCAAATCATCTCTTTACTAGCCTCTGTAGCAACAACATACTCTGCTTCCATTGTTGAAAGTGCAACAACATTTTGCAGTTTCGAAATCCAACTTATTATTGTTCCACCCAAAGTAAAGACATACCCTGTGGTGCTCCTCCTACTATCTTTATCACCAACCATATTTGGGTCAACATATCCCTGTAGAACGATGTCCGAACCTCCAAAACATAATGCATGAGAAGTGGTACCTCTCAAATACCTAAGAATCCACTGTATTGTCATTCAATGCTATTTACTTGGATTGTTCATATACCTACTCACAACTCCCACTACATGTGCAATATATGGTCTTGTGCACACCATGGCATACATCAAGATGCCAACTACTGATGAATAAGGAACCTTGGACATGTATTCTATCTCTTCATGTGCCTTGGGACACATCTCCTTACTTAGTTTGAAATGGCTGGCCAAAGGTGTACTAACTGGTTTTGCATTTTGCATTCTAAACCTATCAAATGCCTTTTTTATGTACTCACCTTGAGACAATGTCAATTTGCAATTTTTCTTGTCTCTTGTTATTCTCATACGAAGGATTTGCTTTGTAACACCCAAATCCTTCATCACAAATGATTTGTCTAGTTTCCTTTTGAGCACATTTATATCCTGCATGTTAGACATTGCAACAAGCATGTCATCCACATACAATAATAAGATAATATATTTTCCATTATCTAGCCTCTTGAAATAAACATAGTGGTAAGAATGACATCTACTATAAACTTGTTCAGTCATAAACTTATCAAATTTTAAATACCACTGCCTTGGATCTTGCTTCAGGCCATACAAGCTCTTCTTCAACCTACAAACCAAATTATCCTTCCCTTTGACCTCATGCCCATGTGGCTGCAGCATATAAATACCTTCCTCCAAATCCCCATGGAGAAAGACTGTTTTTACATTTAACTGTAAAAGATGCAAATCTTCTACCACCACTGGACTTAAAATAGTCCTAATTGAAGTCATTTTAACAGTCAAGAGAAAACATTTCATCAAAATCTATACCTTTCTTTTTTGCAAACCCCTTTACAATAAGTATAGACTTGTATCGCTTCTTGCCTCCATCTTCTTCCTTAAAGTTGTAAACCCATTTATTCTAAAATGCTATTTTTCTTGTAGGAAACTCAACCAAATCCCATGTTTGGTTTCTTATCAATGAGTCCATCTCTTCATTCATGCCTTGCTCCCACTTCTTTCTAGTTTCTGCCTGCATTGCCTCTTCATAACATTCTAGTTCACCGGAATTAGTCATCAAGAAATAATACAGTGAAGGCGAGAATCGTTCAGGGGGTCTACTTAACCTAGTAGACATTCTTACATTTATAGGAGTTTGAGGTACCGGCTGCCGCTCTTGACTTTTTGGTGCCTTTGGAAACTCATTTTCTTTGATTTCATCAAGCACTGTGTACTCTGTGTTTTCCTTTTCCTCTTTCTTTCCCTGTAGCTGATCTTTGTACACAACCTTTTCATTGAATACTACATCTC
Source organism: Pseudotsuga menziesii (assembly GCA_001517045.1). NCBI lineage: Eukaryota > Viridiplantae > Streptophyta > Pinopsida > Pinales > Pinaceae > Pseudotsuga > Pseudotsuga menziesii. The sequence continues at coordinate 421,426 of LPNX010964324.1, forward strand.
TACTCCTAATGATTTTGTGATTTTCATAATCCCATAAGCAATAACCAAAACCATCAACCCCGTAACCAATAAATGTACAATTCTTGGATTTAGCCTCAAGCTTTGTTCTATTTTCTTTATCAATATGGACACATGCTTCACAACCAAAAGTTCCTAGAAATGAGTAGTTTACTTTTTTACATGTCCATGCCTCCTTTGGAATTCCACCATCCAAAGCACTTGAAGGCTACTTGTTTATTAAATAAACAACAATATCTACAACATCAACCCAAAACTGTAAGGGGAATCCTGCATGCAATATCATACACCTTGCATGCTCCATGATAGTTCTATTCATCCTTTCTGACACACCATTTTCTTGTGTGTTCCAGGGATCGTCTTCTCTCTGCGAATCCCATTGTATGAACAATAACCATCAAACTCCTTGCTGCAGTATTTACCTCTGTGATCAGATATGAGACATTTCAACCTTTTTCCTGTCTCATTCTCAACCAAATCTTTCCACTTCTTAAAAGTAGAAAACACATCAGATTTCTGTCTAATGCAATAAACCCAAGTTTTTCTAGTTGCATCATCAATGAAAGAAACATAATAACGAGATCCACCAAGAGATTGTACCAGAGTCGGTCCCCATACATCTATATGCATAAGCTCTAATTTTTCACTCTTCTTCTGTTTCCCAACCTTGATAAATCTAACTCTCTTTTGTTTCCATAAACATAGTTCTCACATAATTCCAAACTACCTACTTCAAATCTGGAAGCAATTTCCTTGAGTGAAGAATTTGCATCCTCTTCTCAATCATGTGGCCAAGCCTATGATTCCACAATCCTGCACTTGTTTCAATGGAGGCTACAAAGATAGAATAATAAGTCTTATGAGGACATAAATACAACGTACCTATCTTATCTCCTTTTGCTATTACCAATGCTCCGTTAGTGATATTCCACCACGTTTTTCCAAACATAGACAAACAAATGCTATCTCCCAATTCCCTATTGAGATCATATTTCTTTTCATAGTAGGAATATGCCTGACATCTTTTAGCAACCATTTATTTTCATTATTTAACTTAATATGTACCTAATCCATTCCATTAATTTTACATGGTTCATCATCCCCCAATAAAACATGTCCAAAATCACCTGGAACATAATCATGAAAGAATTTCCTATGGGGTGTAGCATGACATGAAGCCCCTAAATATACTACCCAGTAATCACTAGTATTATCTAATGCAAGAATCAACGCATCTTGTAACACATCAACTGCTACATTTGCTTCCTGAGTAGTCTCCTACTTCCCGTCTCCTTTCTTCTTTGGAGCTGTGTAGTATTTCTTCAAATGTCCTCTCTTACCAAAGTTCTAGCACTCTATCTTTCCAAATCTAGACTTGCTGTGATTAACTGGGCTCCTTCCTCTCTCCCTTTGTATTACCCTATTCTCCATGGTCAACACATTACCTGATGTCTCACCTGTGCTTTTTCTTCTCATTTTCTCCCTAAGAATAACACCAACAACATCATCAATTTTAAGAGTGTTTGAAATAGGGATAGAGTTACTTATAGCCATGACCAAGCCATTCCAACTTTCAGGCAATGAGCACATGATTAGAATAGCCCTAACCTCATCATCAAAGTTCACTTTTAGAGAACTTAACTGACTAATAATTGTATTAAATTCATTTAAATGGTCAGTAACAAATCCACCTTCTGACATCTTCACATTAAATAAACGCTTCATTAAAAATACCTTTTTGGAAGCCGAGGATTTTTCATAGAGCTTAGCCAATGTGCTCATCACACCATCTATTATCTTTTCTTTCGAAATATTGAAAGCCACTGACAAAGCCAAGCACAATCGTATTGTTCCCAGTGCCCTTCTGTCAAGAATATCCCATTCTTCGTCCTTCATAGTTGTCGATTGTTTTGTTTTTTCCGCCCAACGGTAGGTATAGATCCTTCTGGTACCGTATAGTCCTCCATTTGCATCTTCCATAACTGGTAGTTTTGTTTCGATAAATTTATCGAGCCTAAACTTTCCTTCTTCTTCCATTTCTCCCACTCGAACTAGGAACCCTTCTTTCCTGTGAGTTTACCAGCCAAATAGATCTTTTGATTTGATACCATTTGTTAGAAAAATAGGATGGGAGAGCAATAACAATTAAACAGGATGCAAATATTAAACACGTTACAAGAGAGAGACAGATATAATGTGGTTCACCCAAGGTGAGCTACGTCTAGACAAAAATCGCCAGTCCTTTATTACTATACCATCCTACAAAATGAAGGGGTACAATCTAATACAACCCCACTGCACTTCCTCTTCACTCTCCCACAATCTCTCTCTCACAATCATAGAGAGTGTTTTACAATGCTACAATGCAATAGACAATTGTATTACAATGCTTTCCTTCTATAGGGGAATTACCATGGGAAAATACTACGGGTCACCCAATACCATGGGTCCACAAACTGTTGGCCAACAAACATCCCAGAAAATTTCTTTCGGGGGCGCTGCCCCTACACCCCCCTAACTAGGACGAGTGTATAGTAAAAAATGGGGTACAAACACAACTAAACAATAACATATCAGAATCTAAAATACCAGGCTCCACAAACCAACACTAACCATAGAACTAGATGGTGAGAACTCAAATATTTGACAACATGGATATGTTGAGATATTTATGAAAGAAAACTCACCCCCAAATCCAATTTATCACACCCAAAGCTTTAAAGATCAGGGTCATGAATGTAAAGGGAAGAACCAATAAATTCCCAAAGGTTTGCAACCACCCATTTTTTTGAATACTTCTAAATGTCAAATGTACAATGTTCTGGAAATAGATTTATGTGTGTGATCTAACACCACAAATGCAATAGGTTTCTCCTCATCACTTCAACATATCGTTCTCACACACATAGGTCGTTCTCACACACAAAGGTCATTCTCGTGAATGTATATTTCTCCCCATGAGGATATACATACATTTCCATTACAAAAATGGACACATGCAGAGGTAGCACACTCAACTTCTTCACCTTGACCAACAATGCCACCCATTAAAAATCCCTCATATCACATCTTCAACATGCTTTATGGTTTGGGTTCACCTACATCGCGAATGCAACGAGTCACATGAGAAGACTCTGTGAGCAGAAAATTGTCATAGAGAGATGGAGGGCAGATCGTACCAGGTTGTTGGTTTTATGGTATAGGTTTGAGAGATGGCAGAGTGAGACAAAATATGCCTAGAGGGATAGAAGGCAAATTGAGGAATATTCCTAGAAGGACAGAAGGAAGAAAAACAACAAAATGATAAGGTAATAGGGTTCAATGTTCGATATTATGAAAAATAAAAGAATAAAAGTGAACAATTGAAGGAATAATTGGATTTGGATAACCTCGTAAAGGCTAACATGAGAAACGAAGAAGGAGCAAAGATAAATAAAAGATGTTAAATCTAGACCTGATAAAAAGGAGGTGGAGGGGGGATTATGGTAGAAGGTGATAAATAAAGGGGATTTCAGGATTGTATTAGCTTATATCCATCCTCTAAATTAAAATTTTTAGGATACTTATCTATTTCTAGTGGTCATCTCATAATAACAAACACCTAATTACTAATAATCTTCCTCCTTTTCGTTAGGTTTAGCTTTACATATATTCTCTACATTTTCTAATTTTTCCTTTATAAATTTAGTCTTTCTGAGGTTATTCTAATCCATTGATCCCTTTAATTGTTGAATTTTATTATTATATTTTCATAATCTTAGACTTTAATCCCCAAAACAATGCCATTTTGTCAAATTTTCTTCCCTTCTTTTATTTGATCTTATGCCTCTTATCCTCACTATACTCTAATCATAAGGAATTACTATAAATCCTCCTTGCTCTCTCGTTGTTTCCTCATTTCTCTTTGGTTTTATCTTAGCTTTAAACACCTTTCATCATATCATTATAATTCATATTCCATTTTTCGTTTTCACTTTTTATTCTTTATTTAAACTTGATTATATCAACCCCCATCGTTCTAATTTTACATTTCAATTAATCTATTTAACCAACTTGTACTATTTCTCTCATATTTTATTAATTATTCTCAATGGTTACTTTTTTCTTTGACCCTATAGAATCTTTATTTAGCATTCTCATTTTGATATGTAATTCATTGAAATCTATTGCCTTTAATGATGGTTGGAGTGTCCACTTGAAATGTTGGGTAGGCTTCAAATATTTGAGAGAGGTTTCTCCATGAACATTTTACATTAATAAACACATGTATAAATTCTGCATGTTGGTAGGCCCACATGTCCTTATAATGTAGTTCTATCAGTTTAATATAGTTTAAAAATCAATAAGAAAAGCAATACAAATTAGACCATAATTTAGTTTAGCCGTTTAAGTCAAGATATGACATGTTACATACACCCATCCTTTGAGAAATTTCATCTCAAAGTTATAGTAAAAAATTGTCGGATAAGCATGACACATAGTCTCTACATCCTTCCAATCAATAGATATAGGGCTATATTTGTTAAGTTTTCTATGCTGTCATAGCTTACGTCCTAACTTGATTAGAATTTAATACATTTTCATAATAACAACATAAAGAGGATCACTAAAAGAAACACAATCACAAGGTACACACCAGTTTACTTTGGGAAAACCTATAGGAAAAAACCAACAAAAACTTCCTCAAAATAGATTACCAGTATGCAATGACCAAAGATCAAGGTCTCATCAAGTGAGAGATCAAACCCAAAGCATAAGAGCCAAAACACCAAAGAAGCTGGTTCTCCCCCTTCTTTGTCTCTCCTTCTTTATCTCTCTTATGAAATACAAGTGTGACTGAGTGTACAAATGAGGGAGGGTGCCTCCCTATTTACACTAATATTCTCAACTGACATTTTCCCTAACTGGGCCAACCTGTCTAACTAACATGAATGACATACCTAGGAAACCCCACAATAATATATATATTATTCCTTTCTGGGTGCTATTGATCCGAATTACAACTGAGGCTTTACCTCATGACTTTTACATGACCTCTTACATCAGTAACATCTCCTGAAGGAGGAATAATAATAATGTGAAGTACAAGTAGAATATTCTTCGAAGTTACATTATTTCAACACTACCACTTAACATGAAGGGTATTCTACAGATAACAACAAGAACTAGTGTGGCTCTACAACATCATCAGAAGGACAGAGGAGGAATCATCAACATCATCTTTTGGAACATCGTCTCGTACATCTATAGATCATCGAAAGTTTTGAACAACATCATTATATTCCACACGAAGCTAGAGTGTCGAAATATTCAGTACAAAGCTAAAGTATCATTATCAACATCTTCAGTACAGAGCTAACGTATCATCATCAACATCTTCACTACAGAGCTGAAGTATTGTCATCAACATATTCAATACAGAGATGAAGTATCATCATCAACATCTTCAGTACATAGTTGAAGTATCGTCATCAACATCTTCAGTACGGAGCTGAAGTATCATCATCAACATCTTCAGTATGGAGCTGAAGTATCATCATCAACATCTTCAGTACAGAGCTGAAGTATCATCATCAACATATTCCGTACAAAGCTGAAGTATCATCATCGACATATTTAGTATAGAGCTGAAGTAACATCATCTGCAGCATGAAACTGAGGCATCATCATCTACATGAACATTATCAACATCATGGAGCTCAAGAATCATCATATGAAGCATGGAACTGGAGCATCATCTGTAGCATGGAGCTGGAGCATCATCATCATCTGGTGGAACATCATCATATGCAGCATGGAATTGAATTGTCATCTGCAGCATGGGACTGGGGCATTGTTAAATTATTGTGCCATTGATCTTCAAGAAATGAGTGCAATTGAATTATTGAATTATTATGCAGTGTAATGGAATGAATAATATACACTAAACAAGACAAATTTCACTGGAAACAGATAAGAGTTGCTGAATATAATTACAATATAAACTTCAGTAATCCCAACAGTATACAATAGTGTTACATAAAGGAGAATTTGAATCATGAGGATATGATTGAATCTACCAACTCAATATGACTCCATGGCTAACTAGAAGTGTCTAAATCACTATCGGAGTTCACTAGATCAACTCAAGTTTTCTAATTTAGTCTCTCAATCAATTATAATAAGCTAAACTAGTATAATTGATGTGTTAGGTGAGAATTAGGTGAGAATAGGCTCCTACCGACATGCAACCATGCAAGACTGGCGCTAATTGAACTGGAGGACATCTAACTGAATGTAACTGGAGCATAAATTAGCTTGACTAGTCACCAACTACCAACAATTGAAGGAGGTTGGTGCTAGCACTCCAAGTGGCTGCTAAATTGTAGGGATTGGTCTAAGAGGTGCATAAAATGATGCATGAAGGTGCAGTAAGTTGCAGTTAGCCTCTATCTATGTTCCCCACACTCTAGTGACTGGTACAGGTGGCCCCATTAGGCCAAGTGGACCTAATGGTACCAGTGGACCCAATAATAACTAAATGACTCCCAAGTTAGGAAAATACAATCTAATAGACCAGTTTTAGACAAGGGAGGATTATAAATCCTAACATCGCCCCTTAATCCTAACTTGGACAACTGCGGGACCTCGCAACAAGGCCAAAAGTCACCCATATACAATCTAAAAGAATTAAAAAAAGCTGCTTAATAAACCAAGGAAATAGGGGAAAACCTCATGGGACCCCCCCCCCCCCCCCCCCCCCCCCACAAAAAAAAAAAACCAGGAATAAGAAAATACAAGCTATTTTTAGAAGAAAATAAACTTCCTCCTTAGAAAATAAATTGCAAAAAACTCTGTTGCAATTTGTAGAACTATACAACAGCATGGTTCTTCTATGCAGTAGCATCCTGAAGCTATGCATGTGAACCTCTCAATGTAATTCTAAACTTATGGATGTAGTGTGTGTTTCTTCTTGCTGGAAAAGGAAATGAATGATTGAATTTCTTCTTCTGTGGGTCAAATGAGTGATCATTCGCTATTTAGATAACACTTTCCTGGAACCTTGTTGCACCACTCTGTAGGGAGAGAATATGTGAGAGTGAGAGCAACATGCTCATTCTGATACTGGGACCTTGTTCTCCTTCTGTCTTCTAGATTCCCAACACCATCCCCAACTGCAACAATGAGATTTTGGGTCTATCTAGGCTTAGGCCTTTGGTTTGGAATGGTTGCTGAATATGGATCTAAAATCTCATGAGGTTTAGCCTCAATACCAAGATCATGTTGATCTTGATCCTATTAATCTGAATCTAAAACATGTAACAAATCATCATCATCAAAAGTTAGTGGAAGAGTGGTTATACCTTCTTGTGCTTCGAATGGTGGTGGATCACACAACTGATCTTCTTCAAACTGAACACTGTGCTCAATGAAGAATTTACGAGTTGCAACCTCCATTGAATTGTATGCTTTTGCATCTTTTGCATATCCCAACAAAATGCATTCAATAATTTGGGATTGGAAGGCCTTTCTCTTATCAATGGGTATTCTTGCCTAAGATTTGGAACCAAAAACTCTCAAGTGAGAGACATTGGGCTTATGCCCATGCAGTGCTTCAAATGAAGTGGCCCCAACCACTGATTTTTGAGGAACTCTATTCTATAAGTACGAAGCACAGTTTATAGCTTCTTCCCAAAGAGAAGGAGGAATATTCTTGGCATGGAGAAGACATGCTGCCATCTCCTTCAGTGATCTATTTTTCCTCTCAACCACACCATTCTACTGTGGTGTGTATGGAATTGAGTGCTCCATTTGAATCCCCTCTCATTCACAATAATGCTGGAACTCTCTTTTAATGTATTAACCTCCTTTATCAGATCTTATGGAATTGATCTTTTTACTTAAATTGTTCTCAACCATTAATTGGTGTTGTGGGAATTGGTCCTGCCACATCACTATGTATAAAATCAAGTATAGAGGCATCCCTATGTGCCTTCCCAACTTCATACCTCTTCTTTGGATGCTTACCTACCAAGAAACCAGGACATACTCCATTAGAAGTTTGAATGAGAGGCAAACCTTCAACCATTTTATCATTGTGGAGTTTCTGGAGATATTTGAAATTGAGATGCCCAAATATCTCATGCCATATCTTACTGGTGTTGTTAGCATGAGTCAATAGAGATGTAGGAGGAGAGACATGCAAAAAATGTGAGAACTCATAAGCCTTAGTGGCATGATTAGCAATACCTTTTGCTATGAGATTTCCAGTAGCTTTTTCTGTGATTTCAACTGAGTCAGAGTCGAATGTAACTATCTTGGAAGATCCTATATGGGTCATTTGATAAACATGCAACAAATTAGCTACAAGGGAGGGCACATAGAGAAAATTTTTGAACTCACCATGTTGGATTTTAACTGAACCTCTTCTTGCTGCCGAAATTTGAGAGTCACATCCCATGTGAGTTCTAGGGCCTTCTAATAGAGTAAGAGTGGAGAAGGATTCCTTGGAAGAAACCATGTGGTTGGATGCTCCAGAATCAATCAAGTAAGCTTTCGACTAAGTAAGGCCTGCCTTCAAGGCATGGCATCTCTCATGATATTTTGTCTGTGGTCCAACATTAGACTTCTTTGCTCCATGTGGAAGAGCAATGTTGTTCTGTTCAAGGAGAGTGGGAAGTGGGAAACTGGTCGATCTACTTCTTCATGCATTGATTTTTAGGATGAAAACCCTTCATACAATAAGGACACTTAGTCTTTTCAAACTTTTTCTTCTTCTTGGATCCCGAAGCTCCTTCAGAATATTTCTAACTCTCTTTTGGTTTCAAATTAGATGGTTTAGGATCCTTCCCCTTGTGCTTCCCTTTAGCTTGTGCATTGGTAGAGTCTGACATCAGAAGAGCTTGGTTCTTGGAAGTTTGGAGGACTCCCATTTGGGCGAATTTGTCCTGCTCCTGTATTAAAGACTCGTAAAAGTTGTGAAGTGAAGGCATCTTCCAATTTGGAATGGAAGCTCTTCTAGAATGTAAGGTAGAGACGAAGAAATAATAATCAGAACCAAGTTTGCTAAGCACAAAGAGCACAAGTTGCTCATCCTTCCTCTCTATTCCACACTGCTTACATTATGGTGGAAGAGACTTGATTTTAGTAAACAATTGTTATATGGTCTTGAAACTGTTGGGTTGCAATGATATTAGCTCATTCTCTAGAATGTGTCCCTGAAGCTCATCTTGCATTCCAAATAAGAATTCAAGATTCTACCAAGCTTCCTTGGGAGTCTTCAATCCCTCAAGATGAAAGAGGAGATCCCTGGAGATGTGAGCACAAAGGAAGCCAAAGGCTTCATCCAACTGGTTCAAGAAATTGATTTTCTTAGTAGGATGACGTGGTTCTGTCTCTTAGCCAATGGCCATCATGTATAGGCCAAGCTTGTGCAAGGAGACCTACATATCTTCCCTCCAATCAACATACTTGAAGGGTGTTAGGATACGGGGTAATAAAGATTGAGAATCCATAAATTCTTCTTCCGATTAGTCAATTACTTCAATCAAGCTATGTAGCTCATGTAAGAAAACACTGCAAACACAAAAACAATTCACACTATGTCATAATCAAGCCTTCCATCTCAACATGTACACTTTCTCAGGGCCCGTCACGCCCGCATATACTTTTTTAAACGAATCCAGAGTTAGAAATGCACACTTTGTGGGACTTATGTGGAAGCCCAACTACTTCTAGTATACAATAGAGAATGGGCAGACTTGCTGCTTGCCTGAGGAGGTTCTCATACCATGTTAAATTATTTTGCCATTGATCTTCAAGCAATGAGTGCAATTGAATTGTTGAATTATTATGCAACGTAATGGAATGAATAATACACACTGAACAAGACAAATTTCACTGAAAATAGATAAGAATTAATCAGTATAATTACAGTATAAACTTCATTAATCCTAGCAGTATACAACAATGCTACATAAGGAGAATTTGAATCATGTGGATATGATTCGAATCTACCAACTCAATATGATTGCATGGCTAACTAGAAGTGTCTAAATCACTATCGGATTTCACTAGATCAACTTCGATTGTCTAATTCAATCTCTCAATCAGTTATAACCAGTTAAACTAGTCTAACTGATGTGGTAGGTGAGAATAGGTGCCTACCCACATGTAGCCATGCAAGACTGGTGCTAACTGAACTGGAGGACATATAAGTGAATGTAATTGGAGCATAACTTAGCTTGACTAGTCACCAACTACCAACAACTGAAAGAGGTTGGTGCCGACACTCCCAGTGGCTCCTAAATTGTAGAGATTAGTCTAGGAGGCACATAAAATGATGCATGAAGGTGCAGTCAATTGCATTGACCTCTATCTATGTTCCTCACACTCTAGTGACTGGTATAGGTGGACCCATTATGCCAAGTGGACCGAATGGTACTAGTGGACCCAATAATAACTAAATCACTCCTAATTTAGGAAAATATAATCTAAAAGACTAGTCCTAACACCCCCCCTTAATCCTAACTTGGACAACTGTGAGCCTTGGAAGCAAGGCCAAAAGTCACCCATATACAATCTAAAAGAATTTTAAAAAAAGATGCTTAATAAACCGAGGTAAGAAGGTAAAACCTCAAGGGAAATCCCCCCCCCCCCCAAAATAAGTAGGAACAAGAAAATACGAGTTATTTTTAGAAGAAAAGAAACTTCCTCCTTAGAAAATAACTTGCGAAAAACTCTGCCGCAATTTGCAGCACTATGCAACAACATGGTTCTTTTGTGCAGCAGCATCCTGAAGTTGTGCATGTGAACCTCTCAATGTCATTCTGAACTAATGGATGTGGTGTGTGTTTCTTCTTGCTGGAAAAGGAAAGGAATGATCAAATTTCTTCTTCTATGGGCCAAATGTGTGATCATTCGCTATGATCAGATATCACTTTCTTGGAACCTTGTTGCACCACTATGTAGGGAGTGAATCTGTGAGAGTGAGAGAAACATGCTCATTCTGATATTGGAACCTTGTTCTCCTTCTGTCTTCTAGATTCCCAACACCATCCCAAGCTGCAACAATGAGCTTTTGGGCCCATCTAGGGTTAGGCCTTCGGTTTGGAATGGTTGCTGGATATGGATCTAGAATCTCATGAGGTTCAACCTTAATACCAAGATAATTCTGATCTTGATCCTCTTCATATGAATATGAAACATGTAACAAATCATCATCATAAAAAGGTAGTTGAAGAGAGGTTATACCTTCTTGTGCTTTGAATGGTGGTGGATCACACAACTGATCTTCTTCAAACTAAACATTGTGTTCAATGAAGCATTTCCTAGTTGCAACCTCCATCAATTTGTATGCTTTTGCATCTTCTGCATATCCCAATAGAATGCATTCACTACTCCGGGATTGAAAGGCCTTTCTCTTATCAATGGGTATTCTGACCCAAGCTTTGGAACCAAAAACTATCAAGTCAGAGACATTGGGCTTATTCCCATGCAGTGCTTTGAATGGAGTGGTACAACCACTGATTTATGAGGAACTCTATTCTATAAGTATGAAGCACAGTTTACAACATCCACCCCCAAAGAGAATAAGAAATATTCTTGGCATGGAGAAGACACGTTGCCATCTCCTTCAGTGATATTCTTCAAACTGAACATTATGTTCAATGAAGCTTTTCCTAGTTGCAACCTCCATTAAGTTGTATGATTTTTCATCTTCTACATATCCCAATAGAATGCATTCACTACTTCGGGCTTGAAAGGCCTTTCTCTTATCAATGGGTATTCTAGCCCAAGCTTTGAAACAAAAAACTCTCAAGTCAGAGACATTGGGCTTATGCCCATGCAGTGCTTCGAATGGAGTTGCCCCAACCACTGATTTATGAGGAACTCTATTCTGTAAGTATGAAGCATAGTTTACAACATCTACCCCCAAAGAGAATAAGGAATATTCTTGGCATGGAGAAGACACGTTTCCATCTCCTTCAAATGGAACTGAGTGTTCCATTTGAATCCCCTCTGATTCACAATAATGATGGAACTCTCTTTTAATGTATTAACATCCTTTATTAGATATTATGGACTTATCTTTTTCCTTAAACTGTTCTCAACCATAGCTTTAAAAACTTTAAAAATTTCAAAAAATTCTTATTTCTCTTTCATGAAATATATCCAACAGAACCTAGAACAATCATCAGTAAAAGTAAGGAAATACTTGCAACCATTAATTGATGTTGTGGGAATTGGTATTGCCACATCACTATGTATCAAATCAAGTATAGAGAAAATCCTATGTGCCTTCCCAACTTCATACCTCTTCTCTGGATGCTTACCTACCAAGAAAATAGGACATACTCCATCAGAAGTTTGGATGAGAGGCAAACCTTCAACCATTTTATCATTGTGGAGTTGCTGGAGATATTTGAAATTGAGATGCCCAAATATCTCATGCCATATATTACTGGTGTTGTTAGCATGAGTCAATAGAGCTGTAGGAGGAGAGACAAGCAAAAATTGTGAGAACTCATAAGCCTTAGTGGCATGATTAGAAATACCTTTCACTATGAGATTTCCAGTAGTTTTTTTTATGATTTCAACTGAGTCAGAGTCAAATATAATTCTCTTGGGAGAGCTTGTATGGGTTGTCTGATAAACTTACAAAAAATTAGCTACAAGGGAGGGCACATTGAGAACATTTTTGAACTCACCATGCTAGATTTTAACTGAACCTATTCCTGATGCTGGAATTTGGGAGTCATCTCCCATGTGAATTCTAGGGCCTTATGATAGAGTAAGAGCGGAGAAGGATTCCTTGGAAGCATTCATGTGGTTGGATGCTCCGGAATCAATCAAGTAAGCTTTTGAATGAGTAAGGTCTACCTTCAAGGCATTGCATCTCTCATTATCTTCTATCTGTCGTCAAACATCAAACTTCTTTGCTCCATGTGGAAGAGTAATGTTGTTATGTTCAAGGAGAGCGAACAACTGGTCGAACTGCTTCTTCATGCACTGGTTTTCAGTATGAAAACCCCTCATACAATAAGGACACTTAGTATTTTCAAACTTTTCCTTCTTCTTGGAGCCCGAAGCCCCTTTGAAATACTTTTGACTCTCTTTTGGTTTTGAATCAGATGCTTTAGGATCCTTCCCCTTGTGCTTCCCTTTATCTTGTGCATTGGTAGAGTCCGAAATCAGAAGAGCTTGGTTCTTTGAAGTTTGGAGGACTCCCATTTGGATCAATTTATCCTGCTCCTATATTAAAGACTCGACAAAGCTGTGAAGTGAAGGAATCTTCCAATTGGGAATGGAAGCTCTTCCAGAATGCAAGGTAGAGATGAAGAAAAAATCATCAGAACCAAGTTTGCTGAGCATTGAGATCACAAGTTTCCCATCCTTCCTCTCTATTCCACACTGCTTACATTTTAGTACAAGAGACTTGAATTTAGTAAAAAATTGTTGTATGGTCTTGAAACTACTAGGATGCAATGATATTAGCTGGTTCTTCAGAATTTGTCCCCGAAGTTGATCTTGCTTTCCAAACAAGAATTCGAGCTTCTCCCAAGCTTCTTTTGGAGTCTTCAATCCCTCAAGATGAAAGAGGAGATCCATGGAGATGTGAGCACAAAGGAAGCCGAAGGATTCATCCAACCGGTTCAAGAACTTGTTTTTCTCAATAGTATGACGTGGTTTTGTCTCATGGCCCATGGTCATCCTATATAGGACAAGCTTGCGTAAGGAGACCTGCATATCTTCTCTCCAATCAACATAGTTGAAGGGTGTTAGGATGCAGGTTAAGAAAGCTTGAGAATCCATCAATTCTCCTTCTGATAAGTCAATTTATTCAATCAAGGTACGTATAACCTGTAAGAGAACACTGCAAAAAAAATAAAATTGTACTATGTTAGAATCAAGCCTTTCATCTCGACATGTACACTTTCTCCATGCCTGTCATGCCCACAGAGACTTCTCTGAATGAATCCAGAGTTAACAATGCACACTTTGCGGGACTTATGTGGAAACCCAACTACTGGTGTACAATGGAGAATGGAAAGTCTTACTGCTTTCTAGAGGAGGCTCTAATACCATATTAAATTATTGTGCCATTGATATTAAAGCAATGAGTGCAATTGAATTGTTGAATTATTATGCAGTGTAATGGAATGAATAATACACATTGAACAAGACAAATTTCACTGAAAACAGATAAGAATTTCTCAGTATAGTTACAATATAAACTTCAATAATCTCAGCAGTATACAACAGTATTACATAAAGGAGAATTCGAATCATGTTGATATGATTTGAATCTACCAACTCAATTTGATTGCATGGCTAACTAGAAGTGTCTAAATCATTATCGGAGGTCACTAGATCAACTTTAGTTGTATAATTTGTTGATGTATTTGTAACTTTAGAATGTATTCACTTGTATATCTTATGTATTGTACCCTGATGTTTATTTCGGGAAGCGTCTGTAATGTATTTGAGTCATGTCATGCCCCGATGTTCCTATCAGGAGATTCAATAATGTAAACAAGTCATGTAAAGTCACAGTGGGTAACCCTCCTATTGATCAAGGCTTAAATTCCCCGCAGTTGTGGGGCCCTAGGGTTATTAGAATCTCCTAGAGAAGTTGGCCCTAGTGAGTTATTGTTAGGTCAAGAATTAGTATAAATAGAGAGTGAGCCTCTATATTTATCACACATTCACTCACACTCAGTTGTAGCGCATAACTGAGAGAGAAGAAGTTGTCGAGACAAGAGAGAGAGAGACTATTGCTGTCGGGAGATCATCTTACTATTTTTGGGGTTTTGCTTTTGGTGCTGATTCTATCTCTGATGAAGTTGTGGGGTTTTCTCCTTTATAGTTTCCCTGAGGAAAAACTGTGTGTTCATTGTCTCTTATGTTTGATTGCTATGCTTGTTATTCTCTCAGTAAAAAATCCTAAGATAATGCTAGCTTGAATGATAAAAATCTAACATGGTATCAGAGCTAACCTAAGAAGAAGACACTGTGCAATTGTGAAAACTATGGCTTCCTACTTTTTGGATCTCTCTCCATAGATTTTCAGCAAAAGAAGGTTGGGATGACTCTCCTCTCCAGGGCGCATCTTTCTGTTGAAGCAGAATCTGATTCTGAGCATTTTCAGTTTTTGACCCGACACTGCTTCCTGAAATTAGAGATTTCCACAGAAGTGGAATTTTTGAGTGAGCCCAGGCATGGATTGATCTCCTCCTCAAAATCGAAGTTTAGAGATCAAGATCAAATTTTTTTGGTTGGACAGAACTCTGGGAAAGTAAAACATTAATCTGCTCCTGAACCATCTCTACAGAAATTCAGCTCCAGATCCAGTTTCGACATCTTGAACTGGTAAGATCTAAATATTTTTCATTTCCATTTGAGGTTCTCTATTAAGATGTCTCATCATACCAATCTTGATGAAAATCTTGAGGGAGCTGATAACTTCTGAGCCTGGAAGTATAGGATCTCCCTAGTCCTAGAAGAAAATGAGTTGGACTCTTACATCAATGAAGAGGTTCCAGTTCCAGAGGGAAATGAGGCTAAGGCCTTACACAAGAAGAAATTGGTCATGGCTAAGAGGATTATTTCTGATTCAATCAAGGATCACCTCATACCATAGGTGTCCTCCCTAAAGACACCTAAATCTATGTTTGATGCCCTGACCAAACTGTTTGAAGGAAGAACATAAACCGAAAGATGACTATGAGAAACCAATTGAAGAATGTAAAGATCCAAAATGTGAAAACCATCCAGTCTTACCTTACAAGGGTCTCTCAGATCAAGGAACAACTTGAAGCAATGGATGAAGAAGTAGAGAATGCAGAAATTGTGATGACCACCTTGAATGGTCTCCCTAGGACATGGGACTCTTTCACTCAAGGGATCTGTACCAGAAAGAAGCTAGTCAAGTTCAACAGACTATGGGAAGAATTCTCACAAGAAGAAGCTTGAATAGAATCTCGAGAAGAAAATATGGGAAGTGAAGATCAAGCTCTCACAGTACAATCCAGGAAGAGAAAAACAAATCATCACCAAGGTAAGAATTTTCATCCTAGAAGATCCAACAAGAATCTACCTAAATTCAGATGCTTTAGATGTGATGAAAAAGGACACTATGCTAGAAATTGTCCTAAGAACAAAAATGACTCTCTCAAGAAGAAAGGAAACAAGAGAAGACATCATCATGCTGCAGAAGATGATGAACCTTCCATAAAGAGAATCAAGCAAGAAAGTGATGATTCTTCAAGTGATGAAGAATATGTTTTGATTTTCGCTCTCACGGGAAACATCACACATGGAAGCAATGATTGGATTATAGACAATGGGGTTTCCAAACTGTTGCATCTGCAACAATTTCCCAAAATTCTAAAAAATTTTGGACCCTCCTTTACTTTGAATTAGTCAGTTATTTTCTTGATTTCAGCCTATTGATTTTTGCCCTATGGATTTTAAAGCGTTTTCCGGCACTTTGGGTTACTGTCAATCGTTTGGTGCTTGCTCATTTCAATGTTTTAACGAATCCCATCCTTATTTGAATTCGTCATCGTCTTGCATATCTCTCGAAGCCTTGTTCAATCGGAAGTTAAGTCTTTATCCTCTCCGCCGTTGCGGGCAGTTTTTTGATCCTACCCTCCGACGTTGCGGAGCGTTTCCGGTTGTGGACTGTCCTTTTTGCTCCGACAATTGCGCATGAGTTTTCATTCTTTGACATTTCAGGGGGATTTGGATTCTTCGTCGGAGGGATGTGAAGTCTACCTCGTCCGATGCTGCGGACGGGTCTCCTTTTCAGGCCTCCGCCGTTGCGGATTGCTTCAGACTTAGACTTTCATCGGCGCCCCGATGTGTGTTTGTTGATTGCCGGCTTTGTAGCGGAGCGCTTGGCCATCATTCGCTCCTCCGTTGCGGACAACATCGTGCTCCGAGCATCTGCCATTGTGGAGGGGTTCGGATTCTTGGTCATCCGATCAAGGTATCCGCCGACGCCCGATTGTCGTTTTGTTCACGCGTTATATTTAGCCGGGCGGGCGAATTAGTACCGGGGGTTGTCTGCCGTTTCGGAGGGACTGAAGCTCTTGTCGCCCGACGCATCTTTCATTCCCCGTCCGATTTAAAGCGCCCGTACGTGCGACTTTTTATATTTATACGGGGTGACAGTTCGGAGTTTGTATTGTTTTGTTTTCTTGTCGAGCACTGTCGCGGTGAGTTGAGTTGTCGGTCTTGGGAGTGCGTGAAGATCTAGCTGTCGTGTACCAGCTTCTAGGTGGCGAGGGGAGAATTCCAACTGTCATCCACTCACTCGTTTCGCCGGATTTCCAGGTAGGTTTTTTCCACCCGTCGCATTTAAACGATAGATGTTTTTCTTCCGTGGCAGTCTCTCGCGTCCAGCTAGACCTTAAGGGGATAGGAGTAGGATTTTTTTCTTCATTTTTCAACTATAAGGGGGAGGGGGTTTTAAGCTTTTCAACAGTTCTGTCTTGTTTTCCGCCTTGCGCGCATAGGGTTACAGGGGTTTTCGGCGTGGACGACCGTCACGCCGTTCACGCCGAGCTTTTCTTGCGCCATCGTGCTAGGTAGAGGCTTAACGGGTTTCGAGTTTTGCTGTGTGGATTCTGGTGGGCTATTGTTTCCCTAGTGCGTGCCAGGGGTTTTGAACCCAGGCTGTTTTGCCCGCGTGGTTAGGTGCAGTCCCGTTGAGGAATCCATTGGTTTTCCGGGGGGGGGGGAATGGTTTTTTGAAAGATATTTTACAGTCAACAATGTCGCTCCTTCGCAACTCTAGCCGCAGCCAGTGTCGATTGCGAAACCTCTCGCCGCCCTTTCGGGCCCCGTCGCCTAAAAGCCCTAGCCATTTAAGGGGAGGTATCGCCATTTATAGTGCATGGATTGAGAGCAGCATGGGTGGTTTTTTATGGAAGTATCCAGTGCAGATAGTAAAATGATTCCCGAACGATGTATAGTTAAGTTAATGGAGCTTTTTCGCCGTAAGCCGCATGAGTCGTCATTAGTATCGCGTTTGCTGAGCTCTATGGTTAAAATGTCGACTGTCGCGAACCTTCACTATGTTTGTTAATGAAATATATTATTGGCGAAATATTGCACATTGCACATAATATGCTAGTTTGTTATATCGCTACCAGGCGGAAAGTGGCATATTGCATTTTAATGTAGATTTAACCTTGGCACAAGTATGATTGATTGGCTTTCTGCATATAGGTCAGATCATGAAATAACACATCCATAGTCTTAAGACATTGTAGGGATGAACAACATATGTATTTGTTGCATTGAAAATTACCATACTTTGCATAAGATAATGGCACATTGCACAATATTGCTCCCTAGTTTGATTGTTCAGTATGAGAGACCTATGATTTGATTTTATGGACTGGTCACAATTATGATACACTTGAGAAAGAATATATCACTGCAAAATGTTCACAAATTCAAACTGCTTAAAATGTCATAATGTTTTGCATTGCAGGAAGAATCTACAATGTCCAAGAGACAGAAAAGGAAGGCCCCTGCTGTCGAGGAACAAACAGCAATAGAGGTCGTCCCACAAATAGAGTATATCTATGAGGACACCCAATGTGTCACAGGGGTTGAGCCTGAATATAAGTGGGGAGAGGTATACATACTGATTTCCCGTAGGGAAGTCCCAGACACAGGTCTTGAGGAAGAGCCCATTTATTCCAATATAGAAAGATCTGCCATTATGAAGGTTGCCACCAGGCCGGAGCTGTTCCCTTGCACTGATGTGATGAGATGGATTCTACCACACACGAATAACAACACAATGCTGATGGGAAATGTTGAAGGTCAGGGCTATGCTTCATTTAGCCATGGATATGTGGCATTGGCTTACCACCTGCCAGAGCCCCAAGTCTTCTTGTCAAACGACTGGTTAGAGAACCTCAGGATGGATTTAGTGGAAACCCTGAGAAGAATGATCTTACCAGGAAAGCTTTACAGACACAGAGCAACTGAGGACTATGACACAGCGAGCTTAAGAGCTCCTTACAGGTTTATAGCCTTGATGTTAAATCGGATCTTTGGAAGAGCCAATGGTAGACTCTTCAAATTGGAGTGGATACCTCTTATGTTTCATGTAGCCACAGAAGGAACAATCTTCAACTGGACTAGCCTAGTATCTAGCAGTCTCTCTTCTTGTGTAGCTGCAGCCCTGGGAGGAGGAGAATCCTGGAAAAGGTCTGAGTTCTACATGAGTTCCTTTCTGATAGACTGCATACTATGCCACCAGCCTTTCCCGGGGCTCAAACGTGTTTGGGATAGGGAAAGAATGCCCGTGTATATAGCCTACAAACTATTGGGTGCTCACCAGTACCATAGCTATTACCGAGAAATCTGTGAGCATTTTATTATGACTCTGCACACGATTATCTTCCGAAAGGAATGTAACTGCATGTCTGAAGAGGCAATGAAGGTAATAGAGGAGTATGGTGATTACTTCTTGACAGAAAACAGGATGTATCTTAGAATGTTTGGTGGATCAAAAACACCTTATCTGCTGCCCAAGTATGCAACGGATTATGTAGTCCACAAAGAGGCAATCCGACAGGTGTTTATTGACAGAGTTGGTCACTTCTTGTTCCAGAAAAAGAAGACTGCCTATCCACCTCTACCATTTAAGCTAGGCAGCTGCAGTTTCGCCAATGTGAAGCAAGCTGCGGAATTTATAGAGGAGCTAGGAAAGTTCCACTTTGGCGAGATGACTTTCAGACGAAATGACACTCATGGCAGAATGGCTGAACATTGCAAGAAGCATAAGGTTTTTTATGAGTACACCCAGCATTTTGATTGAGATGAATCTATTTTCAAGAGTGCACCAAACATGACTGCACTTAGTAGGAGATTCAAACCGAAAAACCCCACCAAGGATGGAAAATGATCTGAACAAGATAAAGCTGAGCAAGCTAGGGCTGAAGAAGCAGCCAAAAGGATAAGAGAGGAGGCCCAGAGGCTGGAAGATGAGGCTGCAGAATGGATGCAAAAAGGAGAAGAAGAAAAGAGGAAAGCTTCCCAGGAAGCAGCTGAACGAGCCAATGAAGCAGCCAAAAAAACAGAAGAAGTTGCTAGGCAAGTAGCCGAGGAAGCCCAGAGAAAGCTAGACGAAGAACTGCGAGAGCAGGAGGCTGAACAGATAAAGTTGACGCAACAGCAAGCTCCCGAAACACCATCAGGGCAAAGTCAGGGAGAGGAAAATCCTGAGGTGCAGATCCCTCAAGTGCCCACTACCATCATAGCTACTACCCCTATGCTTCAGCTAGTACCCTTCATACAGAAAAAAGGGGAAGAAGTCCCTGATTTCAACATCGTATATTATAATAGGGCTACTAAAAGGATAATGAGGAGAACAGAAAGAAAGGTAGAGGCAGAAGGAATGGCTAGCAAAATGATAACCGATAAGGTCATGATGGTAGGGACAGATGTAGATCCAAGGTTTACTATAAGAGCCAGGACTGCAGCAATACATGCTTCAGAGGATAACATAGACAGAATGATGATTGAAATAGAGTCATCCATGAAGACTTCCTCTCAGCTTAAGGACACCCTGAGAAAAGAAAGGGAAGAAGGCAATAGACTTAAGAGAAAGTATGAACATGTGCTGAGAGAAATGGAGGCCACAAAAAGTGAAATCTGCGCCATCTAGGTAGAAGCACAGGCCAAGGAAACAACACATAAGGCTCTGGAAAGTGCACAGTAAGAAATTCAAGACTTAAAGAATGAAAAGGAGCAGTTGAGGGAAAAGATAGAAGACCTAGAAGCGCAGCAGTATATTATCTATGAGTCCAATGCCGCATACGTTGAAGAACTGAAAGAGCAGCTGGAGGCAACAAAGGAACAGCAGGTTGATCTACAGCCAGTTAAAGAACACATCCTGGCCCAGAAAGCTAAAGTGCTACACCTGCAAACTGCTCTAGAAGAAGAAAGATGCCAGGTCCTCCAGATTGATAGCCGAATTGAAGAAATCTTGGAAACCACTTCTTATTTTGTTGACAGGTCCCAAGACATCCTCGAAGTACTGACTACAAGGATAGCCAGAGCGGAGAACGATGAGGAAGCCCCAGTTGAGCTACCATCCAAGGATAAACAAACCCTTAAACGGGACCACGATCTGATAGAATTCGCTATCAATACTGCAGAATATTTCCAGAAAACAGTCAAGAAGACCAAAGGAGTCTACACAGAATTCTTCAGGAGAGCCTTGGTTACCTACAACAGATGTCAGATAGAAGCCGAGCAGAGGCTATATGAGTTCCCTGATCATGATGCATTTGTAGAAATTTTGCAGAAAGGACAGCAAGATGAAGAAGCCAGAGTACAATGCATCAAAGCTATTGATGACCAAATCCTAAAAACTGAAATAGGCCACACAACCGTCAGTGTGCAGCTCTTAGAAGAACAGGTGCGATTGAACACAGCCAGGGTAGAGGCCATTAAAAACCAGGCTGAAAAGTTCGAGCTAAGCATTCAGTTCTTAGAACCAAGCTCCTTTGAAGGACTCGCTGCTGAGGCAACAGCGTGGAGAAAATTCTTGGAGAACCAAGCGGGATCCTCGTCTCAAAAGGTCAACTTTGTTGTAATTTAATATATTGTAAAAGGTTTTTGGAAAATCGAAACGTTGGGAAGACAAAAGGGTTGGGAAGCCCAAAGGTCACTTTGGGTAGCCCAACCAATTTTCGCTTTTTTGTATAAAAATAGGAAACGTAGAGAAGGGAAGGGGATTTTTTCCCAGTAATACTGGAAAGTTATTATAATAAGAACTAATTCCTTTTGCAATAAAAAAGTTACAGTTTGCCTATGGAAAGAAGGGAGGTGGGATTTCAAATGTTTGACATGGATAATCGAAAGATGAACTACTTTGTTTTTCAGCATTATATCCATGAATCGTGAGATCGTTCTAACTTCATGACCTATGTCTTTGTTTAATGATTTCTGATTTATTTTATGAAATCTCTACCATGAGTAATGTATGCTTGTCATAAACAATTAGCTATCTGGTTGTGTAATATTTTTCGCTGTCATGTGTGTAAAAGATAATGCCAGCTATCTGTAATTGCTTTTATTACGCGTGCACATCCACATTACTCATATATGTTAATCACAATTTGGCTCCCCGGGGATAGGATAGGTAGGCATTTAGATAGGCAGTCTTTTCATTTCTACATGAGTGTTTCAGATGCATGGTGAGCCTAAGACGAGAGGTAAGAACCTGCGCATCACTTTGTGAATGCTCCTTGCATCCTTCACCACCCTGCATTTAGTTAGCAATTCACATTTCATACTTAAGTCAAAAAATACAAATTCCGGTGGACCGGGCCATAACCGGTAAAACCCTTGTTTGTTGCTTTGACCTACGGTAGCTGGACCGTAAACCAGACGGATTCCCTATACCAAAAAATCAACGGGCTAGTTGGGAACGTTGATTGGGGAGAATCCCTTACTGTTGCCGCCTGCGAATTTCCAGGCCTCAACACAAACATATGACAGTATTCAAAGAATCCTTTATGAAACTATCAGAACATGAATCACCCCACAAGGTGAAACTTGGAGATGACTACCAATATCCAATAAAAGGTAGTGGGGAATCCTCTTATAAGCTAGACTCTGGAAAGTCTATGAAGATGAAGGATGTCTTGTTTGTACCAGGACTAAAGAAAAACCTCCTCTCCATATCTGCATTAGATGCAAAAGGCATGAGGGTTGCATTTGTAGATGGCCAAGTTCTCATGTGGCCAAAGGGAAAGACTATTGATGATGCAGTAGTGATTGGGGAACAAGAAGGAGGTCTATACAAATTAAAGGGCCATCTAGAACAAGCCTTGGTCCATGACTCAATAGATCCAAATGAACTTTGGCATAGAAGGCTTGCACATGTGCACTACAGAACACTACCACTTGTGAGCAAAGATGTTGAAGGACTTCCAGAAATTCAGACAAAACATGACGGTGTCTACAAAGGATGTGCAAAAGGAAAGAATACAAAGAAGACATTTCCAAGTAGTTAGAGCAAGGCAAAAGGAATCTTGGAAATCATCCACTCTGATGTATGTGGGCCGATGTCATCTAGTTCATTAAGCAGGTATGTATACTATGTTTCTTTTATTGATGATTTTTCTAGGAAGACATGGATATACTTCTTAAAGAACAAAGATGAAGTATTCAACAAGTTCAAGGAATTCAAAGCCTTGATCGAGAACCAAACAAAAAAGAATATCAAGACCTTTTGATCAGATAATGGTGGAGAATTCACATCAAATGAATTCAAAGAATTATGCAAAGATTCAGTGATTAAGAGGGAGTTAACCACTCCATATAATCCATAAGAGAATGGGGTTGCAGAAAGGAAGAATAGAACGATCATGGAAGCTGCAAGGGCCATGCTTCATGATCAAGATCTTCCCATGGGCAGAAGCTGCCAGAACAACTATCAAAACCCCAAATTTTCACAAAAAATTAAAATTTTGAGATAACAATAAATGCTAAAACATGCGGTCTACTAACAACTAATGGTTTGCAAATAAAAGAAACAGTCAAGTAATTAGTTTCACTAAATCTTAATTATAATAACTTAACAGTTCATTTTTGTAACAAGAATAAAGTTTTCTTGCATGCTGTTTTACCTCAGTTTACTGATGAGTCTTTTCATGTCAAGTAGGTGAAATTTAACTTTTGAATCCGGGGCTTACTTAGCAATCGTGCTAACGCAGATAAATACTGGTTCTTACAGTTTTACAGGTATGATTGCATGAGTACATATTAAAATTTCTTTTAAGGTATCAGCAGTACTTTAATTGCAATTAAAAAGCTTAATAATTAAGCTGCTAAACTCTAAACAACTTCTGTAAGGTAAAACCATTTGGATTCCTTTAGATTTTCTTGTAATTAAGTTTAGAAGCAAGTAGTGAGAAAAGAATATGTTTGCAACTCTAAGAATTAGAAACTCAGATACAAGTATTTTTAGTTTAGCCTAAGTAATTTGCAGTGGTATAATGATTGTTTTGTCAGTATTTATATAATAATACATTTTCTTATCTGTATAACGACTGTCCCACATTTTACTTCTGCGAGGTATCTTACCATCTGTAATCCTTTGGACAGTATAAATTCAATTGAGCAAACTGAAAACCATAATGCCTTCCTACATGAGATCATGGTTTGCCTATATTTTATTTTCATGTTGAACCCTATGGTTCTAGTAATTTCTAGATTCAATAGGATCATTCCTATTCTAGTTATCTTGTTTAGTTCTATAACTACTTTACTACCCAAATGACCTGGTGAATCTTTAGTAACTTCCAGTTTGGGTCGTAACCGCAATCCATTGAAGTATTGTCTCTATGAACTGTGTAACAGAATTTCATAATAATGTTCTTACAATAGGTTTTGTACCACTTCAAAGTTATGTTACTATTTGAGTTATTAGGTCATGTAAGTCTTATAGACATGCATAATCTGTTTGTTTGATAAACATTCTGTCTATAATTAGTTCATGATCATAAACGTATTTAAATTAGAGTTTATAATCCTCTGCACTATTACATCACACCATTTATAAAATTATGACTTGTAATGTTGTTATTACAAGAGATTTACTATGTATAAACTATAATCTTTTTACAAGGAAAACTATAGTTGTTTATTGATTAGCAAGACCTCTCCCATAAAACCTTTGATTTCTTATCTTATCATAAAAACAATGTTTAGAGGAGAGATATGCAACCATTCAAATCACAAATGTGATATTGTAATATAATAACATGAGGTTTATAGTGGAATGAGTATTATGCATGAATGATTTTCGGGCTTAAACTAAGGTTTAAAAGTAACATTCCACGATAGATCAACGTAATCATAATGTTGATATTTCAACACTGCACTAGCATATGATATGGTGCATGTTAACATCGAATTGCATGGCAAATTATTGGGTTAATGATATAGTTTACTCCACGTTCCAATGATTAAATAATTGGTTTCGTTCTACATAAGCACTATAGAGAATGAACCATTTGCATGGTTTGATTTGTTGACCACGTGGTCGTCTCCTGACCAAGCGTGGGGGATATAAAATCTCATCGTAACCTAACCCTTATCATTTCCATTCCGCAGTTTGTGCTAGCCCTTGATACTGCTCTGCTTGGCTTCCATGGTGACCATTAGTCATCCTTGCTCTGGTTGTCTTATGCCTTGATTCAGTGCTGCATTTGTCACTGTTGCGTGGTTTTGAAGCCATACTCAGTGGCTGGGTTTTTACTCTGTAACTGGTGGGGATTATATTTTCTCTTGGCTTGTTGTCAACGTAATATTCCTTTTGCTGTCTTCGTGGTTTACTGTCTGCTTCAGGTACCTTTTGCTGTTCTTCGTGGCTCGTCGTTGCATGAGGGTTACACTTGCAGGCTGTTGGGTTTTAAAGAAAAAGCAAGGCATTTAGGTGACAATGCTCCTACCATACTGTTCGTCGATTTCGTTAACAGGTAAGATTTTTGTTGTTGCTTCTGTTTAAGTTTGCAGCCTGTATAATACTGATTCGAAGGCACATTAGTTCTTAGGTTTAATATGTACTGACAGTATTTGTTTTCACTACTTACAGGTGCTAGCCACTAAAATCTTTTACAATGAGGAAAGAATATAGACAATCAAACAATGAATGCTGTGGCTCGTGGTTCGTTTTCAGGTAAGCCCCGTGGTCCATGTGTTGGGTTTTCACCCTACTTGCAGCAAGGTGGTCAATGGAATCACCCAGGGTTTGGGGAAACCCTCCGTCGACTTGCCACAAGTTATGTTGTTGTTTCTATAGGTTAATGTTGTAATACTTAGAATCAAACCCTCGCTAGCCGATGGGTAGACTCAGTTTAACTGAGCACCGTAATTAGTTTGTTGATGGATTACGACCTGTTTAAGTTAGTAGTTTTTGTAATGACAGTGCTATCTTAAACTCATTTTGGTTTAATAGATGTCTATATTATACTCTGTGTAATATTAGGGTTTTACCCTTCTTGAATGTAAATGAAGTTTTATACTCTGTTTGAATACTTTGTAAGGGTTTATAAATAAAGTTTTGAGACTGATACTTACGGCAGTAACTTAATTCTTGCTTATTTTTATTTAGATTTATAAATTAGGGTTTAACTTGTAAAAACCTCGTTTTGATATAAAATTATTCTATTTATAATAATTACACAATCTCTTTTATTTGTCCTTAAAGGACCGTGAATAACTTATATTAACCTGGTTATTTAATGGTTACATAATTTGTATAAATTTGGTTTATTACGTCAATGTTTTGGTACTTGTATATGTAATAATTATAAGGGTGTTAAACCTATCTTTCGTTTTCACAGGTACACCCTGTTAGTAAAATAATAAGACACAGTTTCTTTTAGAAGTACATTTTATATATATTGTTCAGTAAATATATTTAATTTCTGTGTATAATTGTGGTTGGTTCTTTTAATGATTAAGAAGAACTATTCTTATGGTTATCCTAGGTTACTAAAGTATATATGTATACAAATAAAATTATGCTTAGAAGTATGAGCTAGGGTTTTTACCCATTTAACTTTTATAAAATAATAATTTCTGTATTGTCATTTTGTTAATTCAATTACTGTCGCAAGATTTCTTCAGTTTGTTTAAAAGAATTACTAATTTATAAACAATACTGTTTATTGTTAATGATAATATTATTTGTATTAATAACATTATTATCTATGAATAATGTATTCTCTTAAATTTTAAGTTTGTATTTATATATATTATTAAATAAGACTGAGAGCAGTTTATAATAATTGAGTTTATTTAATAAGATTATTTTTGTAAACTTGGTGAAAGGAATAAGAACTTCCATACTGTCAGTACTCCTTACATCTAATTTGTCTGTAAGTGTGCAAGGACAGTTCTTTACTAATAATACTTTATGCATAGATTGCTACTGTCTGTTTATTATTTTAATTCTAAGAGGAATAATACTATAAGGGTTATTAAGTTCTTAATTATGATATTCCTTATCTCAAATTAGTTTATCTTCGGAATTTAATTAGGTTACCTATCCTTACTTAAAGTTTAGATAGTTGCAGGTAAAAATAGCTATCATTAGTAGGAAAAGAAATAAACTAACAAAACTATATTTGCATCTTTACTTAACATAAATATTAAGCATTCAACTGATATTTCTATTCTTTTTGTTCTAGTGTAGAAGTATAGTTATAAAGAAGGTGCCATGTAAAATAATGAACTACATACTTGAATCTACTGCTATTAGTAAAATAATATGATTCTGTTTCTTTTCTGATATTCTAAATATACAGTCTAGTTCTAAGAACAACTCTACGAAACAGATAATATTCTTTCTGAAAAAACAACTATCTACTGAAAGAAAACATTTCAATATTCTGATAAACATAAGTACTCTATTCATTTCATATTCCTATCATACTTCATTCATTTAAACACACTACCTGTGCTAGAGTACGATCTAGATTACTCCAGATGGGGAAAAACACAGGTAGGATTTATTTTTCATCAAAGAACAGATTTATCATTAATACAACTAAGAGATTTCAAACTTAACAGTTTACAACATAACATATAATCATTCATTATTTGTTCACACACAAATATAAACTTTAACACAGAAATTAAAAGATAATGGAACTTGTTTTTTTTTAAAGCTGGATGACAACAACGATGGGAGGCCGTTCCTCCCTACCAACTCCTGGAGAGTGCTCAAACAACAACTTCTCAGGACCCCTGAGCCTGTTCTGGTCTCCTTGGTTGGAACTAGGTGGAGCAAACAACAAAGTACTAGTCCAAAGACTCAATACCAACTCTGCACACTGCAGTAAGATCTTTCATCTGCAAAGCTATACTAGATCACTTTCCTACAGTTTACCCCTCAAAGACCTTCCTCAAAATTTCCCTTTCCCCAATGAATTCCTTGAAGTGCATTCACCTAAATGATTCTTCTCCTGGAATGAGCAGCCTCAGCTCTCTTCATTGGGATTTTTTATTAAGATTGCCTAGGTCTTTTTGGGTTAGTTGTCATTAATTGAGGCACCTACTCTGATCCCACTTTCTTGGGGGATCATGACCCCAAATGTAGGGAGGTTTCCACCTGCAACATAGGAAGTGTTTGAGGATGCTGCCACTTGTCTATTTGCTCTCCACCTAGTCTCCTCCACCAACTTGACCAGTAACACTCTTTTTAACAGCTCTCCCAAACTGTTGTCTCCACTTTTATTTATTTAAAATTTAAATATTCAGAATTACATTCCACATCCTTGAATCTGCTGATTCATCGCTTACAGCTTAGCATTAAATTTAACATAATGTCTTG
Organism: Pseudotsuga menziesii; assembly: GCA_001517045.1. NCBI lineage: Eukaryota > Viridiplantae > Streptophyta > Pinopsida > Pinales > Pinaceae > Pseudotsuga > Pseudotsuga menziesii. The sequence continues at coordinate 449,807 of LPNX010964324.1, forward strand.
GAATAAAATTAAAATAATATAATATTATTTTACAAAATTGGGGCATGTGACAACTGTCGGTGTATGTACAGAACCGTACTCCACACAGAGTGCTAGAGAACAAGACACCTGAAGAAGTCTTTTCCGAAAAGAAACCAGAAGTCAACCATCTCAGAATATTCGACTGTCTAGTGTACATACACATTCTAAAAGAAAAGAGGACAAAGTTAGATCCTTCAAAAAGGAAGGGTATATTTGTGGGATACTCTGAAAGCTCGAAGGCTTACATAATATGTTAGATTTTTATAATTCAAGCTAGCACTATGATATTAGGATCTTTAACTAAGAGAATAACATGCAAAACAATAAAACACAAGAGACAAGAGACACAAATAATTTTCCTCAGGGAAACCATAAAGGAGAAAACCCCAAAACTTCCTCAGAGATAGAATGAGCACCAATGGTGGCAGTAAAACCTGAAAACAGAAAAGATGATCTCCACAGCTTGTTCTCTCTCTCACACTTGAGAGAGCTTCTCCTCTCTCACTCATGCGCCCCAATGAGTGAGTGTGTGTGTGATAAATAGAGATGCTCACTCTCTATTTATATTCTTTCATTCACTTGAAACCCACTCCAACATGTTGGCCTCACTTAACAATTACTTACTAGAGCCAACATCTCTAGGAGTGTCTAATAACCCTAGTGCCCCACAACTTGTGGGGACTTTTCCTCCTTTGGCCAACAAAGAGGGTTATCCTAAACACAATGCTGGGGACTATTGCCTTGACTTACAATGACTCACCTAGGGTCGACTTCTCTAGGATAGTCTAATAACCCTAGGGCCCCACAACTGTGGGGACTTTAACCCTTGACCAATGGGAGGGTTACCCACAATGACTTGACATGACTTGTTTACATTATAGAACCTCCCGATAGGAACATCGGGGCATTACATGACTCAAATACATTACACACACATCCCAATAAACATCGGGGTATAATACATAATATATACAAGTGAATACATTCCGAAGTTACAAGTACATCAACACTCCCTCTTAACTAGGAAGGTATTCTCTTGACACAATTTATCAGCACAAGTATTCTTCTCTGTATCATATGGATCATCATCGAGTTCTTGTCATCTTCAAGTCATATTCATCTTCAGGTCATCTTCATCTTCAAGTCATCTTCATTTGGATCTGGATCATCATCACTGGATCTAGATCATCACTCGATCTAGATCATCACTGCTAGATCATCATCAAGTATGGATCATCACTTGATCTATATCGTCACTGCTGGATCATCATCAAGTCTAGATCATCACTTGATTTGGATCGTCACTATTGGATCATCATCAAGTCTACATCATCACTTGATTTGGATCATCACTACTGGATCATCATCAAGTCTGGATCATCACTTGATCTTGGATCGTCACTACTGGATCATCATCAAGTCTGGACCATCACTTGATCTGGATCATCACTACTGGATCATCAACAAGTTTGGATCATCAATTGATCTAGATCATCATCAAAGCTGGATCATCACTGAATCATCATCATCATTACTGCTTCTGCTATCTCAATCAAATGGTGTTATCTCTTCATTCTTCTCATCACAGGAAGTTCTACAGAGCCAGCCCTTTTTCATGCTAGTTGCAGGCCTACCCTTCATGTAGGTCTTCATCAGCACTTATATCTGACACTAAGTTAGAATGGCCCACCCAGCTCTTACATCTGACCTCATCTTGTCAGAAAGGCACGCCCAACACTCACATATGACCTCATCTTGTTACAAAGGCCCAGTACTCACATTTGACCATGTGTAAACACATTGCGTCAGAATGGCTCAGCACTTATATCTGACCATGTACGAACACACCACATCGAAATGGCTCTGCACTTACATCTGACCATGTTCAAAAACACTGCATTGAAAAGGCTCAGCACTTATGTTCAACCATGTTCGAAAACACCGCATCGAAAGGGCTTTGCACTTACATTCGACCATGTTCAAAAACACCGCATTGAAAGGGCTCTTAGTCCCAGAATGAGGATTCCTGGTAACTGACCAGAATGGCATCAACCCTTATATTTGATCAAGTGGGAACACCTCCCTCAATCACATCAGAATGGCCATACGCTCACATCTGATCATGTAAGACTGCATCCTACAGTCATATCAGAATGGCCCTCAGTCCCAGACTAAGTTTTCCTGGTAACTGACCAGGTGCCTCCATTCCAAGAATGGCATTTAGCCCTTACATATGATCATGTAGGGACCAATCCTACAGTCACATTAGAATGGCTTAGCACTCATATCTAACATGGAAGGAACCAAATCCTCTCACCATGACAGAATGGCTTAGCCATTACATCTAACCATGGAAGGAACCTAATCCTCTCATCATGTCAGAATGGCTCTTGGTCTCATCATTTCCCCTTGGAGGGAACCTCGATCTGGAGAACACCAAGCTTCTCCCTGAAGTACTCAAACTTCACTTTGGCCATTTCTAGCATAGAATCACATCAGGGATGATTACATCCAAGGATAACCTACGTGCTTCACTAGGACTTATGCTCAGACAACTTGTCTCATCAGCTATGCTAGAAATCCTTCTTTCAAGAGATCTCTATCTGGATCACTGCTCCTCTATGCATCATACAAAAAATGCAAGTCAGATCAACCAAATCAAATAGTATTTTTCAAAAGAAACATACTACCTCCCAAATAGCAAGTGGCAACATCTTCTGCCTCAGCTGTACTCAGCGCCATGCAGGACTCCATCCTGCCAAACCAAGAGATCACACTTGATCCCATACTCAACTGTACCCTTCAGGTACCTCACTACATGCTTTGCAACCATTAGGTGAACATGTCTCAATGTGTTCACAACAAAGCAAATATCTGGTCTTGTATTCATCAGGTACATCAAAGAATAAGTCATCTGACGATGGCATCAACTGACTTTGATGAAGCAACACTCAATAGCTTCAAGTTTGATGCCATAGGTGTGGTCATGCAATCCATCATCCTGAACCTCTTCAGGATCTCTACTTCATACTTCCCTTGTCCACACCTCCATTCCTAGAATGTAGTGCATCATCCCCAAGTCCTTTATCTCGAACTCAACATCAAGTCTTCTTCTTGCAAATTTAATGAGTTCCTCTTTTCTATCAAGAACAAGTCATCGACATATAAAAGGAGCATCACTGGTCTTCTTCCTTCAACCTTGAAGCAAAGGTTGGAATCCTTTTTACTCTTAGTAAAGCCTAGAGTCATCAGTAATCTATCCATCCAGTCATACCATGTCGAACCTCAAGATCTTCTGTAGTCACTCCCTCTTAAGCAGAGCATCATACTCCCTCTGTCTTTCGTACTTTATGCACTGAAACATTCTGTACCAGAGTGACAAGTAGCTTCCTCTACTACGAATATTCTATGTATCCATCTACTATCATTGGATACCAAGATCCTCTATCTTGAACTTTTTTAAAAAGTTCTTCTCGCACCCAACTATGAGCTTATCATCCTCTATAGAATTTCATCTTCAACCTTGTAGCAAAGGTTCAGGTCTTCATCAAACTCCTCATGTATGTGTTATCCCATGGGTGTCTTTTGAGCTTGTACAAGGCCTTCTTTCATTTGCACACATGATTCTTCCTATTATGTGTATTTCTAGTGGTTGAAAATGTCTCTTCATGGTATATGCCTTCTTTTTGTGACAAGCCTCGTGCTACGAATCTTGCCTTGTATCCCATGATGTTTCCATCTACTGCATGATGGAACTATGAACTTCTCTTCATGTATCAATACTGCATCCTAGACATCATTCTTCTTGAACATTTCTTCTTGGTTACTTCTTCATGTCTAGAAGGTTCTACATCAATGATGTCTCTGCATTCATCTTATTATTCTTCATCTTGAACTGTCGTCACTTGTTCTTCGGAACAAGTCTCATCCTTCTTTTCTTGTAGGTGATTATGTACGCGATCTTTCCTACAAGTCAAATGCATTAGTTGTATGGTTAGAAACATTTCATAAGGTATAATCATAATGAAAAATTCTTATGCATAAATATATGATCATGCAATTACTTTAGCCAATACAACATCCATCCATATCTCACAGAAACTTTCTAGATGCCTTCCATCTCTACTAGGACAACATTGAGATTGTGCACTAATCCAATATGTCAGCAAAGAGGTTTCATTCTAGATAAGTAGCAATGGAGAGTTGTATAGCACCATGAGGTACTTACCCATCACATGCATATTACTTGTATACTGTCATTAATGCATACATTCTATCATGCATAATACATCAACTGAATATAAACAAATGCATAATAAAAAACAATATCATGAAATGACAATTGAATACTTATCTTTATTTGTTTCGTGGGTAGACTACTTCTTGAGGCCTTAGCTTCATCATCTTATTCATTCATAATAGCATCATTTCTTATCCAAATGCTAAGATGGATAAGAGGTTCTTCAAGAGTTGAGTTCTTCATATTCCTCATCGCTTGAGGGATCTTCTTTGGATGGTGAGGGATCTTCTTTGGATGGTGAGAGCTTGATCTTCCCATCTTCTTTTCTCTTACTATGAGTTGAGCATATTCTTGTGTGTGCTCTTCCCATAATCTTTCTGAAAGTAATCACTTCCTTTTGGCACACATTCCTTGAATGAATGAATCCCATGATCCTGGGAGGCCATTCAAGGTGGCTATCACCACTTCTGCATTCTCCACTTCTTCTTCTACTGCTACAAGTTGTTCTGCATTCTGGATCTTCACATTCTTCAACTGTTTTCTCAAAGCCATATTCTGATTTATGTTCTTCCCTTCAAATAGCTTGGTCAAGGAATCAAACATCTTTGGTGTCTTTAGGGAAGACACTTGTGGTACAAGTTGATCCTTGATTGAATCAACAATGATCTTCTTGGCCTTGACCAAGTTCTTCTTGTGTAAGGATTTTGAGCCTCATCTCCCTCTAGAACTGGAACCTCTCTATTCATGTAGGTGTCCAATTCATTTTCTTTAGAGAGATCATATACTTCCATGCTTGGAATTTGTCAACTTCACCAAGCTTATCATCAAGCTAATGTGATAGATCACTTTGAAATGAGAACCTCAAATGAAAATAACAAAATATTAGATCTTACCGATTTGAGGTGTCCATCCTGGTTGCGAAGCTGGCTGATCTAGGGTTTGTCAGAGAAACCCTAATTTTAAAAACTTGGAATATTTCATATTTGATTGGATAGAAATATATATCTCTTCAAGTTGAGCTGTCCAATGTACTCCTTTTCTGAAAATAGTGGAGGGAAGCTCCTAGAACAGGAAGCTTTAGTTTTCCAATTTCTTCTGCAGAAATGCCTGTTACTGTTTCTATGTTATCTCCAAAATTAATGCTTATCTATGTCTAAAACTTTGCACTAAGGTAGCCTCACATATCCCTGTTCCAACACCATAGGTTTCATCAGGATTTGTTTCACCAATTGGGACTTATGATCATTTTCCCAAGGTGACCTATTACATGACTGTTCAGAACAACAAAGTTGTATGGACTGCCACATGTCACTTGTTCATCTTCTAGGTCTGAACTTTGGACCACAGAAATGCCAGTCTGTGCCCTTTCCAAAACATATTCAAAAATTTCATTTGGACCTTTGTATCCCAACATATATCAATTCGCCCCAGGTGTCCTGATTAGGGATGAATCCTGGAAGAGGCTGGAACCCTAACTTGGAGGGATCATATCTCCCAGAATACACTGAATATGAGGCTGAAGGTTGGACACAGGGTACATAAAGATTGCATCTATGACATCTGCAATTTTCAACTCCCAGGCCTTCACCAATCCCGAGATATAGTAAATGTACCAAAACTTATCAGTTTTAGTATTTAGGGTTTTTCCAGCTCGGGGTCAAACTAGGGTTTGACTTTCCTATAGTTTCACGCAACCAAAAATCTTGACCCAGGTCTCTAAAATTCGATTTTGATGAGGAGAAAAATCCTATTCTGGGCTCACTCAAAAATTCTTCTTCTGCAAGAATCCCTAATTTCCGCACCAAAAACTGAAAATGTCTAGAATCGAATTCCGCTTTGATAGAAAGATGTGCCCTTCAATGGAGAGTCAACCTAGCATACTTTTGCTAATGGATTATGGAGAGAGACCCAAAAATTAAGAATCCCTAGCTTCTATAGCTACACAATGTCTTCTTCTCAGGTTAGCTTTGATTCCATGTTAGATTTTTATCATTCAAGCTAGCACTATGATCTTAGGATCTTTAACTGAGAGAATAACATGCACAACAATAAAACACAAGAGACAAGAGACACAAATATTTTTCCTCGGGGAAACCATAAAGGAGAAAACCCCACAACTTCCTTAGAGATAGAATGAGCACCAACGGCAGTAGTAAAACTCGAAAATATAAAATATGATCTCCATAGCTTGTTCTCTCTCTCACACTTTAGAGAGCTTCTCCTCTCTCACTCATGTGCCCCAATGAGTGAGTGAGTGTGTGATAAATAGAGAGGCTCACTCTTTATTTATATTCTTTCATTCACTTGAAATCGACTCCAACATATCAACCTCACTTAACAATTAATTACTAGAGCCAACATCTCTAGGAGTGTCTAATAACCCTAGTTCCCCACAAGTTGTGGGGACTTTGCCTCCTCTGATCAACAAGGAGGGTTATCCTTAACACAACGGTGGGGACTATTGCTCTGACTTATAATGAATCACCTAGGGTTGACTTCTCTAGGATAGTCTAATAGCCCTAGGGCCCCACAAATATGGGGACTTTAACCCTTGACTAATAGGAGGTTACCCACAATGACTTGACATGACTTGTTTACATTATAGAACCTCCCGATAGGAACATCGGGGCATTACATGACTCAAATACATTACCCACACATCCCAGAATAAACATCGAGGTATAATACATAAGATATACAAGTGAATACATTCTGAAGTTACAATTACATCAACAGAATATACTTCTCAGGATTCAAGAAGATCGACATCAGCATGGACGTAACATTTGACGAAGACTTAGCTTACAACAAATCCAAAAAGAGACCTGTTCAAGAACCTGAAGAAACATAAGTACCTAGAATTCATGACACAACCATGAACGAAGAAATTCGAGAAGAATATTGAGAAATAGAAGAACCTCAAGAACATGTAGACCCACCTTAGGAGAAGAATCCTCACAAGAGGAAACCTGCTTGGGTATGAGAAGCTATCCAAGGTGCAGAAAAATATGGGGCTCCAGAATAAAATCACAGAGAAAGGAAAAGAACCACGTCCTGCTCTAGTTATGTAGCCTTATTATGTGACTTCATCGATAAAGAACCTTCCAACTATGAAGAAGCAGCAGAAAGGAAAGAATGGAAGGATGCTATGATCGAAGAGTATCAATCGATCATGAATAATGATGTATGGGATATTGTCCCAAGACCAGAAGGGAAGTTTGTTGTATCTTCCAAATGGATCTACAAGATCAAGCATGTTGCAGACGACAACATAGAGAAATATAAAGCAAGATTTGTGGCTCGTGGCTTCTCCCAGAAAGAAGGAATATATTATGAAGAAACTTTTGCACCTGTAGCCAAATACACTTCCATTAGATCAGTACTTGCTTTGGCTGCAGTGATGAAATGGAAGATACACCAGATGAATGTCAAGACTGCTTTCTTAAATGGTGTAGTGGAAGAGGAAGTGTATGTGGAGCAACCACTCAGTTTTGAGACACATGACAGATAGACTTATGTGCGTAAATTGAATAAATCCATGTATGATTTGAAACAGGCACCCAGGACATGGTACGACAGGATTGATAGCTTTCTATCTAGTTTGGGATTTACCAAAAGTAAAGCAGATTCCAACCTTTACTACAAGGTTGAAGATGGTAACCCAATGATACTCCTACTGTATGTAGATGATCTGTTTGTAACAGGTATGGATGGGTTGATTGCTGATACGAAGAGGAATCTTACCACTAAGTTTGAAATGAAAGACTTGGGTATGATGCACTATTTTCTAGGCATGGAGGTGTGGTAGAATGCAGATGGAATCTTCCTCGGACAAGGGAAGTATGCAGTAGAGATCTTTAAGAGGTTTGGGATGATGGAATGCTAGGCCATGACCACACCTATGGCATCGACCTTGAAGCTATTGAGTGATGCTTCATCCGATTTGGTTGATGCCATGATGTATCGTCAGATGATTGGGTCCTTGATGTACTTGACGAATACGAGACCAGATATTTGCTTTGCTGTGAACACCTTGAGCCAGTCCCTGACAGATCTGAGACATGTTCACTTGATTGCTGCAAGGCATATTCTGAGGTGCCTAAAGGGTACAATTGATTATGGGCTCAAGTATAAGACTGATTAGAAGATTAACCTGGAAGGTTATGTTGATTCAGATTGGGCAGATAGTGCCATCGATAGAAAGAGCACTTCAGGGTGCTGCTTCAGTATGGGATCGGGTGTGTTCTCTTTGTTTAGCAGGAAACAGTCTTGCGTGGCACTGAGTACAGCTGAAGCAGAGTATGTTGTAGCTTTTTCAGCCAGTTGTGAGGCAGTATGGCTGAGGAAGCTACTGTTTGATTTATTTGATCTTCAGTTGGATGCTACTTGTATATATTGTGACAACCAAAGTTGTGTGAAGTTGTCTGAGAACCCGGTGTTCCATGACAAGTCGAAGCATATCGAGATCAAATATCACTATATCAGGGATATGGTGCAGAGAGGAGTAGTGAAGCTCCAATATGTTGCGACAAACAAACAAATAGCTGATGTGTTGACTAAGCCATTGGCCAGAGTGAAGTTTGAGTACTTTAGGGAGAAGCTTGGTGTTCTCCATATTGAGGTTCCCTCCAACGGGAAGTAATGAGTCCGTGAGCCATTCTGACATGGGGAGAGGATTGGTTCCTTCCATGGTTAGATGTAAGTGCTGAACCATTTTGAGGTGACTGTGGGATGTGTTCCCACATGATCAGATATAAGTGTTGAAGCCCATTCTCTAGGAGAATGGAGGCACCTGGTTAGTTGCTAGGAATTTCAGTCTGGGACTAAAGCTCAGCTTAAGTGTTAAGAGTCCATTCTATGGGAGAATGGAGGCACCTGGTCAGTTACCAAGAATTTTAGTCTAGGACTGAAGCTCAGATTAAGTGCTGAGAGGCCATTCTCTGGGAGAATGGAGGCACCTGGTTAGTTACTAGCAATTTTAGTATAGGATTAAAGCTTAGCTGAAGTGCTGAGAGGCCATTCTCTGGGAGAATGGAGGCACCTGGTCATTTACCAGGAATTTTAGTCTAGGAATGAATCTTAGATTAAGTGCTGAGAGGCCATTCTCTGGGTGAATGGAGGCACCTGGTCAGATACCAGGAATTTCAGTTTGGGACTGAAGCTCAGCTTAAGTGTTGAAAGGCCATTCTCTGGGAGAATGGAGGCACCTGGTCAGTTACCAGGAATTTCAGTATGGGACTGAGAGCCATTCTGATGTGACTACAAGATGTGTTCATTCCACATGATCAGATATAAGTGCAGAGCCCTTATGACATGGTTGATGTGTTCATCCCATGGTCAGATATAAGTGCTGAGCCCTTCTTACATGGTTGATGTGTTCATCCCATGGTAAGATATAAGTGCTAAGCCCTTCTTACATGGTTGATGTGTTCATACCATGGTAAGATATAAGTGTTGGGCCTTTCTGACATGGTTGATGTGTTCATCCCATGGTCAGATGTGAGTGTTGGGCGTGCCTTTTTGACATGGTCTATGTGTTCATCCCATGGTAAGATGTAAGTGTTGGGCGGGCCTTTCTGACTAGGTCAGATATAAGTGCTGAAGAATATGAATACCTACTTGGAGGCTAGGCCTACAACCAACATGAGAAAGGGTTGGATTTGCAGAACTTCCCATGACAAGAAGAATCAAGAGATAGCACCCATGATGATGACTAGTGATGATCTAGCAGTGATGATCCAGATCCAGTGATGATCCAGATCCAGTGATGATGGTCCAGTAATGATCCAGATCGAGTGATGATCAAGATTGAGTGATGATCTAGATCCAGTGATGAAGATGACTTGAAGATGAAGATAATCCAGATGATATAGAGAAGAAGACTTGCGCTGATAAATTGTGTCGAGAGAATACCTTCCTAGTTAATAGCGAGTGTTGATGTATTTGTAACTTCGGAATGTATTCACTTGTATATCTTATGTATTGTACCTCGGTGTTTATTTCGGGAAGTGTCTGTAATGTATTTGAGTCATGTCATGCCCCGATGTTCCTATCGGGAGATTCAATAATGTAAACAAGTCATGTAAAGTCATTATGGGTAACCCT